>WNWK01000303.1:112500-162500 GCA_009830355.1 Cherax destructor | reverse complement strand
TGTTGGTTGTGTGGTTCAGTGACCTCTCTTGTTGGTTGTGTGGTTCAGTGACCTCTCTTGTTGGTTGTGTGGTTCAGTGACCTCTCTTGTTAGTTGTGTGGTTCAGTGACCTCTTGTTAGTTGTGTGGTTCAGTGACCTCTCGTTATTTTTGTGGTTTATTGACCTCTCTTGTTGGTTGTGTGGTTCAGTGACCTCTCTTGTTAGTTGTGTGGTTCAGTGACCTCTCTTGTTAGTTGTGTGGTTCAGTGACCTCTCTTGTTAGTTGTGTGGTTCAGTGACCTCTCTTGTTAGTTGTGTGGTTCAGTGACCTCTCTTGTTAGTTGTGTGGTTCAGTGACCTCTCTTGTTGGTTGTGTGGTTCAGTGACCTCTCTTGTTAGTTGTGTGGTTCAGTGACCTCTCTTGTTAGTTGTGTGGTTCAGTGACCTCTTGTTAGTTGTGTGGTTCAGTGACCTCTCTTATTGTGTGGTTCAGTGACCTCTCTTGTTGGTTGTGTGGTTCAGTGACCTCTCTTGTTGGTTGTGTGGTTCAGTGACCTCTCTTGTTGGTTGTGTGGTTCAGTGACCTCTCTTGTTAGTTGTGTGGTTCAGTGACCTCTCTTGTTGGTTGTGTGGTTCAGTGACCTCTCTTGTTAGTTGTGTGGTTCAGTGACCTCTCGTTAGTTGTGTGGTTCAGTGACCTCTTGTTAGTTGTGTGGTTCAGTGACCTCTCTTATAGTGTGGTTCAGTGACCTCTCTTGTTAGTTGTGTGGTTCAGTGACCTGTCTTATAGTGTGGTTCAGTGACCTCTCTTGTTAGTTGTGTGGTTCAGTGACCTCTCTTATTGTGTGGTTCAGTGACCTCTCTTGTTAGTTGTGTGGTTCAGTGTCCTCTCTTGTTAGTTGTATGGTTCAATGACCTCTCTTGTAAATACAATTTTGAGTAATTATCTTTAATTAACAACAATGACATTGACCTTAAGTTAGGTTACTGCTGCATTAATTAGTGCTACACAATGGGTACTAACGAAATGCCTTACTTCTGTTTGAGTCAGTGTGGCACGGACAGTATTCGTGCTCTGATGTACTTAATATTAACACTGCACCAACAATATTAATAATAAAATGTAGCTAAAAGATCTTGTATTAAGACGCAAGACCAAACACTGCATGACTGACCTGAGCCAAGATGATATTATCCACCTTATTTATATTTAATCAGTCTCATCATACAGACAGCATGAACTCATTAATATTCCTGCCTAACAACACTGCCTCATCATACAGACAACCAAGAACTAACTTTTATTCCTGTCTCACAACACTATCATCATACGGACAGCAAGAACTCACTATCATTCCTGCCTCACAACACTCATCATACGGACAGCAAGAACTCACTATCATTCCTGCCTCACAACACTCATCATACGGACAGCAAAAACTCACTATCATTCCTGCCTCACTACACTATCATCATACGGACAGCAAAAACTCACTATCATTCCTGCCTCACTACACTATCATCATACGGACAGCAAAAACTCACTATCATTCCTGCCTCACAATATCTAATCAAACCAATGTAAATATTTTTCTGGTATAAAGCAGCGTTATCTAACGTTACAGCATCTAGTTAAAACTCTTTATGTGTTTGTACCTGCTGGTGTGTACCTGCTGGTGTGTACCTGCTGGTGTGTACCCGCTGGTGTGTACCTGCTGGTGTGTACCTGCTGGTGTGTACCTGCTGGTGTGTACCTGCTGGTATGTACCTGCTGGTATGTACCGTCTGGTGTGTACCTGCTGGTATGTACCTGCTGGTGTGTACCTGCTGGTGTGTACCCACTGGTGTGTACCCGCTGGTGTGTACCTGCTGGTGTGTACCTGCTGGTGTGTACCCACTGGTGTGTACCCACTGGTGTGTACCCGCTGGTGTGTACCTGCTGGTGTGTACCCGCTGGTGTGTACCTGCTGGTGTGTACCTAATGGTGTGTACCTGCTGGTGTGTACCCACTGGTGTGTACCTGCTGGTGTGTACCTGCTGGTGTGTACCCGCTGGTGTGTACCTGCTGGTGTGTACCCACTAGTGTGTACCCACTGGTGTGTACCCGCTGGTGTGTACCTGCTGGTGTGTACCTGCAGGTGTGTACCTGCTGGTGTGTACCTGCTGGTGCGTATCTGCTGGTGCGTACCTGCTGGTGTGTACCCGCTGGAGTGTACCCACTGGTGTGTACCTGCTGGTGTGTACCCGCTGGAGTGTACCTACTGGTGTGTACCCACTGGAGTGTACCCACTGGTGTGTACCCACTGGTGTGTACCCACTGGTGTGTACCCACTGGTGTGTACCCACTGGAGTGTACCCACTGGAGTGTACCCACTGGTGTGTACCTGCTGGTGTGTACCCGCTGGAGTGTACCTACTGGTGTGTACCCACTGGAGTGTACCCACTGGTGTGTACCCACTGGTGTGTACCCACTGGTGTGTACCCACTGGTGTGTACCCACTGGAGTGTACCCACTGGTGTGTACCCACTGGTGTGTACCCACTGGTGTGTACCCACTGGTGTGTACCCACTGGAGTGTACCCACTGGAGTGTACCCACTGGTGTGTACCTGCTGGTGTGTACCTGCTGGTGTGTACCTGCTGGTGTGTACCTGCTGGTGTGTACCTGCTGGTGTGTACCTGCTGGTGTGTATATACCTGAGGAACAAGTATGAGTGACAGGTAAAGTTGGTGGGTGAGAGAGCACCTCAAGGGTGAGAGAGCACCTCAGGGGTGAGAGAGCACCTCAAGGGTGAGAGAGCACCTCAGGGATGAGAGCGCACCTCAGGGGTGAGCACATCAGGGGTGAGAGCACCTCAGGGGTGAGCACATCAGGGGTGAGAGCACCTCAGGGGTGAGAGAGCACCTCAAGGGTGAGAGAGCACCTCAAGGGTGAGAGAGCACCTCAGGGATGAGAGCGCACCTCAGGGGTGAGCACATCAGGGGTGAGAGCACCTCAGGGGTG
This sequence comes from Cherax destructor, assembly GCA_009830355.1. Taxonomy (NCBI): domain Eukaryota; kingdom Metazoa; phylum Arthropoda; class Malacostraca; order Decapoda; family Parastacidae; genus Cherax; species Cherax destructor. The sequence continues at coordinate 159,517 of WNWK01000303.1, read as the reverse complement.
AGCACATCAGGGGTGAGAGCACCTCAGGGGTGAGAGAGCACCTCAGGGGTGAAGGAGCACATCAGAGGTGAGAGAGCACATCAGGGGTGAGCACATCAGGGGTGAGAGCACCTCAGGGGTGAGGGAGCACATCAGGTGTGAAACAGCACATCAGGTGTGAGAGCACCTCAGGGGTTAGAGAGCACATCAGGGATGAGAGAGCACCTCAAGGGTGAGAGAGCACCTCAGGGGTGAGAGTACCTCAGTGGTGAGAGAGCACCTCACAGGTGAGGGAGCACCTCAGGGGTGAGAGAGTACCTCAGGGGTGAGAGAGCACCTCAGGGATGATAGAGTACCTCAGAGGTGAGGGAGCACCTCAGGGTTGAGAGAGTACCTCAGGGGTGAGAGAGCACCTCAGGGGTGAGAGAGCACCTCAGGGATGATAGAGTACCTCAGAGGTGAGGGAGCACCTCAGGGGTGAGAGAGCACCTCAGGGGTGAGAGAGCACCTCAGGGGTAATAGAGTACCTCAGGGGTGAGAGAGCACCTCAGGGATGAGATAGCACCTCAGAGGTGAGGGAGCACCTCAGGGGTGAGAGAGCACATCAGGGGTAAGAGAGCACCTCGGGTGAGAGAGCTCCTAAGGGGTGAGAGAGCACCTCAGGGATGAGAGAGTACCTCAGGGGTAATAGGGTGAGAGAGCACCTCAGGGATGAGAGAGAGCACCTCAGGGGTAATAGAGTACCTCAGGGGTGAGAGAGCACCTCAGGGATGAGAGAGCACCTCAGGGATGAGAGAGTACCTCAGAGGTGAGGGAGCACCTCAGGGGTGAGAGAGTACCTCAGGGGTGAGAGAGCACCTCAGGGATGAGAGAGTACCTCAGAGGTGAGGGAGCACCTCAGGGGTGAGAGAGTACCTCAGGGGTGAGAGCACCTCAGGGATGAGAGCGCACCTCAGGGGTAATAGAGTACCTCAGGGGTGAGAGAGCACCTCAGGGTTGAGAGAGTACCTCAGGGATGAGAGAGTACCTCAGGGATGAGAGAGCACCTCAGGGGTAATAGAGTACCTCAGGGGTGAGGGAGCACCTCAGGGGTGAGAGAGCACCTCAGGGATGAGAGAGTACCTCAGGGATGAGAGAGCACCTCAGGGGTAATAGAGTACCTCAGGGGTGAGAGAGCACCTCAGGGGTGAGATAGCACCTCAGGGATGAGAGAGCACCTCAGGGGTAATAGAGTACCTCAGGGGTGAGAGAGCACCTCAGGGATGAGAGAGCACCTCAGAGGTGAGGGAGCACCTCAGGGGTGAGAGAGTACATCAGGGGTAAGAGAGCACCTCGGGTGAGAAAGTACCTCGGGTGAGAGAGCTCCTCAGGGGTGAGAGAGCTCCTCAGGGGTGAGAGAGCTCCTCAGGGGTGAGAGAGCTCCTCAGGAGTGAGAGAGCACCTCAGGGGTGAGAGAGCTCCTCAGGGGTGAGAGAGTACCTCAGGGGTGAGAGAGCTCCTCAGGGGTGAGAGAGCTCCTCAGGGGTGAGAGAGCACCTCAGGGGTGAGAGAGCACCTCAGGGTGAAGAGCACCTCAGGGGTGAGAGAGCACCTCAGGGGTGAGAGAGCACCTCAGGGGTGAGAGAGCACCTCAGGGGTGAGAGAGCACCTCAGGGGTGAGAGAGCACCTCAGGGGTGAGAGAGCACCTCAGGGGTGAGAGAGCTCCTCAGGGGTGAGAGAGCCCTCAGGGTGAGAGAGCACCTCAGGGGTGAGAGAGCTCCTCAGGGGTGAGAGAGCACCTCAGGGGTGAGAGAGCTCCTCAGGGGTGAGAGAGCACCTCAGGGGTGAGAGAGCACCTCAGGGGTGAGAGAGCACCTCAGGGGTGAGAGAGCACCTCAGGGGTGAGAGAGCTCCTCAGGGGTGAGAGAGCACCTCAGGGGTGAGGGAGCATATCAGGGGTGAGAGAGCACCTCACAGGTGATGGAGCACCTCAGGGGTGAGAGAGCACCTCAGGGGTGAGAGTGACTGTTGGAGAAGAAATGTTTCAGTGTTAAAGTATAACAATCGTAGTTATGTTTATTTCTGGTACATGTTAATAACACAAGTGATAGTCAGGTGTTTCATTCATATTTGCACACAATGTAAAATAAACGAGTATAATATAAAAAGTTGAGAAAGAAATATAACAAAAGACCTGGACAACCAATAAGTCTGGTCTTCTCTGGACAACCCATAAGTCTGGTCTTCTCTGGACAACCCATAAGACTGGTCTTCTTTGGATAACCCATAAGACTGGTCTTCTCTGGACAACCCATAAGACTGGTCTTCTCTGGACAACCCATAAGACTGGTCTTCTCTGGACAACCCATAAGACTGGTCTTCTCTGGACAACTCATAAGACTGGTCTTCTCTGGACAACCCATAAGACTGGTCTTCTGTGTACAACCCATAAGACTGGTCTTCTCTGGACAACCCATAAGTCTGGTCTTCTCTAGACAACCCATAAGACTGGTCTTCTCTGGACAACCCATAAGACTGGTCTTCTCTGGACAACCCATAAGTCTGGTCTTCTCTGGACAACCCATAAGACTGGTCTTCTCTGGACAACCCATAAGACTGGTCTTCTCTAGACAACCCATAAGTCTGGTCTTCTCTGGACAACCCATAAGACTGGTCTTCTCTGGACAACCCATAAGACTGGTCTTCTCTGGACAACCCATAAGACTGGTCTTCTCTGGACAACCCATAAGACTGGTCTTCTCTAGACAACCCATAAGTCTGGTCTTCTCTGGACAACCCATAAGACTGGTCTTCTCTTGACAACCCATAAGACTGGTCTTCTCTGGACAACCCATAAGTCTGGTCTTCTCTGGACAACCCATAAGACTGGTCTTCTCTGGACAACCCATAAGACTGGTCTTCTCTGGACAACCCATAAGACTGGTCTTCTCTAGACAACTCATAAGACTGGTCTTCTAAGTGGTTACTTGAATTCAACCCCAGCAAATACAAGACTTTGAAAACTGTGGAAGTTGCAAGAACTGAACACTTCACTCAAAGACAAAGATCTAGGTGTGAGCACAGTGCCGAGCATATCGCCAGAAACACACATCAACCGAATAACTTCTGCAGTTGTGCTCGTTTGACAAGTAGTCTTGAAGAATCTCCAGAAAGAGTCATTAATTAATGGCCTTTTACAGTATACACTATATGAGTCCCATCTTGAAGTATGCAGCACCAGCATGGAACCCACAACTGTATAAAGTGCAAAGGTTATGCATCAAGGCTGGAGAACACGAGAACCAGGCTAGGCAAGATAAGAACCTTCACAGTAGAACTGGTAGAATGGACAGGGATAGACTGAGAGGTGGAAAACAGGTAAACGAGAGCATAATTTAGAGTTAAAGATGTAAATGAGTCACAGGGATGTCAAGAAGTACTTCTTCAGTCTTTGGTTGTTCAGAAAGTGTAAATGAGCTGGATGAAGAATTAATAGAGGCAGATTTCAAACATACTTTTAAGACTAGGTATAACAGAGCCTTCCTTCCCCACACACACATTGTTCCAGTCCCTCTAAGCAACCAACCACTACTGAACACCACAACTATAGACGCGACACTAGGGATAAACATTACTCTAATGACCCTCTCTTTTCAACACAACTTTTCCCCTTAATCCCGTCCCCTTGTCTTCCCCTCTTAACTATTGACCGGACAATTCCCGCTACTATTCGGTGGGAAGCGGAGTTACGATTGATGGTCGATGGTTCGACCCTCTCAATTTTTTTCATCTGCCTGTCAAGTATTTCCCGTCATCTCGGGAAATATTTGACTATTTACCTCTCATCATCATGGTTATATCTCCTGGCCCACACCTACCTCACACCTCGCCCTCTTACACTGTCTTCCTCCAAACATTACATTAACCTTCCCTCAGTTCACTCATTACACGTGTGTGGCAGCTTACTGCCTCCATGTGTGGTGTGGCAGCTTACCAGCTTACTGCCTCCATGTATGGTGTGGCAGCTTACCAGCTTACTGCCACCATGTGTGGTGTGGCAGCTTACCAGCTTACTGCCTCCATGTGTGGTGTGGCAGCTTACCAGCTTACTGCCACCATGTGTGGTGTGGCAGCTTACCAGCTTACTGCCACCATGTATGGTGTTGCAGCTTACCAGCTTACTGCCACCATGTATGGTGTGGCAGCTTACCAGCTTACTGCCACCATGTATGGTGTGGCAGCTTACCAGCTTACTGCCTCCATGTATGGTGTAGCAGCTTACCAGCTTACTGCCTCCATGTGTGGTGTGGCAGCTTACCAGCTTACTGCCTCCATGTATGGTGTGGCAGCTTACTGCCACCATGTGTGGTGTGGCAGCTACCAGCTTACTGCCTCCATGTGTGGTGTGGCAGCTTACCAGCTTACTGCCACCATGTGTGTGTGGCAGCTTACCAGCTTACTGCCACCATGTATGGTGTTGCAGCTTACCAGCTTACTGCCACCATGTATGGTGTGGCAGCTTACCAGCTTACTGCCACCATGTATGGTGTGGCAGCTTACCAGCTTACTGCCTCCATGTATGGTGTAGCAGCTTACCAGCTTACTGCCTCCATGTGTGGTGTGGCAGCTTACCAGCTTACTGCCTTCATGTATGGTGTGGCAGCTTACTGCCACCATGTGTGGTGTGGCAGCTTACCAGCTTACTGCCACCATGTATGGTGTGGCAGCTTACCAGCTTACTGCCACCATGTGTGGTGTGGCAGCTTACCAGCTTACTGCCACCATGTATGGTGTTGCAGCTTACCAGCTTACTGCCACCATGTATGGTGTGGCAGCTTACCAGCTTACTGCCACCATGTATGGTGTGGCAGCTTACCAGCTTACTGCCACCATGTATGGTGTAGCAGCTTACCAGCTTACTACCACCATGTGTGGTGTGGCAGCTTACCAGCTTACTGCCACCATGTATGGTGTTGCAGCTTACCAGCTTACTGCCACCATGTATGGTGGCACTTACCAGCTACTGCCACCATGTATGTGTGGCAGCTACCAGCTTACTGCCACCATGTATGGTGTTGCAGCTTACCAGCTTACTGCCACCATGTGTGGTGTGGCAGCTTACCAGCTCTGCCACCATGTATGGTGTGCAGCTTACCACACCTGCCTCCATGTATGGTGTAGCAGCTTACCAGCTTACTGCCTCCATGTGTGGTGTGGCAGCTTAACAGCTTACTGCCTCCATGTGTGGTGTGGCAGCTTACTGCCTCCATGTAGAGCTTTTACACCTGTCCTTCCTCCACTTCCTTGTTACCCTTATGCTCCTCCTTTACCCCTCCTCCTCCTCTTCTTCCTCCTCCTCTTCTTCCTCCTCCTCCTCCTCTTCTTCCTCTTCCTCCTCTTCCTCCTCCTCCTCTTCTTCCTCCTCCTCCTCTTCTTCCTCCTCCTCCTCTTCCTCCTCCTCCTCTTCTTCTTCCTCCTCCTCCTCCTACTGCACCTTTAACAACCACTCAGCTGGAAAACCACTATCAAATCTATCCCCTCAGCACCCCTCTCACACTGCCTCGCCCCCTCTCACACTGCCTCGCCCCCTCTCACACTGCCTCGCCCCCTCTCACACTGCCTCGCCCCCTCTCACACTGCCTCGCCCCCTCTCACACTGCCTCGCCCCCTCTCACACTGCCTCGCCCCTCTCACACTGCCTCGCCCCCTCTCACACTGCCTCGCCCCCTCTCACACTGCCTCGCCCCCTACCACACTGCCTCGCCCCTCTCACACTGCCTCGCCCCCTATCTCACTGCCTCGCCCCTCTCACACTGCCTCGCCCCCTCTCACACTGCCTCGCCCCCTCTCACACTGCCTCGTCCCCTCTCACACTGCCTCGCCCTCTCACACTGCCTCGCCCCTCTCACACTGCCTCGCCCCTCTCACACTGCCTCGCCCCCTACCACACTGCCTCGCCCCCTCTCACACTGCCTCGCCCCTATCTCACTGCCTCGCCCCTCTCACACTGCCTCGCCCCCTCTCACACTGCCTCGCCCCTCTCACACTGGTAGCCCCTCTCACACTGCCTCGCCCCCTCTCACACTACCTCGCCCCCTCTCACACTGCCTCGCCCCCTACCACACTGCCTCGCCCCCTCTCACACTGCCTCGCCCCCTCTCACACTGCCTCGCCCCTCTCACACTGCCTCGCCCCTCTCACACTGCCTCGCCCCCTCTCACACTGCCTCGCCCCTAACCACACTGCCTCGCCCCCTACCACACTGCCTCGCCCCCTACCACACTGCCTCGCCCCCTACCACACTGCCTCGCCCCTACCACACTGCCTCGCCCCTCTCACACTGCCTCGCCCCTTATCTCACTGCCTCGCCCCCTTTCACACTGCCTCGCCCCCTCTCACACTGCCTCGCCCCTATCTCACTGCCTCGCCCCCTCTCACACTGCCTCGCCCCCTATCTCACTGCCTCGCCCCTCTCACACTGCCTCGCCCCCTCTCACACTGCCTCGCCCCCTACCACACTGCCTCGTCCCCTCCACACTGCCTCGCCCCATCTCACACTGTCTCTCCCCTCCCACACTGCCTCGCCCCTCTCACACTGTCTCGCCCTCCCACACTGCCTCGCCCCTCTCACACTGCCTCGCCCCCTCTCACACTGCCTCGCCCCTATCTCACTGCCTCGCCCCCTCTCACACTACCTCGCCCCCTATCTCACTGCCTCGCCCCCTACCACACTGCCTCGCCCCCTCTCACACTGCCTCGCCCCCTCTCACACTGCCTCGCCCCCTCCCACACTTACTAAGAGAGAGAGAGAGAGAGAGGGGAGGGGAGCTTGAGGTGGGGCTCTCCAGGGAACATAGACGCACGCCAAGGCTCGAAGCGGCGACATCATAGCAAATATTTCAGGGAACCTCCACTCCAGGGGAGGGAAGGGGAGGAGAGAAGGGGGACTCTCCCGGGGAGGGATGGTAGTGGGGGAGGAGAGAAGGGTCTCTCCCGGGGAGGGAAGGTGGTGGGGGAGGAGAGAAGGGGGACACTCCACAGAGGGGAGTAGGTAGGGAAAAGGTGGGGTTGATACACCCCACCTATCATGACTTCTCGGAGCCATGGCAGCTATGTTGTTGTGGTTGTAGGAGCAGCAGCAGCAGCAACAACAACAGTAACACACACACAAGGTTAGTTCCAGAGCTAAGGGGAATGTCCTACGAAGAAAGGTTAATGGAAATCGGCCTGACGACACTGGAGGACAGGAGGGTTAGAGGAGACATGATAACGACATACAAAATACTGCGTGGAATAGACAAGGTGGATAGAGACAGGATGTTCCAGAGAGGGGACACAGAAACAAGGGGTCACAATTGGAAGTTGAAGACTCAGATGAGTCAAAGGGATGTTAGGAAGTATTTCTTCAGCCATAGAATTGGCAGGAAGTGGAATAGTCTAGCAAGTGATGTAGTGGAGGCAGGAACCATACATAGCTTTAAGACGAGGTATGATAAAGCTCATGGAGCAGGAAGAGAGGGGACCCAGTAGCGATCAGTGAAGAGGCGGGGCCAGGAGCTGAGTCTCGACCCCTGCAACCACAATTAGGTGAGTACACACACACACACACACACACACACACACACACACACACACACACACACACACACACACACACACACACACACACACACACACACACACACACACACACACACACACACACACAGACGATGTGAAGTTAATAAGGAGAATTCAGTCGGGGGAGGATAAGGTAGGACTACAGAGAGATCTGGACAGGCTGTAAGCTGATCCAATAACTGGCTCCTGGAGCTCAACCCCACCAAGTGCAAGTCATAAAGATCGGAGGGCAAAGAAGACCGGAGACAGAGTTCAGTCTAGAGGGCCAAAGACTACAAACCTCACTCAAGAAAAAGGATCTTTTAGTGTGTATAATACCGAGCACATCTCCTGAGGCGCACATCAATCAAATAACTGCTGCAGCAGATGGGCGACTAGCGAACCTAAGAACAGCATTCCGGCATCTCAGTAAGAAGTCGTTCCAGACCCTGTACACTGTGTACTTCAGGCTCATACCGGAGTATGCAGCATCAGTTTGGAACCCACACCTGGTCAAGCACGTCAGGAAACTAGAGAAAGTGCAAAGGTTTGCAACGAGACTAGTCCCGGAGCTAAGGGGCATTTCCTACAAGGAGAGGTTAAGGGTACTCGTCCTGACGACACTGGAGGACAGGGGGGACATGATGACGTCATATAAAATACTGAGAGGAATCGACAAGGTGGACAGAAACAGGATGTTCCAGAGATGGGACACAACAACAAGGGGTTACAATTGGAAGATGAATTCTCAAATAAGTCACAGGGATGTTAGGAAGTATTTCTTCAGCCAAAGAGTTGTCAGGAAGTGGAATAGTCTGGAAAGTGAGGTAGTGGAGGCAGGTAGCATACATTGCTTTAAGAGGTATGATAAACCTCATGGAGCAGGGAGAGAGTAGACCTAGTGGTGACCAGTGAAGAGGCGGGGCCAGGAGCTATGAATCGACCCCTGCAACCACAATTATTGAGTACATTTACATGGCTTTTAGAGCAGGGAGAGACCAAATCCACCCTGCTACCACAAACAAGTGAGTACACACAAAGTTGAAGCAGCTTTGATTCTCTAAGAACGCACAATCTCATCTATCTTTCTTAGGCATAACTAGTGGGGACATTTTCCTTTTCGTCAAGATTTGCCATGGCTTATCACTTAAGACCTGAAACAACTTTTGTAAGTGGGGATGGAAGAAGGGGCAGAGAAAAGGTGAAAGATGAGTGTGAAGGAGGAAAGAGGTTGAGGGAATGGGAGAATAAGGGCAGAGATGTGAGTGGTAAAAAAGAAGAGAATGTGGAATATAAAGTTGAGGAAGAAGGTGAGAGAGAACAGGTGGCAAGGTACTGCTTCTCTCGGGTCATTACTCTCCCCCTGGGCGTCCCCAGGCTCACTACACTACCCTGGTGGGTAAGTATTCTATCCTGAGGCCAATCTATCCAGTCTCCGCTCACTACACTTACCCAGGCGGGGGAAGTATTCTGTCCCCAGACCTATCTGTCTATCTATCCAGTGTCCGTACCTCTCCATGGGAAGAGGTACGAAGATTACAGAGGTCCACATCACTGTTCATCACGGAGGATAGTGAACACTAAATTCTTCTGAAATATTTGTATTGTGGTAGACATCCCCAGGGCCTCCTGCAGGTCTACTGCAGATGGCTCTGCAGCGTGCTCTGCAGGGCAGTGTGAAGACGCATCCCAGTCTGCAGTCACTTCACAAGAAGGCCTCAGTAAACTAACTTCGAGGGGATGATAATAAGCCCTAGTTGTGCAGTTGAGAATCTTAGTGATCCCCATCAGGGAGCGGAGATGAACGATCAAGGGGCGTCAATTTCCTCCACAGACAGAAATATTATATCTTATGAGAGGCTGCGGGTGTTGTGATGCTGCGAGGACCACAATGAATCTCTCTAACGGAGGAGCCACTGATTTATTGTGATAGACAGGTTGGTTCTACTGAGACATAAAAAAAAGCTAGCGATCTACCACCATATAGGGGTTGGTTCTTCTGGGACAGACAAAGAGGCAGTGATCTACGAGGGTAGACAGTACAGGGCTGGTTCTTGCAAGACGACCAGGTCAACGACTCGGCTTGAGGCGAAGCAGTTATCGCTGTTTGGAGGTACTGCCTAACCCGGGGCGATCAATCATGGTCCCGCGGGGCGGCGTCTGCACACCTATCACACCAGTACAACACAAAACACCGAGAAGCACACACGAGAACACAGTTGAAGTGGAAGAGAAAGAAGATGATAACAAGGAAGCATTTCTCCTTAATTTCAACCAGGAGCCAGTCAGCCATGACAGGACTCTTAACATAGGAGCTTTGAAAGAAGTCAGGATTCTAACACAAGTTAGTACTTAACACAGGCCAATACTTAACACAGATCAGTACTCTAACACAGGTCAGTACTCTAACACAAGTCAGTACACAGGAAGACACTGCCATCAGCAGTGATCCCGTTAACAGAGCCCCACAAGCTAATAAACATATATTGTAGAGATGTCGCTGTTAAACGCAGTAAGCGTACTGGCCATTAAACCCCAGGAGGTCGTTCGTCATCAGTGCACAAAGATCGTCATAAAACGCACGAATAGTCGTATAAAAAAAACGCAGTCGTCATGGTACCGACGCATGCAGCCCTCCTAGTTATTGCACACATACACGCTCCCTAAATCAAAACCCACGCAAGCATATTAGTTGACTTACGCCCAGGCGAACCATCAGAATACGTAATCGTGCGTTCCTGTCACTACCATACGCTTCTCCGCTCTTTTTTTCAGTTCGCTAATAAAACAAAGGAACTATAGCACGAGTGCAGTCCCACAGCCAGAGTATTATCATAAATTTTACAATATTCCAAAGGTTAGACCCAAAGTTCACCGACAAGGAAAACGAACGCTCGTGAAAATCGTCCGAAAATGGTTTATGAAGTTCGAGAAAATTTTCTGAGTCCAGCGTGAAAAAGGTGGGAGAAACTCTTGTGAAAAACAAGAAATCTTTTAACACTGTTTGAATTGAATTACACAAACACACAGAAAACAGTTTTTATAACCCAGTTCATCTTTACAAACTAAGTGTTGTTATCATCTTTGTTAAGTGTTGTTATCATCTTTGTTAAGTGTTGTTATCACCTTTGTTAAGTGTGGTTATCAGCTTTGTTAAGTGTTGTTATCATCTTTGTTAAGTGTTGTTATCATCTTAAGTGTTGTTATCATCTTTGTAAGTGTTGTTATCATCTTTGTTAAGTGTTGTTATCATCTTTGTTAAGTGTTGTTATCACCTTTGTTAAGTGTTGTTATCATCTTTGTTAAGTGTTGTTATCATCTTTGTTATATGTTGTTATCATCTTTGTTAAGTGTTGTTATCATCTTTGTTAAGTGTTGTTATCATCTTTGTTAAGTGTTGTTATCATCTTTGTTAAGTGTTGTTATCATCTTTGTTAAGTGTTATCATCTTTGTTAAGTGTTGTTATCATCTTTGTTAAGTGTCGTTATCATCTTTGTTAAGTGTTGTTATCATCTTTGTTAAGGTGTTGTTATCATCTTTGTAAGTGTTGTTATCATCTTTGTTAAGTGTTGTTATCATCTTTGTTAAGTGTTGTTATCATCTTTGTTAAGTGTTGTTATCATCTTTGTTAAGTGTTGTTATCATCTTTGTAAGTGTTGTTATCATCTTTGTTAAGTGTTTTTATCATCTTTGTTAAGTGTTGTTATCATCTTTGTTAAGTGTTGTTATCATCTTTGTTAAGTGTTGTTATCACCTTTGTTAAGTGTTGTTATCATCTTTGTTAAGTGTTGTTATCATATTTGTTAAGTGTTGTTATCATCTTTGTTAAGTGTTGTTATCATCTTTGTTAAGTGTTATCACGTTACTCATCATCTTTGTTAAATATTATCACAGTTCAATCAGCAGCTACACGTGTGGAGAGCTGCCGCTCTGTGTTAGAATCCCGCTGCTTGCGATATTTCTTTACACACACAGAACACAATATATATATATATATATATATATATATATATATATATTATATATATATATATATATATATATATATATATATATATATATATATATATATATATATATATATATATATATATTATATATATATATATATATATATATATATATATATATATATATATATATATATATATATATATATATATATATATATATATATATATATATATATATATATATAGTCGTGCCGAATAGGTAAAATTGGTCAATTAGCAAGAACTCATTTAAAATATATATTTTTTTATTTATGTTAATGTAAAAATTGATAATTTTATACCAAAAGAACCTTAGAAAACTTACCTAACCTTATTATAACAAGCACAATTTAATTTAGCCTAATCCAACTAAATATATTTTAGATACGTTTACAATAATTTAATAATAAACAAACACAATTAAATATATTTTTTTTCGTTAGGTGCAGAATGATTTTTGCGAAATTATTGCATACACAAATTTTCGCTTGCCTTATTCGGCAAGAGGTGCGTTGATATTTAAGCCAAAATCGCATATATATATATAAATATATATGTTTCTCTTTGTATATACACCAAAAACTATGTATTTCTCTGTGTATATACGCTTAGAGTTTTATCCGTATTTAAGGTATTAAAAGTAACCTTTGGCTACATGCAGCCTTGGTGACTCCTGTTGTCGACACGTTTTAAACACAATAAACAGACCAATCAATTTTCTGCCTGACCTGAGCGTCTGAGAGATGGATAAATTGATGGAAAGTTGTCATCTTTCACTAAACTGATCCTCCAGCCTTGAACACACACACCATCCAGACTCCAGCACTCAGCGCTGAATGACCCCTCGCGGGTTTACCTCCTCACAGATGGATAATCTTAAGGACACATTTCTCGGCTCCACCTGTCAGTATTGACGTGTTTCAGAAGTGTTGCAAGGAGAGTAGAGGAGCGTGTGTGTGTTGCGTGTACGATCTAACAGCAGGTGACAGTGTTGCAGACAGCTGCAGCAACAATCTGAGAGTACACATGGTGACAGCTGCAGCAACTATCTGAGAGTACACATGGTGACAGCTGCAGCAACTATCTGAGAGTACACATGGTGACAGCTGCAGCAACAATCTGAGAGTACACATGGTGACAGCTGCAGCAACTATCTGAGAGTACACATGGTGACAGCTGCAGCAACTATCTGAGAGTACACATGGTGACAGCTGCAGCAACTATCTGAGAGTACACATGGTGACAGCTGCAGCAACTATCTGAGAGTACACATGGTGACAGCTGCAGCAACTATCTGAGAGTACACATGGTGACAGCTGCAGCAACTATCTGAGAGTACACATGGTGACAGCTGCAGCAACTATCTGAGAGTACACATGGTGACAGCTGCAGCAACTATCTGAGAGTACACATGGTGACAGCTGCAGCAACTATCTGAGAGTACACATGGTGACAGTTGCAGCAACTATCTGAGAGTACACATGGTGACAGTTGCAGCAACTATCTGAGAGTACACATGGTGATAGCTGCAGCAACTATCTGAGAGTACACATGGTGACAGTTGCAGCAACTATCTGAGAGTACACATGGTGACAGTTGCAGCAACTATCTGAGAGTACACATGGTGATAGCTGCAGCAACTATCTGAGAGTACACATGGTGACAGTTGCAGCAACTATCTGAGAGTACACATGGTGACAGTTGCAGCAACTATCTGAGAGTACACATGGTGACAGCTGCAACTACTATCTGAGAGTACACATGGTGACAGCTGCCGCAACTATCTGATAGTACACATGTGATGGTGGTAGCAACCTGAGAGTACACAGGTAATGGTGGTAGCAACTTGAGAGTACACAGGTAATGGTGGTAGCAACTTGAGAGTACACAGGTGATGGTGGTAGTAACTTGAGAGTACACAGGTAATGGTGGTAGCAACTTGAGAGTACACAGGTAATGGTGGTAGCAACTTGAGAGTACACTGGTGGTAGCAACCTGAGAGTACACAGGTAATGGTGGTAGCAACCTGAGAATACACAGATGATGGTGGTAGCAACTTGAGAGTACACAGGTGATGGTGGTAGCAACTTGAGAGTACACAGGTGATGGTGGTAGCAACTTGAGAGTACACAGGTGATGGTGGTAGCAACCACAACACAGATGAACAAGACACACCCACCCTGCGTGTTTTTGTTATGCTCTGGGGTCGTGTCCAGTTCACCTGTCTCTGTCACACTAATTTATTGTCTTCTAGTTTTTTTTTTAGTCTACGTTGGTATTAACCCTCTTTTTTCTTCTTTGAAAGTATCTTTATGTTGTTGTTGCTACTTTTACTTCAATGAGTTTTCTTCTTGTCATCTCTCTCTCTCTCTCTCTCTCTCTCTCTCTCTCTCTTAATGCTTTCTTTTCCTCGTCCTCAATTAATTTCTTACGGGGAAGCTCTACCCGAGAGCACTGGCCAGTTATGGTACCCAGGACTCCATCTGGGTACGATTACCATTGAGAACCGTGATGCGGGCACAGCACAGGTGGGTCGCTGGACACCTACCCTCAAGAATGTGGGTCCTTTCACAAAATTTTGGGTCCGATTTCATGTTCGCTCAAAGACCTGATCCAATGATGATTGTGATGGTGGTGGTGGTGACGGTGATGGTTGTGGTGATGGTGGTGACGGTGATGGTTGTGGTGATGGTGATGGTTGTGGTGATGGTGTTGGTGATAGTGGTGATGGTAATGGTGGTGGTGGGTAGGAGACACCACATCAACAAATGTGAAGATGGGCATGGCTGTGAGGTTGGGTCTTGGGGTACCTTGGGTATCTGGAGTAAATCATTATTACTTATCCAATACCGGTTTCCAGGACCTGGATAACAGAGACGGCCAACACACTAACACACACACATACATACACACATACATTCAGGTGTGTGTGTGTGTGTGCGTACGTGCGTGTGTACTCACCTAGTTGTGGTTGCAGGAGCCGAGTCATAGCTCCTGGCCCCGCCTCTTCACTGGCCGCTACTGTGTGTTAGTTACCATTTTGTTACAATTTTGTCCTAGGCGCATGTCGATTAGACACTAGACCTGGTGTGTGTGTGTGTAAGGAAACACTTCGAAATGTTTCCGCCCCGCCGGGGATCGAACCCGGGCCTGTGTGTGTATGTGTGTGTGCGTGCGTGCGTGTGTGTGTGCGTGTGTGTGTGTGTGTGCGTGCGTGTGTGTGTGTAATGGGAGATAATCAGGTTTAACCCAAATGATGTTGGCTCCATTTTCTTGGATGGCGAGCTCTTCACGGGCATCAATGCTCGCATTTTCCTCTCAAAACTAAGTCTTCCAAGCTGGTGACAATGTTATCAGTGTAACAATGTTATCAGTGTAACAATGTTGTCAGTGTAACAATGTTATCAGTGTAACAATGTTGTCAGTGTAACAATGTTATCAGTGTAACAATGTTATCAGTGTAACAATGTTATCAGTGTAACAATGCTGTCAGTGTAACAATGTTATCAGTGTAACAATGTTATCAGTGTAACAATGTTATCAGTGTAACAATGTTGTCAGTGTAACAATGTTATCAGTGTAACAATGTTATCAGTGTAACAATGTTATCAGTGTAACAATGTTGTCAGTGTAACAATGTTATCAGTGTAACAATGTTGTCAGTGTAACAATGTTATCAGTGTAACTATGTTGTCAGTGTAACAATGTTATCAGTGTAACAATGTTGTCAGTGTAACAATGTTATCAGTGTAACAATGTTATCAGTGTAACAATGTTATCAGTGTAACAATGTTATCAGTGTAACTGTTATCTGTGTAACAATGTTATCAGTGTAACAATGTTATCAGTGTAACAATGTTGTCAGTGTAACAATGTTATCAGTGTAACAATGTTATCAGTGTAACAATGTTATCAGTGTAACAATGTTATCAGTGTAACAATGTTATCAGTGTAACAATGTTGTCAGTGTAACAATGTTATCAGTGTAACAATGTTATCAGTGTAACAATGTTGTCAGTGTAACAATGTTATCAGTGTAACAATGTTGTCAGTGTAACAATGTTATCAGTGTAACAATGTTGTCAGTGTAACAATGTTGTCAATGTAACAATGTTATCAGTGTAACAATGTTATCAGTGTAACAATGTTGTCAGTGTAACAATATTATCAGTGTAACAATGTTATCAGTGTAACAATGTTATCAGTGTAACAATGTTGTCAGTGTAACAATGTTATCAGTGTGACAATGTTGTCAGTGTAACAATGTTTTCAGTGTAACAATGTTGTCAGTGTAACAATGTTGTCAGTGTAACAATGTTATCAGTGTAACAATGTTATCATTGTAACAATGTTGTCAGTGTAACAATGTTATCAGTGTAACAATGTTATCAGTGTAACAATGTTATCAGTGTAACAATGTCAGTGTAACAATGTTATCAGTGTAACAATGTTATCAGTGTAACAAGGTTATCAGTGTAACAATGTTTTCAGTGTAACAATGTTATCAGTGTAACAATGTTGTCAGTGTAACAATGTTATCAGTGTAACAATGTTATCAGTGTAACAATGTTATCAGTGTAACAATGTTATCAGTGTAACAATGTTATCAGTGTAACAATGTTATCAGTGTAACTGTTATCGTGTAACAATGTTATCATGTAACAATGTTATCAGTGTAACAATGTTATCAGTGTAACAATGTTATCAGTAACAATGTTATCAGTGTAACAATGTTATCAGTGTAACAATGTTATCAGTGTAACAATGTTATCAGTGTAACAATGTTATCAGTGTAACAATGTTATCAGTGTAACAATGTTATCAGATAAAATGTTATCAGTGTAACAATGTTATCAGTGTAACAATGTTATCAGTGTAACAATGTTTCAGTGTGTACAATGTTATCAGTAACATGTTAGTCAGTGTACCCGTGTGAGCCAGGTCTAGTACCCGGTGTGAGTCAGCGTCTAGTACCCGGTGTGCCAGCGTCTAGTACCGTGTAGCCAGCGTCTAGTACCCGGTGTGTAGCCAGCGTCTAGTACCCGATGTGTAGTCAGCGTCTAGTACCCGGGTGTAGCCCAGCGTCTAGTACCCGGTGTGTAGCCAGCGTCTGTACCGGTGTAGCAGCGTCTAGTATCCGGTGTGTAGCCAGCGTCTAGTACCCGGTGTGTAGCCAGCGTAGTACCCGGTGTGTAGCCGCGTTAGTCCGGTGTGAGCCAGCGTCTAGTACCCGGTGTGTAGCCAGCGTCTAGTACCCGGTGTGTAGCCAGCGTCTAGTACCGGTGTTAGCCAGCTCTAGTACCCGGTGTGTAGCCAGCGTTAGTACCCGGTGTGTAGCCAGCGTCTAGTACCTGGTGTGTAGCCAGCGTCTAGTACCCGGTGTGTAGCCAGCGTCTAGTACCCGGTGTGTAGCCAGTGTCTAGTACCCGGTGTGTAGCCAGCGTCTAGTACCCGGTGTGTAGCCAGCGTCTAGTACCCGGTGTGTAGCCAGCGTCTAGTACCCGGTGTGTAGCCAGCGTCTAGTACCCGGTGTGTAACCAGCGTCTAGTACCCGGTGTGTAGCCAGCGTCTAGTACCCGGTGTGTAGCCAGCGTCTAGTACCCGGTGTGTGACACGCGACGCAGCAACAACCACAAGCCAGAAAACAAGAAAATAAAACAACGAAAGCTAAGGATGTCATTAAAAACTTCAAAAGAAAGAGAAAATGAAGAAAAACTGAAGAATGATTAATAAAAGTCAAGAAGATCGAAGTTCTACAAGGACAAAGTTTAAAATTCAGGTAATGTCTGGCAACATTCATCTTGGTCATTGCCCTTAATTGTAATCAGTACGTCATTACTGGACTTCACAACTTAAATAATATTTTACTAAGAAATTTTTTTACAATCATAATAAATATTCTACACCACTTACGAGCCATGACGTTGAATTACCAATATAAGGTTAAGCAGCAACGAAATATTAATATATTTTTATCTCCCTAATGACACGACTGGCACATACGTGTTAATATCTTATGTACATTTACAACACAAGGCACATACACACAACCCCATCATGTAAATTATCTATATAAATCTGAACTTACAACAATGGGAACAATATGCAAAAATCGCGAACAAGCGAAACAAGATGCAAAACGACCAAGGAGGAGTTGAATGATAGATCTAGGCCTTTCGTGTTGCAGTCAACACATCATCAGGAGCTTGCAATGTTGCAGAAAAGAGGAGTAAGTCCAAGCAAATACGCCAGCAAATGTGATCGTATGTGCTTGGACCTCCTCTTTTATAATAATAATAATAATATCTTTATTTCTACAAGTATATGTACAAGGTATACAGGCCTAGCTGACATCAATGACATACTACTATATAGAAAGCCGCTTGTTATTCTGAGCATTTCGGGCAAATTAGGTAAGTTTTGTCCCAGGATGCGACCCATACCAGTCGACTAACACCCAGGTACCCATTTTATACTGATGGGTGAACAGGGACAACAGGTGTCTTACGGTAACACGCCCTTAATGTTTTCCAGCCGTACCGGAGATTCGAACTCCGGACCTCTGCTCCGTCAAGCAGCTCTTGGAAACTCCACAGAAGCTGCTAATGATTGAAGCAGTGGGATGGGGGGGGGGAGCCAACACTGTATGTCAAGTTGGTTAGTGGAGGCCATTGTTTCCTTGTTGCTGTGTCACGCGAGAACCATTGTAACAACCAGATCATCCACTAAGACAGTGGTCCACAGTGAACAACTGCTGAGGACCATTGTAAGAACCAGATCATCCACTAAGACAGTGGTCCACAGTGAACAACTGCTGAGAACCATTGTAACAACCAGATCATCCACTAAGACAGTGGTCCACAGTGAACAACTGCTGAGGACCATTGTAAGAACCAGATCATCCACTAAGACAGTGGTCCACAGTGAACAACTGCTGAGGACCATTGTAAGAACCAGATCATCCACTAAGACAGTGGTCCACAGTGAACAACTTCTGAGGAGAGGTTGCTGTCTCCTTCTAATCTTTAGGTTCAATCCTTAGGTTCAAAATTGTGGTTTAGACTAAATTTTGTTGGCAATCTTCTTATATGTTCTAGTTCTGTTTGTGTTATAGAACATGTTCTAGTTCTGTTTGGTAGTGTAGAACATGTTCTGGTTCTACTTGATGTTATAGAACATGTTCTGGTTCTGCTTGGTGGTGTTATAGAACATGTTCTGGTTCTGCTTGGTGTGTTATAGAACATGTTCTGGTTCTAATTGATGTTGAAGAACATGTTCTCACTAAAAAAATGATATATAGAACAATAATTGTTTACCTAATTCATAATTCCATATAGCACTCATTATTAATGTGTCCCCTCTTATATGGACCACATCTCGTGTTTTCAATTCTCTATAATCCGCCATATTGCCTTCCCTACCTTACAACTTACACAATATAACCCGCACATGCGCAACACAAGCTTATCACGACGTTTCGGTCCTACTCAGACCATTAATTAGTTACACAGTGAAGAAGCTTACTAGGTAATAGTCTACACCATCAAGCTCTCTAACCCTCTAGGACCTCAAGTCTCTAGTATTAAACAATCTGCCTCTGGTTATACTAGGCTTCACCTCTAACACAACACTTATTTCAGTTAGATTCTGAAATACAAATTCCAGCAAATTCTGGCCATACACTTTGTATAAGAGCAAGCTTACTAACTCTGAATTCGCTAGTCACAAGGCTGGGCCCTGCCCATGACCTGGGTTGCTGGGCCCTGCCCATGACCTGGGTTGCTGGGCCCTGCCCATGGCCTGGGTTGTTGGGCCCTGCCCATGGCCTGGGTTGCTGGGCCCTGCCCATGGCCTGGGTTGCTGGGCCCTGCCCATGGCCTGGGTTGTTGGGCCCTGCCCATGGCCTGGGTTGCTGGGCCCTGCCCATGGCCTGGGTTGTTGGGCTCTGCCCATGGCCTGGGTTGCTGGGCCCTGCCCATGGCCTGGGTTGCTGGGCCCTGCCCATGGCCTGGGTTTTAACTTTGATATACATATGACGAGTTTCTAGAGTTTCTCTACTTCCACAAGTCGACCTTGGGTCAAACTTGTCTGGTATTTGCCTGCTCAACCAGGCTCTTGCTGCTGGCGGCCCGCTGGCCCACATATGCATCACAGTCTGGTTGACCTGATACTTAGCGGAGGTACTTGTGAGTTTTCTCTTAAGACTTATACATTCTTCCCGGAAGAGTTTCTGGTGGGATGTTAAATACTTTGGACCCACGGATGTTATCACAATGTTCTCTTGTTGTGCCCACGGCTCCCCTACTTTTCACTGGGTTCATTTTGCATAATATAAAGTTCTTATTGGTTATCTCACTTTTCCCATGGCATCCTTAACAGTCTAGGAATACTCCTGCTGAATTATAAACTATGCCACTTAAGTTTATCTTCTTTATCACATCTTGACTCTAATGAACAAGGTGTTGAACAAGGTGTTGAACAAGGTGTTGAACAAGGTGTTGAACAAGGTGTTGAATAAGGTGTTGAACAAGGTGTTGAACAAGGTGTTGAACAAGGTGTTGAACAAGGTGTTGAACAAGGTGTTGAACAAGGTGTTGAACAAGATGTTAAACAAGGTGTTGAACAAGATATTAAACAAGGTGTTGAACAAGATATTAAACAAGGTGTTGAACAAGATGTTGAACAAGGTGTTGAACAAGGGCGACTGTCACTTGCAAACTGAAGTTCTCAGCAGCGGTGACATTATCTTACTCACACAGGGTTTTATCTTAACAACGACTGGGTGGTCAACAGCTGTGGACACCCTGAAAGAGAGAGGGGAGAGAGAGAGAGAGAGAGGGGAGAGAGAGAGAGACGAGAAGAGAAGAGGGGAGGGGTTGATGGGGAAGGGAAATGTGTCAAGGATGTTGACAAGAATATTACGCCGGGCTGTCACCGCCTCTCAAGACAGCGAAGGAAACATTTCGTACCGGAAACCATCCCCGGCGGTGTCAACACTGGCGGGACCATGATTGGATGACTGGGCGGCCCCCAATACATCACTCAGAACCATCACACCACGGGCTGCTCTCAATATCTGATGCAGAGACTGCTTGAAGCGTGTCTTACCTCACCAGGAAGGAGCCTTCTTCATATTTGCCGTTTTTCAAGAGGCAGCGTCTGCCAGCACTCCAGCGGGTGTAAACACACACTGTTATTTCTTTACGTAAACACTGGCGCCTCCGTCGAATTGACCCTCCACTCTGAACATCAAGCTAGCTGGAGGCTGCATCTCTCCATCTTGAAGAGATGTAACACACGGTGATTATCCTGGTAGTGGCTGGAGGCTGCATCTCTCCATCTTGAAGAGATGTAACACACGGTGTAACAGAATAGCTAAAGTTTAGGAGTCAATCTCCACCACTTACAGCCACTTTCAGCACCAACATTTGTTAAAGCTGACTTACATAGAGTAATCTTCAAGGGGTAAAATTTATTTCGCGGTTTACCAGAGACAGTTTCTCGTATTTCAGGAAGCCTCTCTTAGCAGTCCCTTCAAGAACTGACCACCTGGAGCTATCCTACCCTTCCTGAGATCAAACTTTACTACCTCCCATTCCCTAGTCGCTGCATAACCCCTAGTGCTTTAACAATTCCACATGAATATAATAATAATAATAATAATAATAATAATAATAATAATAATAATAATAATAATAATAATAATAATAATAATCTTAGCTAATACATGAACGCAAAATTCTGTTTTCTGAAGTCCTTTGATTTCATAAACCAGACTGGTTCATAAGGAATATAAGTCATGACTCAGAACACTGAATTATACCAGGTCGATTTTGTGATTAATTTTACGAGTCTGGTCTATTGTTCGTACACAGAACATCCAGCGACACCTTGAACCAACATCCTCTGCAAAAGAACACGACCTTTCAGCAAGTAATTAATTATCGTTGCTGCTGCGCTTGACTTCAGGTTGGGTAGTCTGAACAAGCTGGTTGACTGACATAAATTACGGCGCCTAAGAGATAGTATGATGAGAGGAAGTGAGGAGAGACCCTGAGAGACGATACTGAGGTGGGTCACGAACTGCTGTGAGCATCGTCCATGTGAGTACACAAACTTGTGATAGATTCCTGCACCTTGTAATGACCACAAGACAGACAAAATTTGACCTTAAGATCTCTTCGAACCTGACTCCTGTCCTTTTATGTTTACACATACGGTTCATCAACATCCAGTCTCCCATTTAGTGTCACGTTTTGATATTTCTATCGATTGTTTGTCCCATAAAGACTAAACATTGTTGGAAAACATTCTTACAGCTACGGCAAGACTAAACATTGTAGGAAAACATTCTTACAGCTACGGCAAGACTAAACATTGTTGGAAAACATTCTTACAGCTACGGCAAGACTAAACATAGTTGGAAAACATTCTTACAGCTACGGCAAGACTAAACATAGTTGGAAAACATTCTTACAGCTACGGCAAGACTAAACATAGTTGGAAAACAATCTTACAGCTACGGCAAGACTAAACATTGTTGGAAAACATTCTTACAGCTACGGCAAGACTAAACATTGTTGGAAAACATTCTTACAGCTACGGCAAGACTAAACATTGTTGGAAAACATTCTTACAGCTACGGCAAGGCTTCCTTTCTAAAATTCCTTCCCAATTGCAAATACTATTTTACGAAATGAAATTATTATTGTGTATTTTAGACGCTGTTGTACTCAGGATTTCATTTCTTGGAGAACTTGGCATCAAACATCAGACTGCACATCGAGTGGCGAGGGACTGAGAAATCACCAGCTAGCGTCTTACTCTTTTACAAATCTTCGGTGTAAACAGAAGCAGTTTAGAGTATGTAGCAGTTACGAGACGCATCACGTTAGTCATTCAGAAGTGAGATTTAACAGACTATGGCAGCGGCGCCATGAACCTCCTACAGTTGCCTACCTTCACACAAGTGGAGTTTCCAGTTAGTTGAGTTCTTTCTCCAGTCGTCCAAAAAGTAGATTCATTTAGTGGCGTCCTTCCTCCAAACACACACACACACAGGGAACACAGATACAAGGGGGCACAATTGGAATTTGAAGACCCAGATGAGTCAAAGGGATGTTATGAAGCATTTCTTCAGCCATAGAGTAGTCAGGAAGTGGAATAGTCTAGCAATTGATGTAGTGGAGGCAGGAACCATACATAGCTTTAAGACGAGGTATGATAAAGCTCATGGAGCAGGAAGAGAAGTGACCCAGTAGCGGACAGTGAAGAGGCGGGGCCAGGAGCTGAGTCTCGACCCCTGCAACCACAATTAGGTGAGTACACACACACACTCATTGCAGTGATGTATAATCCACCACAGAACTGCAGGAGGATAAGAGAGGAATACGAAGATAACAAAACAGCAATGGTGGACACTGGCTGGGGTGGCAAGAAGAGCTCACTCGAACAGAGCAAAGTTACTGGTTATGGGCGATGTCAACCACAGGAAGATCGATTGGGAAAACCTGGAGCCACATGGGGGTCCTGAAACATGGAGAGCCAAGATGATGGATGTGGTACTGGAAAACCTCATGCATCAACACGTCAGGGGCACTACCAGAGAGAGGGGAGGATGAACCAGCATGACTGGACCTCGTGTTCACCCTGAGCAGTTCAGACATTGTTTACATCACATATGAGAGGCCCCTTGGAACTAGTGATCACGTGGTTCTGAGCTTTGAATACAAAGAGTTACAAGTGGAGAGGTAACAGGAGTTGAATGGAAAAAGCCAAACTATAAAAGGGGGGATTACACAGGTATGAGGAACTTCCTGAAGGAGGTTCAGTGGGACAGAATTGGTAGGAAAGTCAGTAAACGAAATGATGGAATACATAACAACAAAATGCAAGGAGGCAGAGGAAAAGTTTGTTCCCAAGGGCAACAGAAATAATGGGAAGACCAGAACGAGCCCTTGGTTTACCCGAAGGTGTAGGCAGGCAAAAACTAATTGCACTAGAGAATGGAAAAAAGTACAGAAGGCAAAGGACCCAGGAAAATAAGGATATTAGACGGAGAGCCAGAAACGAGTATGCACAGATGAGGGGGAAGGCCCAGCGACAGTATGAAAACGACATAGCATCGAAAGTCAAGTCTGATCCGAAACTGCTGTATAGTCACATTAGGAGGAAGACAACAGTCAAAGACCAGGTGATCAGGCTGAGGAAAGAAGGTGGGGAACTCACAAGAAACGATCAAGAAGTATGTGAGGAGCTCAACACGAGATTTAAGGAAGTATTTACAGTGGAGACAGAAAGGACTCTGGGAAGACAGAACAGAGTGGGACACCAACAAGGAACATAACAACAAGTGTTGGATGACATACACACAACTGAGAGGTGAAGAAGCTGCTCAGTGACCTTGATACCTCAAAGGTGATGGGACCGGACAACATCTCCCCGTGGGTCCTTAGAGAGGGAGCAGAGACGCTGTGTGTGCCACTAACAACAATCTTCAACACATCCCTTGAAACTGGGCAACTACCTGAGGTATGGAAGACGACAAATGTAGTTCCCATTTTCAAAAAAGGAGACAGAAAAGAGGCACTAAAATATAGACCAGTGTCACTGACGTGTATAGTATGCAAAGTCATGGAGAAGATTATCAGGAGAGTGGTGGAGCACCTCCAGCACGGATTCATGGAAGGCAAATTCTGTGTCACAAACCTTCTGGAGTTTTATGACAAAGTAACAGAAGTAAGACACGAGAGGGAGGGGTGGGTTGATTGCATTTTCTTGGACTGCAAGAAGGCCTTCGACACAGTTCCTCACAAGAGATTAGTGCACAAGCTAGAGGATCAGGCGTGTATAACAGGAAGGGCACTGCAATGGATCAGAGAATACCTGACAGGGAGGCAACAACAAGTCATAGTATGTGATGAGGTATCACAGTGGGCGCCTGTGACGAGCGGGGTCCCACAGGGATCAGTTCTAGGACCAGTGCTATTTTTGGTATATGTGAATGACATGACGGACGGGATAGACTCAGAAGTGTCCCTGTTCGCAGATGATGTGAAATTAATGAGGAGAATTAAATTAGATGAGGATCAGGCAGGACTTCAAAGAAACCTGGACAGGCTGGACACCTGGTCCAGCAACTGGCTTCTCGAATTTAACCCCGCCAAATTCAAAGTCATGAAGATCGGGGAAGGGCAAAGAAGACCGCAGACAGAGTATAGGCTAGGTGGCCAAAGACTGCAAACCTCGCTCAAGGAGAAATATCTTGGGGTGAGTATAACACGGAGCACATCTCCTGAAGCACACATCAACCAGATAACTGGTGCAGCATATGGGAGCCTGGAAACCTGAGAATAACGTTCCGATACCTTAGTAAGGAATCGTTCAAGACTCTGTACACCGTGTACGTCAGGTCCATACTGGAGTATGCAGCACCAGTTTGGAACCCACACCTGGTCAAGCACGTCAAGAAATTAGAGAAAGTGCAAAGGTTTGAAACAAGGTTAGTTCCAGAGCTAAGGGGAATGTCCTACGAAGAAAGGGTAAGGGAAATCGGCCTGACGACACTGGAGGATAGGAGGGTTAGGGGAGACATGATAACGACATACAAAATACTGCTTGGAATATACAAGGTGGACAGAGAAAGGATGTTCCAGAGATGGGACACAGAAACACGGGGTCATGATTGAAAGTTGAAGACTCAGATGAGTCAAAAGGATATTAGGAAGTATTTCTTTAGTCATAGAGAAGTCAGGAAGTGGAATAGTCTAGCAAGTGATGTAATGATGGCAGGAACCATCATTGCTTTAAGACGAGGTATGATAAAGCTCATAGAGCAGGGAGAGAGTAAATTAGTATCGACCAATGAAGAGGCGGGGCCAGGAGCTATGACTCGACCCCTGCAACCACATATAGGTGAGTATAAACACACACACACACGCATACTGCTCGTGTACATGCACTTATATATCAACAACTTCATTGTCTTCTGATACAACCATCGCTAAAATATTCACATTCGTTCCTCTTGACTATATCTATCTTCTCTTTCCTTCTTATTATTGTTATTATTATTATTATTATTATTATTATTATTATTATTATTATTATTATTATTATTATTATTATTAACACAGGATTTATATAACAGTGAATTTACATAACTATAAATGTCACATAATAATTTTAATAACACAAATGAAAATTTCAGTGAATAAAAATTTCAAGAGTGTGAACCAAGAATGTTGTTCCTTAGTGTTGTTCCTTAGTGTTGTTCCTTAATGTTGTTCCTTAGTGTTGTTCCTTAGTGTTGTTCCTTAGTGTTGTTCCTTAATGTTGTTCCTTAGTGTTGTTCCTTATTGTTCCTTAGTGTTGTTCCTTATTGTTCCTTAGTGTTGTTCCTTATTGTTCCTTAGTGTTGTTCCTTATTGTTCCTTAGTGTTGTTCCTTAGTGTTGTTCCTTAGTGTTGTTCCTTAGTGTTGTTCCTTAGTGTTGTTCCTTAGTGTTGTTCCTTAGTGTTGTTCCTTAATGTTGTTCCTTAGTGTTGTTCCTTAATGTTGTTCCTTAGTGTTGTTCTTAATGTTATTCCTTAATGTTGTTCCTTAGTGTTGTTCCTTAATTTTGTTCCTTAGTGTTGTTCCTTAATGTTGTTCCTTAGTGTTGTTCCTTAGTGTTGTTCTTTAATGTTATTCCTTAGTGTTGTTCCTTAATGTTGTCAAACAGTAAATTGTCCACACAATTTCTTAAGCATTTTTAAACATCAGTTAGATTGTGTATGTGTGTGTACTCACCTAGTTGTACTCACCTAGTTGTACTCACCTAGTTGTACTCACCTAGTTGTACTCACCTAGTTGTACTCACCTAGTTGTACTCACCTAGTTGTACTCACCTAGTTGTACTCACCTAGTTGTGGTTGCAGGGGTCTAGTCATAGCTCCTAGCTATGTGTACGTGTGTATGTGTGTGTACGTGTGTATGTGTGTGTACGTGTGTATGTGTGTGTACGTGTGTGTGTAAAACATTGCGTTTTCCAGTAATCAGAAAATCTTAGGCCGCTGTTTTTATTACTGGAAGAGCTGCTGAGACAACAAACTTCAAGAACTGCAGCAGCGCTGAATGACCCTTGCGTGTTTACCGTTTTTTTGTCAATTTAATAGTAATACAAGGTGAGTATAACCACAAGTTACATAATTTATCAAAGATTTTAATGTTACATGTATCATGTAAAGGATAAGTAGCAGTACACAGAGCGGGGCAAGACTATGATACATGTCTGGATCACACTGTCGAAACGTCAGCAGCGTCTTAAGTTGTCGCGAGACGTGGTCAACATCATCTTGAGATGTCACAAGACGTGGTCAGTATCATTTTAAGATGCCACAAGACGTGGTCAGCATCATCTTAAGATGCCACGAGACGTGGTCAGCATCATCTTAATTAAGATGCCACAAGACGTGGTCAGTATCATCTTAAGATGCCACAAGACGTGGTCAGCATCATCTTAAGATGCCACGAGACGTGGTCAACATCATCTTGAGATGTCACAAGACGTGGTCAGTATCATCTTAAGAGGCCACAAGACGTGGTCAGCATCATCTTAATTAAGATGCCACAAGACGTGGTCAGCATCATCTTAAGAGGCCACGAGACGTGGTCAACATCATCTTGAGATGTCACAAGACGTGGTCAGTATCATCTTAAGAGGCCACAAGACGTGGTCAGCATCATCTTAATTAAGATGCCACAAGACGTGGTCAGTATCATCTTAAGATGCCACAAGACGTGGTCAGCATCATCTTAAGATGCCACGAGACGTGGTCAACATCATCTTGAGATGTCACAAGACGTGGTCAGCATCATCTTAAGAGGCCACGAGACGTGGTCAACATCATCTTGAGATGTCACAAGACGTGGTCAGCATCATCTTAAGATGCCACGAGACTTGGTCAACATCATCTTAAGATGCCACAAGACGTGGTCAGCATCATCTTAATTAAGATGCCACAAGACGTGGTCAGTATCATCTTAAGATGCCATGAGACGTGGTCAGCATCATTTTAAGATGCCACGAGACGTGGTCAGCATCATCTTAAGATGCCACGAGACGTTGGTGTACCCTGATAAAGACGCATGGCCAGACAGCATCAACGAATGGCTACATTATAGATGTGTGCAGGTATTGTCTAGTGATGGTTCCTCTGCTCGACCATGTCATCAACTTCATCCTCTTCTCCTTATGTGGGACCTTCCAATTAACTCTTTCGACTTGTCACAGAGCACTCTAGTCGTAAAATCGGGCGTGTCATTTATTTTGTACAGAGCATTGTTTTGTGTGTGACGCAGGTGCGCATGTGTATACGTTACTAAGATGTGTCGTCTTCCAGCACTATGTGACACAGGTGCACGTGTATACGTTACTAAGATGTGTCGTCTTCCAGCACTATGTGACACAGGTGCTCATGGTCATGTTACTAAGATGTGTCGTCTTCCAGCACTATGTGACACAGGTGAACATGGTCATGTTACTAAGATGTGTCGTCTTCCAGCACTATGTGACACAGGTGCGCATGTGTATACGTTACTAAGATGTGTCGTCTTCCAGCACTATGTGACACAGGTGCACATGGTCATGTTACTAAGATGTGTCGTCTTCCAGCACTATGTGACACAGGTGCGCATGTGTATACGTTACTAAGATGTGTCGTCTTCCAGCACTATGTGACACAGGTGCACATGTGTATACGTTACTAAGATGTGTCGTCTTCCAGCACTATGTGACACAGGTGCACATGGTCATGTTACTAAGATGTGTCGTCTTCCAGCACTATGTGACACAGGTGCACATGGTCATGTTACTAAGATGTGTCGTCTTCCAGCACTATGTGACACAGGTGCACATGGTCATGTTACTAAGATGTGTCGTCTTCCAGCACTATGTGACACAGGTGCACATGGTCATGTTACTAAGATGTGTCGTCTTCCAGCACTATGTGACACAGGTGCACATGGTCATGTTACTAAGATGTGTCGTCTTCCAGCACTATGTGACACAGGTGCACATGGTCATGTTACTAAGATGTGTCGTCTTCCAGCACTATGTGACACAGGTGCACATGGTCATGTTACTAAGATGTGTCGTCTTCCAGCACTATGTGACACAGGTGCACATGGTCATGTTACTAAGATGTGTCGTCTTCCAGCACTATGTGACACAGGTGCACATGGTCATGTTACTAAGATGTGTCGTCTTCCAGCACTATGTGATGTCGTCTCCAGCACTATGTGACAGCATGGTCATTAAGATTTCAGCACTATGTGACACAGGTGCACATGGTCATGTTATGATGTGCTCACTATGGACGCACATATGTTACTAAGATGTGCGTCTTCAGCACATGTGCAGCAATGTATGTAAGATGTGTCGTCTTCACAATGACACAGACATGGTCAGTTCTAAATTTTCTTCAGCAATGACAGTATGTCAGTTCGTTTCTCCAGACAGCATGGTCATGTTACTAGAGTCATGTTACAAGATGGTCGTTCAAATGTCCTCGCATTGTAACGTCTAGATGTGTCGTCTTCCAGATATGTGACAGTGCACATGGTCATGTTCAAATGTGTGCTTCCGCCTTGACAGTGCACTGGTCATGTTACTAAGATGTGTCGTCTTCCAGCACTATGGACACAGGTGCACATGGTCATGTTACTAAGATGTGTCGTCTTCCAGCACTATGTGACACAGGTGCACATGGTCATGTTACTAAGATGTGTCGTCTTCCAGCACTATGTGACACAGGTGCACTGGTCATGTTACTAAGATGGTCGTCTTCCAGCACTATGTGACACAGGTGCACATGGTCATGTTACTAAGATGTGTCGTCTTCCAGCATATGTGACACAGGTGCACATGGTCATGTTACTAAGATGTGTCGTCTTCCAGCACTATGTGACACAGGTGCACATGGTCATGTTACTAAGATGTGTCGTCTTTCAGCACTATGTGACACAGGTGCACATGGTCATGTTACTAAGATGTGTCGTCTTCCAGACTATGTGCACAGGTGCACATGGTCATGTTACTAGATGTTCGTCTTCCAGCACTATGTGCACAGGTGACATGGTCATGTACTAAGATGTGTCGTCTTCAGCACATGGAACAGGTCATGGTCATGTTACTAAGATGTGTCGCTTCCAGCACTATGACACAGTGAATGGTCAGTTACTAAGATGTGCGTCTTCCAGCACTATGTGAACAGGTGCACATGCATTTACTAAGATGTGTCGTCTTCAGCCTGTGACACAGGTGCACATGGTCATGTTACTAAGATGTGTCTTTCCGACTATGTGACCAGGTGCACATGGTATGTTACTAAGATGTGCGTCTTCCAGCACTATGTGACACAGGTGCACATGGTCATGTTACTAGATGTGTCGTCTTCCAGCCCTATGTACACAGGTGCACATGGTCATGTTACTAAGATGTGTCCTTCCAGCACTTTGCACAGGTGCACATGGCATGTTACTAAGATGTGTCGTCTTCCAGCACTATGTGACACAGGTGCACATGGTCATGTTACTAAGATGTGTCGTCTTCAGCACTATGTGACACAGGTGCACATGGTCATGTTACTAAGATGTGTCGTCTTCCAGCACTATGTGACACAGGTGCACATGGTCATGTTACTAGATGTGTCGTCTTCCAACACTATGTGACACAGGTGCACATGGTCATGTTACTAAGATGTGTCGTCTTCCAGCACTATGTACGTGCACATGGTCATGTTACTAAGATGTGTCGTCTTCCAGCACTATGTGACAGGTGCACATGGTCATGTTACTAAGATGTGTCGTCTTCCAGCACTATGTGACACAGGTGCACATGGTCATGTTACTAAGATGTCGTCTTCAGCACTATGTGACACAGGTGCACATGGTCATGTTACTAGATGTGTCGTCTTCCAGCACTATGTGACACAGGTGCACATGGTCATGTTACTAAGATGTGTCGTCTTCAGCACTATGTGACACAGGTGCACTGGTCATGTTACTAAGATGTGCGTCTTCCAGCACTATGTGACACAGGTGACATGGTCATGTTCTAAGATGTGTCGTCTTCCAGCACTATGTGACACAGGTGCACATGGTCATGTTACTAAGATGTGTCGTCTTCCAGCACTATGTGACACAGGTGCACATGGTCATGTTACTAAGATGTGTCGTCTTCCAGCACCCTGAGTGACCAAAGTTCCTTTTCTCTGGATGTCTGGAATAAAATTATTACAACTGGACGTTAAATAGTAGGAGCGACCAATGTGGCTCAGCAAGGTTGTAAGAGACTCTTACTGGAGGGAGGAGACAGTCTACAAGTATCTCCCTAGCTGCCACAGATGTCTCACTACTGGATGGAGGAGACAGACTACAAGTATCTCCCTAGCTGCCTCAGATGTCTCACTACTGGATGGAGGAGACAGACTACAAGTATCTCCCTAGCTGCCACAGATGTCTCACTACTGGATGGAGGAGACAGACTACAAGTATCTCCCTAGCTGCCTCAGATGTCTCACTACAGAATGGATGAGACAGACTACAAGTACCTCCCTAGCTGCCACAGATGTCTCACTACAGAATGGATGAGACAGACTACAAGTATCTTCCTAGCTGCCACAGATGTCTCACTACAGAATGGATGAGACAGACTACAAGTATCTCCCTAGCTGCCACAGATGTCTCACTACTGAACAAACTAAAATACAAAGCTTCATCTACTCCAGTGAAGGACCTGCAGCAGCAACAGCAGCAACAAAAGCAGCAGCAACAGCAGCAGAAACAGCAGCAACAGCAGCAGCAACAGCAGCAGCAGAGTGCCAAGAGTAGAATTTCACTTCTTTTAATTAATGTGAGTGATGTGGCTAGTAGGGACTGGTAGGTGTGTGGTCCCAGGTAGACAGGGGTGGTGTGTCCCAGGTGACGGGTGGTGGTCCCAGTAGGACTAAGGTGGTAGACGTGGTGGTGTCCCAGGTAGGGACGGGTGGGTGCCATGGGATGTGTGTCCCAGCAGAGGTGGTAGGTGCTCAGGTAGGGACGGGTGGTGGTGTCCCAGGTAGGTACGGGGGTGGTGGTGTCCCAGGTAGGGACGGTGGTGGTGTCCCAGTTTTGTTCACTAGTGACCAGGTAGGACGTGGTGTGGTGGTGTCCCAGGTAGGGACAGTGAGTGTGTTCCCAGGCAGGGACAGGGGTGCAGGTGTCCCTGGACGGGTGGTGTGTTCATAGACGTGTGGTGTTTCCAGGTAGGGACGGGTGGGCTCGGAGGTGCAAGGTCGTCGTGTGTCCAGGTATGTAACTGGTGCAGTGTGCTAATTATGTTTCGTATGGTGTTTCACATGGAAGGCGTGGTATGAGTTAGAAGGTGTAATATTCCGTCATGGTAGTGATCTAGTGTGTGTCCATGTATATGTGTGAGCTAAATGGCAGTATTTCCAGCTGGTGACAAACTGTCGTCGATGTCGGTAGATTAACACTGGGTTAAGGTAGTGTGCTACCACATGTGGTACCAGCAGGTGTAGAGCTCTTACTGGGGGAGGTTAACACTGCAGTATGGTCAGTGTGCTGATACTGTACCATGGTGGCTAACACTTGGTCCAGTGTCTACTACGATGGTGGCTAACTACTAGAGTACCTCTAGGTGCAAGATGTAACTACGAATGGTGAACAGATCAGGTCATTCTACTGTACCATGGTGGCTTAACATGGCGGTCAGTGCTACAAGCTACGTACTATGGTGACTAACACTGGCAGGTCAGTGTGAAGCACTGTACCATGGTGGCTAACACTGGTAGGTCAGTGGCTAACTATGTCCATGGTGGCTTAACACTGGAGGTCAGTGTGCTAACTACTGTACCATGGTGGCTTAACACTGGCAGGCAGTGCTAGCTACTGTACATGGTGGCTTAACACTGGCAGGTCAGTGTGCTAACTACTGTACCATGGTGGCTTAACACTGGCAGGTCAGTGTGCTAACTACTGTACTATGGTGGCTTAACACTGGTAGGTCAGTGTGCTAGCACGTCCATGGTGGCTTAACACTGGTGGTCAGTGTGTAGACTCTGTACCATGGTGGCTTAACACTGGCGGGTCAGTGTGCTACTACTGTACATGTGTGGCTTAACACTGGCAGGTCGTGTGCTAACTAGTGTACCATGGTGGCTTAACACTGGGTAGGTCAGTGTGCTAACTACTGTACATGGTGGCTTAACACTGGCAGGTCAGTGTGCTAACTACTGTACCATGGTGGCTTAACACGGCAGGTCAGTGTGCTAGCTACTGTACCATGGTGGCTAAACACTGGGTGGTCAGTGTGCTAACTACTGTACCATGGTGGCTTAACACTGGGGTGTGTGCTAGTGTACGGTGGTTCAGTGTGGCTACACTGGGGGTCAGGTACATGGTGGAAATGGCAGTCAGGTGTAGCTACTGTACCATGGTGGCTTAACACGGCAGGTCAGTGTGTAACTACCTGTACCATGGTGGCTTAACACTGGCAGGTCAGTGTGCTAACTACTGTACCATGGTGGCTTAACACTGGCAGGTCAGTGTGCTAACTACTGTACTATGGTGGCTTAACACTGGCAGGTCAGTGTGCTAACTACTGTACCATGGTGGCTTAACACTGGCAGGTCAGTGTGCTAACTACTGTACCATGGTGGCTTAACACTGGCAGGTCAGTGTGCTAACTACTGTACTATGGTGGCTTAACACTGGCAGGTCAGTGTGCTAACTACTGTACCATGGTGGCTTAACACGGCAGGTCAGTGTGCTAACTACTGTACATGGTGGCTTAACACTGGCAGGTCAGTGTGCTAACTACTGTACATGGTGGCTTAACACTGGCAGGTCAGTGTGCTAACTACTGTACCATGGTGGCTTAACACTGGCAGGTCAGTGTGCTAACTATCCATGTTAACCTGCAGTGGACTCTTAACTACTGGCAGGTCAGTGTGCTAACCTGACATGGTTGCTTACAGGCGGTGTGTTGCTCAACCTGAGCTCTTAACTCCCCAGGTGGTGTTGCTACCCTGACTTACTGCCCGATGGTGTTGTCAACCTGCAGACTCATTGCAACCACTGTCTCATGAGCTCTTACCCCCACTGGCGGTCAGTGCAACTTACTGCCATGGTGGCTCAACCTGCAGTCGTCGGCAGTGTTGCTAACCTGCAGACTCACTGCGGTGGCTTAACCCCTTGGCAGGTCAGTTTGCTAACCCTACTCGTACCATGGTGCTTAACACAGCTGCAGACTCTGTACTGTGCTAACCTGGAGGTCGGTGTACTTGTCCATGGGGTCTTAACACGAGGTCAGTGTGCTAACTACTGCATGGTCTTAACACTGGAGGTCAGTGTGCAACTACTTACTCATGGTGGCTTAACCTGCAGGTCACGTGGGCTGGGTCTAACTACTTACTTGCCCAGGCTGGTGTGTGCTAACCTGCAGTCTTACTGGAGGCGGTGTTTGTAAGTGGCTCACTGCAGGTGGTGTTCTGTTCGAACCTGCAGCTCTTACTGCCTGGTGGTACACTGGGTGTGCTCTAACCTGAATGTTAACCTGGCTCAGGGCTTTTGTCTGGTGCTCAACCTGCAGCTCTTACTCTGAGCTGGTGCTTCAACCTGCAGACTCTTACTGTCCTGGGCTGGTGTTTGCTCAACTGCAGATCTTACTCCTGAGGCTGGTGTTTGCTCAACCTGCAGACTCTACTGCCCGAGGCTGGTGTTTGTCAACCTGCAGACTCTTACTGCCCGAGGTGGTGTTTGCTTCAACCTGCAGACTTACTGCCCGAGGTGGTGTTTGTCAACCTGCAGACTCTTACTGCCCGAGGCTGGTGTTGCTCAACCTGCAGACTCTTACTGCCCGAGGCTGGTGTTTGTTCAACCTGCAGACTCTTACTGCCGAGGCTGGTGTTTGTCAACCTGCAGACTCTTACTGCCCGAGGCTGGTGTTTGTTCAACCTGCAGACTCTTACTGCGGGCTTAACCTGCAGCTCTACTGCCAGGCTGGTGTTTGTCAACCTGCAGACTCTTACTGCCCGAGGCTGGTGTTTGTTCAACCTGCAGACTCTTACTGCCGAGGCTGGTGTTTGCTCAACCTGCAGACTCTTACTGCCCGAGGCTGGTGTTTGTTCAACCTGCAGACTCTACTGCCCGAGGCTGGTGTTTGTCAACCTGCAGACTCTTACTGCCCGAGGCTGGTGTTTGTCAACCTGCAGACTCTTACTGCCCGAGGCTGGTGTTTGTTCAACCTGCAGACTCTTACTGCCGAGGCTGGTGTTTGCTCAACCTGCAGACTCTTACTGCCCGAGGCTGGTGTTTGTCAACCTGCAGACTCTACGCCCGAGGCTGGTGTTTGTCAACCTGCAGACTCTTACTGCCGAGGCTGGTGTTTGTCAACCTGCAGACTCTTACTGCCCGAGGCTGGTGTTTGCTCAACCTGCAGACTCTTACTGCCCGAGGCTGGTGTTTGTTCAACCTGCAGACTCTTACTGCCCGAGGCTGGTGTTTGTTCAACCTGCAGACTCTTACTGCCCGAGGCTGGTGTTTGCTCAACCTGCAGACTCTTACTGCCCGAGGCTGGTGTTTGTCAACCTGCAGACTCTTACTGCCCGAGGCTGGTGTTTGTTCAACCTGCAGACTCTTACTGCCCGAGGCTGGTGTTTGCTCAACCTGCAGACTCTTACTGCCCGAGGCTGGTGTTTGTTCAACCTGCAGACTCTTACTGCCCGAGGGTGGTGTTTGTTCAACCTGCAGACTCTTACTGCCCGAGGCTGGTGTTTGTCAACCTGCAGACTCTTACTGCCCGAGGCTGGTGTTTGTCAACCTGCAGACTCTTACTGCCCGAGGCTGGTGTTTGCTCAACCTGCAGACTCTTACTGCCTGAGGCTGGTGTTTGCTCAACCTGCAGACTCTTACTGCCCGAGGCTGGTGTTTGCTCAACCTGCAGACTCTTACTGCCCGAGGCTGGTGTTTGTTCAACCTGCAGACTCTTACTGCCCGAGGCTGGTGTTTGCTTCAACCTGCAGACTCTTACTGCCCGAGGCTGGTGTTTGTTCAACCTGCAGACTCTTACTGCCGAGGCTGGTGTTTGTTCAACCTGCAGACTCTTACTGCCCGAGGCTGGTGTTTGTTCAACCTGCAGACTCTTACTGCCCGAGGCTGGTGTTTGTTCAACCTGCAGACTCTTACTGCCCGAGGCTGGTGTTTGTTCAACCTGCAGACTCTTACTGCCCGAGGCTGGTGTTTGTTCAACCTGCAGACTCTTACTGCCCGAGGCTGGTGTTTGTTCAACCTGCAGACTCTTACTGCCCGAGGCTGGTGTTTGTTCAACCTGCAGACTCTTACTGCCCGAGGCTGGTGTTTGCTCAACCTGCAGACTCTTACTGCCCGAGGCTGGTGTTTGTTCAACCTGCAGACTCTTACTGCCCGAGGCTGGTGTTTGTTCAACCTGCAGACTCTTACTGCCCGAGGCTGGTGTTTGTTCAACCTGCAGACTCTTACTGCCCGAGGCTGGTGTTTGTTCAACCTGCAGACTCTTACTGCCCGAGGCTGGTGTTTGTTCAACCTGCAGACTCTTACTGCCCGAGGCTGGTGTTTGCTCAACCTGCAGACTCTTACTGCCCGAGGCTGGTGTTTGTTCAACCTGCAGACTCTTACTGCCCGAGGCTGGTGTTTGTTCAACCTGCAGACTCTTACTGCCCGAGGCTGGTGTTTGTTCAACCTGCAGACTCTTACTGCCCGAGGCTGGTGTTTGCTCAACCTGCAGACTCTTACTGCCCGAGGCTGGTGTTTGTTCAACCTGCAGACTCTTACTGCCCGAGGCTGGTGTTTGTTCAACCTGCAGACTCTTACTGCCCGAGGCTGGTGTTTGTTCAACCTGCAGACTCTTACTGCCCGAGGCTGGTGTTTGTTCAACCTGCAGACTCTTACTGCCCGAGGCTGGTGTTTGTTCAACCTGCAGACTCTTACTGCCCGAGGCTGGTGTTTGTTCAACCTGCAGACTCTTACTGCCCGAGGCTGGTGTTTGTTCAACCTGCAGACTCTTACTGCCCGAGGCTGGTGTTTGTTCAACCTGCAGACTCTTACTGCCCGAGGCTGGTGTTTGTTCAACCTGCAGACTCTTACTGCCCGAGGCTGGTGTTTGTTCAACCTGCAGACTCTTACTGCCCGAGGCTGGTGTTTGCTCAACCTGCAGACTCTTACTGCCCGAGGCTGGTGTTTGTTCAACCTGCAGACTCTTACTGCCCGAGGCTGGTGTTTGTTCAACCTGCAGACTCTTACTGCCCGAGGCTGGTGTTTGTTCAACCTGCAGACTCTTACTGCCCGAGGCTGGTGTTTGTTCAACCTGCAGACTCTTACTGCCCGAGGCTGGTGTTTGTTCAACCTGCAGACTCTTACTGCCCGAGGCTGGTGTTTGTTCAACCTGCAGACTCTTACTGCCCGAGGCTGGTGTTTGTTCAACCTGCAGACTCTTACTGCCCGAGGCTGGTGTTTGCTCAACCTGCAGACTCTTACTGCCCGAGGCTGGTGTTTGTTCAACCTGCAGACTCTTACTGCCCGAGGCTGGTGTTTGCTCAACCTGCAGACTCTTACTGCCCGAGGCTGGTGTTTGCTCAACCTGCAGACTCTTACTGCCCGAGGCTGGTGTTTGCTCAACCTGCAGACTCTTACTGCCCGAGGCTGGTGTTTGCTCAACCT
This sequence comes from Cherax destructor, assembly GCA_009830355.1. Taxonomy (NCBI): domain Eukaryota; kingdom Metazoa; phylum Arthropoda; class Malacostraca; order Decapoda; family Parastacidae; genus Cherax; species Cherax destructor. The sequence continues at coordinate 122,229 of WNWK01000303.1, read as the reverse complement.
GCAGACTCTTACTGCCCGAGGCTGGTGTTTGCTCAACCTGCAGACTCTTACTGCCCGAGGCTGGTGTTTGTTCACCCTGCAGACTCTTACTGCCCGAGGCTGGTGTTTGCTCAACCTGCAGACTCTTACTGCCCGAGGCTGGTGTTTGCTAACCTGCAGACTCTTACTGCCCGAGGCTGGTGTTTGCTCAACCTGCAGACTCTTACTGCCCGAGGCTGGTGTTTGCTCAACCTGCAGACTCTTACTGCCCGAGGCTGGTGTTTGCTCAACCTGCAGACTCTTACTGCCCGAGGCTGGTGTTTGTTCACCCTGCAGACTCTTACTGCCCGAGGCTGGTGTTTGCTCAACCTGCAGACTCTTACTGCCCGAGGCTGGTGTTTGTTCACCCTGCAGACTGTTACTGCCCGAGGCTGGTGTTTGCTCAACCTGCAGACTCTTACTGCCCGAGGCTGGTGTTTGTTCACCCTGCAGACTGTTACTGCCCGAGGCTGGCGCTCACATCATTGTAACATATTGGATCATCTGCCACAGTCTTGACACAGGAATAAAACTTGTCATACAACACGTGGAGAACCAGTACTGGTGTGTGTATGTGTCTTATATGTGTATGTCTTATGTGTGTATGTGTGTGTGTCTTATGTGTGTATGTGTGTGTCTTATGTGTGTATGTGTGTCTTATGTGTGTATGTGTGTGTTATGTGTGTATGTGTGTGTCTTATGTGTGTATGTGTGTGTTATGTGTGTATGTATGTGTCTTATGTGTGTATGTGTGTCTTATGTGTGTATGTGTGTGCCTTATGTGTGTATATGTGTGTGTGTGTGTGTATGTCTTATGTGTGTGTGTATGTGTCTTATGTGTGTATGTGTCTTATGTGTGTGTGTATGTGTCTTATGTGTGTGTGTATGTGTCTTATGTGTGTGTGTATGTGTCTTATGTGTGTGTGTCTACACACCCACAACTCAGTCGGTGTTTCCGCTGTCGATAACAGCGCCAACGAAGGCCAAATGGGGTGTATCGGAAACCAAACTGCCAATTACGCTAAGGGAAGCCCAGGAACTAAGGGTGGTGGGTGAAGGAAGGGAAGGGAGAGCAATGAGAGGGAGATGGGATTCTCTCTCTCTCTCTCTCTCTCCCTACACACACAGAGGTCTGACAAGTGGCTACTGGAATTTAACCCCGGCAAGTGAGAACTTATGAAGATTAGGAAAGGGCAAAGAGGATCACAGACGGAGTACAGCTCAGGGGTCAAAGGCTGCAAACCTCACTCAAGCATATCACATGAGACGCACATCAAGCAAGTAACTGCTGCAGCAAATTCGCGGCTGGCAAATTTAAGACTTTCAGGAATCTAAGGAAGGAGCTCTTCACGACACTGTATACGACACGTCAAACCCGTACTGGAATAAGCAGTACTAGCATGGAACCCACACCTGGTCAAGCATGTTATGAAGTTGAAGAAAGTGCAAAGGTTTACAACGAGACTAGTCCCAGAGATAAGGGGCATGTCCTATAGGGAGAGATTAAGAAAACTAAATCTGATGACATCAGAGGAAAGAAGCATAACATAGGAAATAATGAGAGGAACTGATAGGAAGAAGAGAGAGAGGCACACTCTTGAAGAGTCGGGAAACAGGTACACGAGGGCACAGCTGGAAGTTGAAAACACAGATGAGTCACGGTGATGTTAGGAAGTTATTCTTCAGCCTTACAGTGGTCAGGAAGCGGAACCACCTGGACAGTGGCAGAGGCAAAATCAATATATAGCTTTAAGAAGCGGTACGATAAGGTTATCTAATTCAGGAAAGAATCTAGTAGTGGTTTGTGAAGAGGTGGAACCATAGGCTGAAACTCGACAGGTGCAATCACATATATGTGAGCACACACAGACACATGCACACACTCGACCCCTGCAACCACAACTAGGTGAGTACACACACATGCACACATGCACGCACACATGCACCACACACACATGCACACACACACATGCGCACACACATGCACACACGCCCCGATGGCATGGTGGCTAGCGCTCTTGCTTCACGCACGGAGGGCCCGGGTTCAATTCCCGGCGGGGCCGAAACATTTCGAAGTGTTTCGTTACACACACACACACACACACACACACACACACACACACACACATACATACAACAGGCCTAGTGTCTAATCGACATGTGCCTAGGACAAAAATGGTAACTAACACACACATGCACACATGCACACACACACATGAACACACACACACACACACACACATAGTTTTAAGACAAGGTATGATAAAGCTCATGGAGCAGGGAGAGCAAAAACCAGTAGCGGACAGCGAAGAGGCGGGGCCAAGAGCTATGACTCGACCACTGCAACCACAAATAGGTGAGTACACATATACACGTAGTTACCAGCTGATGGTGACCTGGGGAAGGTGACAAGTTGCTAAATATACCTTTCAAAGGTTAATTTACTCTCTCTCTGGTTGTTGGCCAGTCTTTACCGTCATTTCAGACGACTTTCGACACTTGGCGTGTGTGAAGTACGTTATCACGGCTGTGTTCACACCTTGTACATTGTGTAACTAAAAACTGTGACCTGCTTCAGGGTTTACCTTCCCTTCCTAGACTCCCTCGCCAGCCACAACAGCTTTGAGGGACATACAGCCACACATATTTTTGCACCCTGGATGCCTCACCTGTTCTTTCCTGACTATTAACTATCCATGAGACACCTGTAACGCACCCACTGCCAGAACAGACGATATAAATAGAACTTGCAATGAATGCAATATAACACATAGATCAGGGCACCTACAGAAGTAACTACGGCCAGTATTCCACATCACACTTAATTTCAGGCCTTTAATGGCGGTGACACATGTTCTGCATATTATGTGATGATAAAACCTGTGATGAGTCGCAGAAGACACGTCCTCCCAGCAGATTATCCACAAGATATATACACGATAAGGACACAGCTGGTGAAGACGCAAGAGTCAAGGACACAGCTGGTGAAGACGCAAGAGTCAAGGACACAGCTGGTGAAGACGCAAGAGTCAAGGACACAGTTGGTGAAGACGCAATAGTCAAGGACACAGCTGGTGAAGACGCAAGAGTCAAGGACACAGCTGGTGAAGACGCAAGAGTCAAGGACACAGCTGGTGAAGACGCAAGAGTCAAGGACACAGCTGGTGAAGACGCAAGAGTCAAGGACACAGCTGGTGAAGACGCAAGAGTGAAGGACACAGCTGGTGAAGACGCAATAGTCAAGGACACAGCTGGTAAAGACGCAAGAGAGACAAGAAGTACTTTATCACCCTCAGGACGGTCAGTAAGAATGAAAACATGTGATAAGGTGCAAGAGGACAGGAATCAGTCATGCTCGTCATTAGTAAGAGACTCATTGCTTCTGGAGGACACACAACCATTTCTTGCCCTTCCTCACGGACAACCACGTACACAGCTTTATCGTGCGAGTGATTCATCAGTCTCCTCCTCTGTGACGGCTTATTAACATATCAACTACACGTAATTCATTCTATATTTCATTCAGAAACTGAAGAATATAAAGTAAATAAGAGGTCAAGTATCAGATGATACAACTAATGATACTTGACCCGTGGCCAAGTATCAACTGATCCTATATAGAATAAAACACATTAAGTGTCTTCTGAAACATTATTGAGTTAAACCACAATGATACTAAGGTTGTATGCATTAGCAATAATGTTTTATTAAACGCCCTTAGTAACATTAGCACCTACAGCAGTCAACAGCGTCTTCTACACCTGCATGGAGCCAGGTTCCTGAGTTCCTGGACAATTCTGACACAGGTACTACCATCAGGAGTGTGCGAATATCATTACACAATTAGTTAAAGCCGCTCACCTCTACAGTCTGGTCACCAACGTTGGTCAACACACAAACAATCTCAATGGAATAAATTGTTGCGACATCCGCGAAAATTATGACCACAATCTCGTGTAAACCTGTATTGTTTGTGCACACCAAACACTCATAACCACAAGCTGGTGTAAACCTGGTATTGTTTGTGCACACCAAACACGCATAACCACAAGCTGGTGTAAACCTGGTATTGTTTGTGCACACCAAACACGCATAACCACAAGCTGGTGTAAACCTGGTATTGTTTGTGCACACCAAACACTCATAACCACAAGCTGGTGTAAACCTGGTATTGTTTGTGCACACCAAACACGCATAACGACAAGCTGGTGTAAACCTGGTATTGTTTGTGCACACCAAATACTCATAACCACAAGCTCGTGTAAACCTGGTATTGTTTGTGCACACCAAACACTCATAACCATAAGCTGGTGTAAACCTGGTATTGTTTGTGCACACCAAACACTCATAACCACAAGCTGGTGTAAACCTGGTATTGTTTGTGCACACCAAACACTCATAACCACAAGCTGGTGTAAACCTGGTATTGTTTGTGCACACCAAACACTCATAACCATAAGTTCGTGTAAACCTGGTATTGTTTGTGCACACCAAACACTCATAACAATAAGCTGGTGTAAACCTGGTATTGTTTGTGCACACCAAACACTCATAACCACAAGCTGGTGTAAACCTGGTATTGTTTGTGCACACCAAACACGCATAACCACAAGCTGGTGTAAACATGGTATTGTTTGTGCACACCAAACACTCATAACCATAAGCTGGTGTAAACCTGGTATTGTTTGTGCACACCAAACACTCATAACCATAAGCTGGTGTAAACCTGGTATTGTTTGTGCACACCAAACACTCATAACCACAAGCTGGTGTAAACCTGGTATTGTTTGTGCACACCAAACACTCATAACCACAAGCTGGTGTAAACATGGTATTGTTTGTGCACACCAAACATTCATAACCATAAGCTGGTGTAAACCTGGTATTGTTTGTGCACACCAAACATAACCACAAGCTGGTGTAAACCTGGTATTGTTTGTGCACACCAAACATTCATAACCATAAGCTCGTGTAAACCTGGTATTGTTTGTGCACACCAAACACTCATAACCACAAGCTGGTGTAAACCTGGTATTGTTTGTGTACACCAAACACTCATAACCACAAGCTCGTGTAAACCTGGTATTGTTTGTGTACACCAAACACTCATAACCACAAGCTGGTGTAAACCTGGTATTGTTTGTGCACACCAAACACTCATAACTACGAGTCGGTTTACTTTTAATGGTAAGCAATTGCCATAAAATTGCCTCGCCAAATTGTCGGGTATGTGTCGTGAGGTCGGGTCTAGACCCGACTTTTGGCGTCACTTGGCTATGGTTCACAAACAGCATCACGTTTACACAAGTTTCTAGTAATAATTTTCGTTGATGTCGGAAAAATTTATTCTAAGATTTTTACAAGATAAAATATTTTATGGGCCATTTTATATGTAAAAATAAAGACGCAAAAACATCGTTATACATAATCGCAATTCAAGTTTCATGGGATACCGTGTGTGTGTGTGTGTGTGTGTTGCTCGGTTCGCAACACAGCTCACATACTGAGTGTACGTGGTTCGATCTCCGGCACGGGTGGAAACGCTACGCATGTTTCCTCACACCTGTTAACTTCCAGGTCTTTTCATTCACTGAAATTTTGTAATCGTACTTTCCCCTTTCTCTCCTGCTCACCATGCTGTACTCTGTCTTAGGTCTTCTCATCCCTACACTATACCGCTCCTCACAAAACAGTAAAACAGCGACTGAAAACATTTCGCAAACCGTTACCTTAACGTTTCCCTTATAAGCTCACTACTTTCATCTGTCTCCCGTAAGATTATCACATTACTTTGCCCTGTAATCAATAACTTTCTAAACTTTTTCAAGAAATATTGTAATTTCCATCAAATTCCCTTCTAATTCACCCAAATTATTCACACACGAAAAATTAAAGACTGTGTACATACATCTGGTGCAGGTATTTGCATCGTATAAAAACCTTCAACAATATTTAAGAAGAAAGTAGAAGAGCAGTGGACAGAGACAATGCTAACACGATGTCTTCCATGTGAGTACGCGCGGTCGAGCCTCTAACAAGGTGAGGCTCACGACAGGTGCGACACTTCCTAGATGATACCGACGCCTTAATGTCAAAGGGTGTAGGAACTCCTGAAACTGGCGTCGCTGCCAGCGGTATGACAAGATAGCCTGAAACGTCCTGAAACTGGCGTCGCTGCCAGCGGTATGACAACACGGTAGCCTGAAACTAGCGTAACTGCCAGCGGTATGAGGAGAGGGTAACCTAAAACAAGCATTGCTGCCAGAGGTATGACAAGACTATAGCCTACAACTAATGTTTCTGCCAGAAGTATGACAAGATATTAGCCTGAAACTGGCGTTGCTGCCAGCGGTATAACAAGACGACAGCCAAAAACAGGCGTCGCTGCCAGCGGTATAATATAAGAGCACAAAGAGTCACGGAGGAAAGAGAGATCATCCAACAAAGAGAGAGAAAGTGGTGACTGAGAGTTAGGTCAACAAGCAGGACAGAGACACGAACAAAAAAGAAGTCAATAAATTAGAAGGGTCATGGGAAGACTTATAAAGAAGGAAGATGTCACCCAGGATGATTAGTAAACAAACAAGTCAAATTGTTAAGATGAAAGAAGGTTACCAGACAATTCATCAATCACTGATCACCCAGCAAGGAATATCACCAAGAGAGGTCACCAAGCAAAGGTCAAGAGAGAGGTACCCCAGAAAAGGACATAATACATGCAAGAAAAGTCACAAAGACCACAGGTTATGACGTACATCTGTACGTTACTTGTTGTTTATATGTTTGATTAAATCTTTACTGTAAGAATGTAGGAAAAATTACCGACAATACATTAGGTAAAGGACACAAGTACACTAATGCGACATTTTATCGTAGCAACATTTCGCTCTCCAGGAGCTTTGTCAAGCCATTACAAACAACACAGTGAGACACAGGGTATATGTACGTATAGAGTGAGGGGCAAAGCATAATATAATCGCTGTAGGTGGTAGTAGTAGTAGTTGTGGTGGTGGTGGCGGTGGTGCTGGCAGTGGTGGTGGTGCTGGCAGTGGTGGTGGTGATGGCAGTGGTGGTGGTGATGGCAGTGGAGGTGGTGGTGGCAGTGGTGGTGATGGTGGTGGTGGTGGTGGCAGTGGTGGTGGTGATAGCAGTGGTGGAGGTGGTGGTGGCAGTGATGGTAGTGGTGGTGGTGGTGATGATGGTGGTGGTGGTGGTGGTGGTGATGGTGGTGGTGGTGATTGGCGGTAGTGGTGGTAATGGCAGTGGTGGTGGTGGTGGTGGTAGTAGTAGTAGTAGTTGTTGTAGTACTTGTGGTAGTAGTGGTAGCAGCTATGTGATGGCGGGGTTTATTGTTTTGAGAAGAATTCTTGCTTATATTTCAGAAACGATGAAGTTGCTTTTATTGTGTTTAACTATCACAATTCCGCCAACCACCAGATGAAATTCAACGACGTCCGCAAGGTGACTAAAGAACCCAATTTCCGTAGACGTAAATGCCTTGAATCATCATTATTCGCTATTTCTAACGCAATTAACATAATAAAGTCAGCGTCATCATCTCCGAAGTATTAGCAAGAATTTTCCTCAAAATATTAAACCCTCCTATCACATAGCTGCTTCAACTACTACTACTACAAGTACTACAACTACTACTACTACTACTACTACAAGTACTACAACTACTACTACCACCCACAACGATAATATTATGTTTCACAACTCACTTTATACCTATACATACCCGCTATGTCACTGTATTGTTTGTAGCAGCTTGATAAAGCTCCTGGCCACCGAAACATTGCCATAATAAAATGGTGACCCCCTGAAAGACGAACAGGCCTCAGGGAATCGCTATTACAGGTATTCTTAATCGTGTCAGGGTTGAAGCAGGACCTTGGCAGGTGTCCATTGTTCCAGCAGAAGTATTATGATGGGCGACCACCTCCAGCCTCACTCAAAATAAAATGAATGAATATGTAACGTACGTTTCTATTTGTTTTGAGTCTTCCTCAGCTGTGGAATTCTCTGTGATATCCAGGTTAGCTGCAGAATTTTACCCTTTTGTTTTGTTTTACTGTATCACATAATGGTTCGTTCAAGTTCCTTAAGATCTCGGCCAACATGACGCTACACCGCTGCTTATTACAACAAAAACATAACAGGAATTTATATGCAGGGCTATTGTTGTCTATTGTGGCAAGGGAGTCGGCAGACCTGGAGAACAGAGGACGATAATGCAAGCTTGAGGCAAGCATAAATGATGAGAAATTAAGCTTAGAGCGAGCAAAGAGGACGAGAATACAAGCTTAAAGCAAGCACAGAAGATACGAATAAACGCTTAACCCACCAAACAATAATAGCTCTGAATATAAAGTGAATAAAACTAAAAATAATGTTAGTAATGTACATCTGCTTCTTAATGTTTATAATAATAGTTTTTCAGATGCGTTTTTTTTTTTCATTATAAATGCAGATTTATTATTAAGGAAGTGGTTACTGAATATGTATGAAAGATAAACCAATAAAGCAAAAGTTTATTGAAAAATATCGTAAACAGATAAAATAAAAGTAAAATGCACTAAATCCGCGTGAGCCATTCAGCATAGGAACTGGTGGAGGCTTTATTATCCCTCTGGTAGTTAGTATGTGCAGCTGTGATGACACGCACTTAACATAAGAAAGAAGGAACACTGCAGCAGGCCTACTGGCCCCTGCGAGGCAGGTCAAGTCTCCCACCGGCTTAAGGAAGGAGCACGGCATCTGACCTAGTAGCACAAACTAGTCAGGTCCAACTCACACCCACCCGCACCCATGCATATATTTATCTAGCCTATTTTTTAAAACTACACAACGTTTTAGCCTCTATAACTGTACTCGGGAGTTTGTTGCAACGTCTTCACCACATCAACACACACATGACACATCCCTTGTTTACCAACACATAAATAAAGCAACAGTGTTAGCGCAAAGGAAGGTAATTAAAAAACAAGCAAATGCGACTCGCATAAAATTCATCACATAAAGAAACAAAAGATAAAAATGGAAAAGGAAAAAAAAAGAATGAGGCAGAGAAAGACTGATAACAGACAATAAACTTCACAGACGGAACCAAGAAGCTCAAGATGTGGCAATATTTTGCAGCTGGCAGATACCAAAACATCGTAAGGTAAAAAACACTAAGGAAATACAGATACTCTCACGCAGAACTTGTATGAATTTACTAAAAATTGAGTATCTAGTAAAGCATTCCTGCCACCTCTACGCTTCGATGTTGAAAGGACTAACTGAAAACAAGAACATAATAAACAACAATCAAATGTTTTCATGCAAGTCTTGACTGTCGCCGTCACAGCGTCGCTCTGAGTTAATCTGCGGCGGCCTTCACTACCCACCAAGGATGTTCACTTAACTTTTTCCTGAAAGACGCACCAAAACTAGAGTATTAGCTGTTATTATTGTTTAAAAAAAGTTGCGACACTTCAAGCGTAGAAGAAAATGATGGCGGGATGACCTTCCCGGCTGGATGACCTTGCAGCGGAGCCGCCGCCGCCTACCTCTGACAGGTAGTCATGACCGGAAATGAAGTCAGGTGGAAGTCGTTGTTCTTCTCCTGACAGGTCAATCCCGCTCTCTTCAGATGTCATCCTGGCTTTCTGAGAGGTGACTCCCGTCTTCATGAGGTTAGCCAAGCCTTACGAGAGGTCACTCTCG
>WNWK01000303.1:67500-107500 GCA_009830355.1 Cherax destructor | reverse complement strand
CAGGTACGCACATGGGGCAAGTGTGCACAAGGATCAGGTACGCACATGGGGCAAGTGTACACAAGGATCAGGTACGCACATGGGGCAAGTGTGCACAAGGATCAGGTACGCACATGGGGCAAGTGTGCACAAGGATCAGGTACGCACATGGGGCAAGTGTGCGGATGAGGTAGAAGTGCCATATGAAAGACAGCGTAGATCATGTTATGTAAACACAGGTATAATAACCACACAGCTGCGTGGTTATTGGTATAACAACAATGATATTAAACATCACTGATGCTAATAAAACATCACTAAATAGACATCACTAATACAAACTTCATTAATACAAACATAACTAATACAGACATCAGTGGTACAATCACCGGTACAGACATCATTGGTACAGACATCACTGGTACAGACATTGATACAGACATCACTGGTACAGACATTGATACGGACATCACTGGTACAGACATCACTGGTACAGAGATCACTGGTACAGACATCACTGGTACAGACATCATTGGTACAGACATCACTGGTACAGACATCATTGGTACAGACATCACTGGTACAGACATTACCGGTACAGACATCACTGGTACAGACATCACTGGTACAGACATCACTGGTACAGACATCATTGGTACAGACATCACTGGTACAGACATCACCGGTACAGACATCACTAGTACAGACATCATTAGTACAGACATCACTAGTACAGACATCATTGGTTCAGACATCACTGGTACAGACATTACTCAGGTGAGGCCAAAACTGACATTCCAAAAGCAAACTAAAAAAAAAAATCTGTCAGGACGTAAACTCCTGATAACGATCAGTCATGAGACAGTGGCTGGTCAGTCATGAGACAGTGGCTGGTCAGTCATGAGACAGTGGCTGGTCAGTCATGAGAAAGTGGCTGGTCAGTCATGAGACAGTGACTGGTCAGTCATGAGACAGTGGCTGGTCAGTCATGAGACAGTGGCTGGTCAGTCATGAGACAGCGGCTGGTCAGTCATGAGACAGTGGCTGGTCAGTCATGAGACTGTGGCTGATCAGTCATGAGACAGTGACTGGTCAGTCATGAGACAGTGGCTGGTCAGTCATGAGACAGTGGCTAGTCAGTCATGAGACAGTGGCTGGTCAGTCATGAGACAGTGGCTGGTCAGTCATGAGACAGTGGCTGGTCAATCATGAGACAGTGGCTGGTCAGTCATGAGACAGTGGCTGGTCAGTCACGAGACAGTGGCTGGTCAGTCATGAGACAGTGGCTGGTTAGTCATGAGACAGCGGCTGGTCAGTCATGAGACAGCGGCTGGTCAGTCATGAGACAGTGACTGGTCAGTCATGAGACAGTGACTGGTCAGTCATGAGACAGTGACTGGTCAGTCATGAGACAGTGACTGGTCAGTCATGAGACAGTGGCTGGTCAGTCATGAGACAGTGACTGGTCAGTCATGAGACAGTGGCTGGTCAGTCATGAGACAGTGACTGGTCAGTCATGAGACATTGACTGGTCAGTCATGAGACAGTGGCTGGTCAGTCATGAGACAGTGGCTGGTCAGTCATGAGACAGTGACTGGTCAGTCATGAGACAGTGGCTGGTCAGTCATGAGACAGTGACTGGTCAGTCATGAGACAGTGACTGGTCAGTCATGAGACAGTGACTGGTCAGTCATGAGACAGTGACTGGTCAGTCATGAGACAGTGGCTGGTCAGTCATGAGACAGTGGCTGGTTAGTCATGAGACAGTGACTGGTCAGTCATGAGACAGTGGCTGGATATTTCGTGCTGAAAATGTCCAGCCAAGACAGGACTCGCAACAATGAGTTAGTCAGAGTTGAGAGAGAGAGAGAAGAGAGAGAGAGAGAGAGAGAGAGAGAGAGAGAGAGGAGAGAGAGAGAGAGAGAGAGAGAGAGAGAGAGAGAGAGAGAGAGAGAGAGAGAGAGAGAGAGAGAGAGAGAGAGAGAGAGATGCTAATACTATAGCCTCACTTCACAGTAAAGACGGGCGTGACTCTACTGTCAGTCACAGCTAAGAAAAAGTACACAGCTTTCTAGTGGGTGAAGGTTGCTGCTGACAGCTCCATCACACACCAGACCATAACATTATGAAATACATTATATAACACTACACACACACAACCATGACATCTCTAGGTATATCTTATATTTTTTTTACTATCAAATGTATAATGAACCACTGAAACAAAAAGAACATGCTATAAACACTCATAAAATATATGTGAGAAAATATTTACCAGTCAATATATTGTTGAAGAAGCAAGGTAAGATTAATGTACATTATGAAAGACTGAGTCACTGCCCTCCAAAACAACACTAACTTGCTGCAACACACAACACTAACTTGCTGCAACACACAACACTAACTTGCTGAACACACAAGACTAACTTGCTGCAACATACAAGACTAACTTGCTGAAACACACAAGACTAACTTGCTGCAACACACAAGACTAACTTGCTGAAACACACAAGACTAACTTGCTGAAACACACAAGACTAACTTGCTGAAACACACAAGACTAACTTGCTGAAACACACAAGACTAACTTAGCTGCAACACGCAAGACTAACTTGCTTCAAGACAGCACAAGACTAACTTGCTCATAGACTAACGCTGACACACAAGACTAACTTGCTGAAACACACAAGACTAACTTGCTGAAACACACAAGACTAACTTGCTGAAACACACAAGACTAACTTGCTGCAATACACAAGACTAACTTAGCTGCAACACGCAAGACTAACTTGCTTCATCACACAAGACTAACTTGCTTCATCACACAAGACTAACTTGCTGAAACACACAAGACTAACTTAGCTGCAACACGCAAGACTAACTTGCTTCATCACACAAGACTAACTTGCTTCATCACATAAGACTAACTTGCTTCATCACACAAGACTAACTTGCTGCAATATAAGATCAAGTCTCATCAACCTACCACTCACTCCATCAACCTGCCTACACAAACCTCCAACTCACAACCTGCCACCACTCATCAACCTGCACCAAACCTACTCATCAACCTGCCACCACTAATCAACCTACCACCACTCATCAACCTACCACCACTCATCAACCTGCCACCACTCATCAACCTACCACCATCATCAACCTCCCTCATCAACCTCCACCACTCATCAACCTGCCACCACTCATCAACCTGCCACCACTCATCAACCTGCCACCACTCATCAACCTGCCACCACTCATCAACCTGCCACCACTCATCAACCTACCACCACTCATCAACCTGCCACCACTCATCAACCTGCCACCACTCATCAACCTGCCACCACTCATCAACCTGCCACCACTCATCAACCTGCCACCACTCATCAACCTACCACCACTCATCAACCTGCCACCACTCATCAACCTACCACCACTCATCAACCTACCACCACTCATCAACCTGCCACCACTCATCAACCTACCACCACTCATCAACCTGCCACCACTCATCAACCTGCCACCACTCATCAACCTGCCACCACTCATCAACCTGCCACCACTCATCAACCTACCACCACTCATCAACCTGCCACCACTCATCAACCTGCCACCACTCATCAACCTGCCACCACTCATCAACCTGCCACCACTCATCAACCTGCCACCACTCATCAACCTACCACCACTCATCAACCTACCACCACTCATCAACCTGCCACCACTCATCAACCTGCCACCACTCATCAACCTGCCACCACTCATCAACCTGCCACCACTCATCAACCTGCCACCACCTCATCAACCTGCCAACCACCATCATCAACCTGCCACCACTCATCAACCTGCCACCACTCATCAACCTACCACCACTCATCAACCTGCCACCACTCATCAACCTGCCACCCCTCATCAACCTGCCACCACTCATCAACCTGCCACCACTCATCAACCTGCCACCACTCAGTCAACTCTACCACCACTCATCAACCTGCCACCACTCATCAACCTGCCACCACTCATCATCTACCACCACTCATCAACCTGCCACCACTCATCAACCTGCCACCACTCATCAACCATAAGCCACCACTCATCAACCTGCCACCACCTCATCAACCTGCCACCACTCATCAACCTGAAAATCCAACACTCATCAACCTGCCACCACATACATCAACCTACCACCACTCATCAACCTGCACCACTCATCAACCTGCCACCACTCATCAACCTACCACCACTCATCAACCTGCCACCACTCATCAACCTGCCACACTCATCAACCTGCCACCACTCATAACAATCACTGCCACCACTCATCAACCTGCCACCACTCATCAACCTGCCACCATCATCATTCTACCATCATAGATACCAATACTGTATGTCTCAGAACAAACTGTAAATGTTCTCTCAAGTGGACACAGCGTTCACTACCCTCAGTGCCAATACACATGCCTCAGTCGGCAATGTCGACCAGTGAACCATAATACACATCATACTGTCTACCATACACTCAAAATGCTTAGTTGCCCTCAGTGCAATGTGTCATGTTCCTCAGCTGAACAATACTGTATGATTACCTCACAGTGCACCACAATACTTTAATTTCCTCAGTGACATCATAAAATATATTATGTTCCTCCTATGACAATAACTGATATGTTCCTCAGTGAACAATATTGTATGTTCCTCAGTGAACAATACTGTATGTTCCTCAGTGAACAATATTGTATGTTCCTCAGTGAACAATACTGTATGTTCCTCAGTGAACAATACTGTATGTTCCTCAGTGAACAATATTGTATGTTCCTCAGTGAACAATGTTGTATGTTCCTCAGTGAACAATACTGTATGTTCCTCAGTGAACAAACTATGTTCCTCAGTGAACAATATTGTATGTTCCTTAGTGAACAATACTGTATGTTCCTCAGTGAACAATACTGTATGTTCCTCAGTGAACAACACTATGTTCCTCAGTGAACAATATTGTATGTTCCTTAGTGAACAAATCATACTGTATGTTCCTCAGTGAACAATACTGTATGTTCCTCAGTGAACAAACTATGTTCCTCAAGTGAACAATACTGTATGTTCCTAGTGAACAATACTGTATGTTCCTCAATGAACAATACTGTATGTTCATCAGTGAACAACACTATGTTCCTCAGTGAACAATACTGTATGTTCCTCAGTGAACAATACTGTATGTTCCTCAGTGAACAACACTATGTTCCTCAGTGAACAATACTGTATGTTCCTCAGTGAACAATACTGTATGTTCCTCAGTGAACAATATTGTATGTTCCTCAGTGAACAATATTGTATGTTCCTCAGTGAACAATACTGTATGTTCCTCAGTGAACAATACTGTATGTTCCTCAGTGAACAACACTATGTTCCTCAGTGAACAAACTTATGTTCCTCAGTGAACAACACTATGTTCCTCAGTGAACAACACTATGTTCCTCAGTGAACAACACTATGTTCCTCAGTGAACAACACTATGTTCCTCAGTGAACAACACTATGTTCCTCAGTGAACAATACTGTATGTTCCTCAGTGAACAACACTATGTTCCTCAGTGAACAACACTATGTTCCTCAGTGAACAACACTATGTTCCTCAGTGAACAACACTATGTTCCTCAGTGAACAACACTATGTTCCTCAGTGAACAACACTATGTTCCTCATTGAACAATACTGTATGTTCCTCATGAAAAGTTGTCCCATGACAATATGTATGTTCCTCATTGAACAATACTGTATGTTCCTCAGTGAACAATACTGTATGTTCCTCAGTGAACAACACTATGTTCCTCAGTGAACAACACTGTTCCTCAGTGAACAACACTATGTTCCTCAGTGAACAACACTATGTTCCTCAGTGAACAATACTGTATGTTCCTCAGTGAACAACACTATGTTCCTCAGTGAACAACACTATGTTCCTCAGTGAACAATACTGTATGTTCCTCAGTGAACAACACTATGTTCCTCAGTGAACAACACTATGTTCCTCAGTGAACAACACTATGTTCCTCAGTGAACAACACTTATGTTCCTCAGTGAACAACACTATGTTCCTCAGTGAACAACACTAGGTTCCTCAGTGAACAACACTATGTTCCTCAGTGAACAACACTATGTTCCTCAGTGAACAACACTATGTTCCTCAGTGAACAATACTGTATGTTCCTCAGTGAACAACACTATGTTCATCAGTGAACAACACTATGTTCCTCAGTGAACAAGACTATGTTCCTCAATGAACAATACTGTATGTTCCTTAGTGAACAACACTGTATGTTCCTCAGTGAACAACACTGTATGTTCCTCAGTGAACAATACTGTATGTTCCTCAGTGAACAATACTGTATGTTCCTCAATGAACAATACTGTATGTTCATCAGTGAACAACACTATGTTCCTCAGTGAACAATACTGTATGTTCCTCAGTGAACAATACTGTATGTTCCTCAGTGAACAACACTATGTTCCTCAGTGAACAATACTGTATGTTCCTCAGTGAACAATACTGTATGTTCCTCAGTGAACAACACTATGTTCCTCAGTGAACAACACTATGTTCCTCAGTGAACAATACTGTATGTTCCTCAGTGAACAACACTATGTTCCTCAGTGAACAACACTATGTTCCACAGTGAACAATACTATGTTCCTCAATGAACAACACTATGTTCCTCAGTGAACAACACTATGTTCCTCAATGAACAATACTGTATGTTCCTTAGTGAACAACACTGTATGTTCTTCAGTGAACAAACTATGTTCCTCAGTGAAAATACTTATGTTCCTCAGTGAACAATACTGTATGTTCCTCATGAACAACTTTTCCTGCAACACTATGTTCCTCAGTGAACAAACTGTATGTTCCTCAGTGAACAATACTGTATGTTCCTCAGTGAACAATACTGTATGTTCCTCAGTGAACAAACTTATGTTCCTCAGTGAACAACACTATGTTCTCAGTGAACAAACTGTATGTTCCTCAGTGAACAAACTTATGTTCCTCATGAACAACACTATGTTCCTCAGTGAACAACACTGTATGTTCCTCTGAACAACGCTGTATGTTCCTCAGTGAACAACGCTGTATGTTCCTCAGTGAACAATGCTGTATGTTCCTCAGTGAACAACACTGTATGTTCCTCAGTGAACAACACTATGTTCCTCAGTGAACAGCACTATGTTCCTCAGTGAACAACACTGTATGTTCCTCATTGAACAATACTATGTTCCTCATTGAACAACACTATGTTCCTCATTGAACAACACTATGTTCCTCAGTGAACAACACTATGTTCCTCAGTGAACAACACTATGTTCCTCAGTGAACAACACTATGTTCCTCATTGAACAATACTATGTTCCTCATTGAACAATACTGTATGTTCCTCATTGAACAACACTATGTTCCTCATTGAACAACACTATGTTCTCAGTGAACAACACTGCATGTTCCTCAGTGAACAACACTATGTTCCTCAATGAACAATACTGTATGTTCCTCAGTGAACAATACTGTATGTTCCTCATTGAACAATACTGTATGTTCCTCATTGAACAACACTATGTTTCTCAGTGAACAACACTATGTTCCTCAGTGAACAATACTGTATGTTCCTCAGTGAACAATACTGTATGTTCCTCAGTGAACAATACTGTATGTTCCTCAGTGAACAACACTATGTTCCTCAGTGAACAAACTTATGTTCTCAGTGAACAATACTGTATGTTCCTCAGTGAACAATACTATGTTCCTCAGTGAACAACACTGTATGTTCCTCAGTGAAAAATACTGTATGTTCCTCAGTGAACAATACTGTATGTTCCTCAGTGAACAATACTGTATGTTCCTCAGTGAACAACACTATGTTCCTCATTGAACAACACTATGTTTCTCAGTGAACAATACTGCATGTTCCTTAGTGAACAATACTGTATGTTCCTCAGTGAACAACACTATGTTCCTCAGTGAACAACACTATGTTCCTCAGTGAACAACACTATGTTCCTAATTGAACAACACTATGTTCCTCAGTGAACAACACTATGTTCCTTAGTGAACAATACTGTATGTTCCTCAGTGAACAATACTGTATGTTCCTCAGTGAACAATACTGTATGTTCCTCAGTGAACAACACTATGTTCCTCAGTGAACAACACTATGTTCCTCAGTGAACAACACTATGTTCCTCATTGAACAACACTATGTTCCTCAGTGAACAATACTGTATGTTCCTCAGTGAACAACACTATGTTCCTCAATGAACAACACTGTATGTTCCTCAGTGAACAACACTATGTTCCTCAGTGAACAATACTATGTTTCTCAGTGAACAACACTATGTTCCTCAGTGAACAACACTGTATGTTCCTCATTGAACAATACTATGTTCCTCATGTAACAACACTATGTTCCTCAGGTAACAACACTATGTTCCTCAGTGAACAATACTATGTTCCTCATTGAACAACACTATGTTTCTCATTGAACAACACTGTTCCTCATTGAACAATACTATGTTCCTCAGTGAACAACACTGTTCCTCAGTGAACAACACTATGCCTCAGTGAACAACACTGTATGCTCCTCATTGAACCTACATGTGAGCTCATTATATCACACAATATATGCTCATAAACAACAGTTTCTTGAAGAATACTATTCTTTCATGGAACTAATCTAGTCAAACTCTCAGATTTGGAACAAACTATGACTTGTCTTGAACAATACTATGTTTCCCTATTCGAACAACTTTCTATGTTCTCCAGTAGCAAGACTTGTCTGTTTCCTCTTGCAATCAAGACTATGTTTAGTTTCTTGAACAATACTTGTTCTCTTACAACACTATGTTTGCCAGCTGACAAACTTGTTCTATTGAACAATACTGTGTTTGCTCAGTTAGTCAAACTTGTTTCTCATTGAATACTTGTTTCCAGTAGTCAAACTATGTTCTCAGTTAACTGTGTCGCCACAGTCAAACACATGTTGCTCTCACTACAAGACTTAAGTGGAGGCCCTTTACCAGTTAGTCAAACGTAGCGATTTCTGTTTTGAGGAGACGTTGTGCTTTAGCTGTTATTCATGGTCAACTGTAAGGTCAAGGGTCTCCAACTAGTAAAGAGATTTGGCTGCAGCTAGTCAAGACGTTGTGCTGTTTAGCTGTGTCTTGCCAGCTAGTCAAGACGTTGTGCTGTTTAGCTGTGTCTTGCCAGCTAGTCAAGACGTTGTGCTGTTTAGCTGTGTCTTGCCAGCTAGTCAAGACGTTGTGCTGTTTAGCTGTGTATTGCCAGCTAGTCAAGACGTTGTACTGTTTAGCTGTGTCTTGCCAGCTAGTCAAGACGTTGTACTGTTTAGCTGTGTATTGCCAGCTAGTCAAGACGTGCTGTTTAGCTGTGTCTTGCCAGATAGTCAAGACTTTGTGCTGTTTAGCTGTGTCTTGCCAGATAGTCAAGAGAAAGAGCGTGTCACAAAGTTTAGGATTATAATAATAATAATAATAATAATAATAATAACAGTTACATGTATGACACACATAAGGTATTCCAGGGAAGCAAAAGTCCATCATAAGATGTTCGTGGCTCTTGAGATATATTGACAAAAACCATCACAAAAGAGTGTTAAAAATATGGCAGCATGGATAGGGGCATTTTTGAAATAGACATAGGAGTAAATACATAGGAGTAAATACGCTGATGATATAATAATAGACTAAGAGGAAGATAATGAACTGCAGGAAGGTTTAGACAAGCTAATTAATGTCGATATCTAAAAAGTGAGAGACGCAGGTCATTGTAGATAAATGTAAAGTTCTAATCTTCGAGAAGAACAATAACCCTGGTGCTCATAAACTAAATAACATAGAACTTAATCATACAGAGTGTGAGAACTTGAAATTTATGGTAAGTAGAAACGTGAATCCATGAGAGCAGTGTCTGAGCGTGCGTAACAAGGCTAACACATTACTTGGATTTACATCAACAAGTATAAGTAACAAGGCTAACACATTACTTGGATTTACATCAACAAGTATAAGTAACAAGGCTAACACATTACTTGGATTTACATCAACAAGTATAAGTAACAAGGTTTCACATATTATACAGCTTAGTTTTGGTCTCGCAACTACAGAAAGAATATAAATGCGTTGGAGAACCTACAGAGAATGATGACAAAATTAATCCACTGTATAAGAAAGGTGTCCTACGAGGAAAGTTGGAAAGCCCTGAGCCTACACCTTGATAAATGTAGAATGAAGTGACTGAAGAATACGAGAGATAGATGGGCATAAGACAGCGATAGAGAGTACTAAGAACGTCAATCATGAGGTGCCTTATGTCTTGAAGTTAAATTGTAAGGAGGACCTGAGGGGGCCTGGGTGATGTGTGGGTGTCAAAAGTTGTACACTGATGTGTTGTACACTGAGTGATGTGTTGTACACTAACTGAGTGATGTGCTGTACACTCACTGAGTGATGTGTTGTACACTCACTGAGTGATGTGCTGTACACTCACTGAGTGATGTGTTGTACACTCACTGAGTGATGTGTTGTACACTCACTGAGTGATGTGCTGTACACTCACTGAGTGATGTGCTGTACACTCACTGAGTGATGTGCTGTACACTCACTGAGTGATGTGCTGTACACTCACTGAGTGATGTGTTGTACACTCACTGAGTGATGTGTGTACACTCACTGAGTGATGTGTTACACTCATGGTGATGGCTTACACTCACTGAGTGATGTGTGTACAATCACTGAGGTGATTGGCAATGTACCCCATGATGATGTGTGTAACACTGAGTGATGTGTTACACTCTGAGTGATGTCTGTACACTCACTAGTGATGTGCTTGAACACTCACTGAGGATGTGCTGTACACCACTGAGTGATGTGTGTACACTCACTGAGTGATGTGCTTACACCATGAGTGATGTGCTGTACAACTCACTGGTGATGATGCTTACACTCACTGTATGTTTACACTCACTGAGGGGCTGTAACTCACTGAGTGATGTGCTTAACACTCACTGAGTGATGCGACACTCACTGTGATTGCTTACACTCACTGAGTGAGCTGTAACCACAGGATGGCTGTACACTCACTGAATGCTGTAACACTCTACTTATACACACCTCTTAGACGTCACACCTGCTAACCACACTTCTTAACACATACGTGTATACACACCTGTAACACACCTAGTTAACCACACCTAGCTGTAACACACTGCTTAACCACACCCTCTTAACACACCCTAGTTAGCCACACCCTACTTAACCACACCCTGTTAACCACACCCTGCTTAACCACACCCTGCTTAACCACACCTACTAACCACACCCTGCTAACCACACCCTCTTAACCACACCCTGCTTAACCACACCCTGCTTAACACACACCTCTTACACCACACACCTGCTTAACCACACCCCTTAACCACCCCCTGCTTAACCACACCCTACTTAACCACACCCTGCTTAACCACACCTTAACACACCCTACTTAACCACACCCTACTTAACCACCCACCACCCTGCTTAACCACACCCTACTTAACCACACCCTCTTAACCACCTAACCACACCTCTTAACCACACCCTCTTAACCACTAACCACACCTCTTAACCACACCCTACTTAACCACACCCTGCTTAACCACACCCTACTTAACCACACCCTACTAACCACACCCTACTAACCACACCCTAGCTTAACCACACCCTAGCTTAACCACACCCTGCTTAACCACACCCTGCTTAACCACACCTACTTAACCACACCCTCTAACCACACCCTACTTAACCACACCCTGCTTAACCACACCCTACTTAACCACACCCTACTTAACCACACCCTCTTAACCACACCCTCTTAACCCACACCTGCTTAAACCCCCTCAACCACCCTACTTAACCACACCCTACTTAACCACACCCTGTTAACCACCCTCAAACCCCTGCTTAACCACACCCTGCTTAACCACACCCTACTTAACCACACCCTGCTTAACCCTACCCACACCCTGCACACCTTAACCACACCCTACTTCCCCTAACCACACCCTGCTTAACCACACCCTGCTTAACCACACCCTACTTAACCACACCTACTTAACCACACCCTGCTTAACCACACCCTACACCTGTAACCACACCCTTAACACCCTTAACCACACCCTACTTAACAACCAACACCCCTGCTTAACCACACCCTACTTAACCACACCCTACTTAACCATCACACCTACTTAACCACACCCTGCTTAACCACCACCACCTACTTAACCACACCCTACTTAACCACACCACTTAACCACACCCTACTCTACACCCTTAACCACCCTGCTTAACCACACCCTCTTAACCACCCTTAACCACACCCTACTTAACCACATGCACCCTACTTAACCACACCCTGACTTAACCACACCCTACTTAACCACACCCTACTTAACCACACCCTCTAACCACACCCTGAACCCTTAACCACACCCTGCTTAACCACACCCTCTTAACCACCCCCTCTTAACCACACCTCTACTTAACCACACCCTACTTAACCACACCCTGCTTAACCACACCCTACTTAACCACACCCTGCTTAACTACACCCTACTTAACCACACCTTACTTAACTACACCCTACTTAACCACACCCTGCTTAACCACACCCTACTTAACCACACCCTGCTTAACCACACCCTACTTAACCACACCCTACTTAACCACACCCTGCTTAACCACACCCTGCTTAACCAAACCCTACTTAACCACACCCTGCTTAACCACACCCTGCTTAACCACCTCTTTTCTTCTGCTCTTCCTCATCTTTCACTTTGTCTTCACGTACAACCTCCATACTTCATCCTCCACACTTCATCCTCCTTCTCTACATCATCCACACTTCATCCTCCTTCTCTACATCATCCACACTTCATCCTCCTTCTCTACATCCTCCATTTCCACGTTTACAATTAGTTAACTAATATTCTTAACACATTACACCTTCGCCAGATCACGATCACACACACAAAGGAAACCTGAGGCAGTCATAACACCAGCAGGTGATCTCTGACGAGTGTTCGTGGGCAGCAGGTGGTCGTTGACGAGTGTTCGCGGGCAGCAGGTGGTTGTTGACGAGTGTTCGCGGGCAGCAGGTGGTCGTTGACGAGTGTTCGCGGGCAGCAGGTGGTCGTTGACGAGTGTTCGCGGGCAGCAGGTGATCGTTGACGAGTGTTCCCGGGCAGCAGGTGGTCGTTGACGAGTGTTCGCGGGCAGCAGGTGGTCGTTGACGTGTGTTCGCGGGCAGCAGGTGGTCGTTGACGTGTGTTCGCGGGCAGCAGGTGGTTGTTGACGTGTGTTCGCGGGCAGCAGGTGGTCGTTGACGTGTGTTCGCGGGCAGCAGGTGGTCGTTGACGAGTGTTCGCGGGCAGCAGGTGGTTGTTGACGAGTGTTCGCGGGCAGCAGGTGGTCGTTGACGAGTGTTCGCGGGCAGCAGGTGGTCGTTGACGAGTGTTCGCGGGCAGCAGGTGATCGTTGACGAGTGTTCCCGGGCAGCAGGTGGTCGTTGACGAGTGTTCGCGGGCAGCAGGTGGTCGTTGACGTGTGTTCGCGGGCAGCTGGTGGTCGTTGACGTGTGTTCGCGGGCAGCAGGTGGTTGTTGACGTGTGTTCGCGGGCAGCAGGTGGTCGTTGACGAGTGTTCGCGGGCAGCAGGTGGTCGTTGACGAGTGTTCGCGGGCAGCAGGTGGCTGCTGACGAAAATTTTGTATAAAATAATCAATCATAATTAGTGTAAATCCCAAGAAGAAAACTTAAATAGGTCGAGGAATGGGGTGATAAATTCATGAGGAATGAGGTGATACATTCATGTGGAATGAGGTGATACATTCATGAGGAATGAGGTGATACATTCATGAGGAATGAGGTGATACATTCATGAGGAATGAGGTGATACATTCATGAGGAATGAGGTGATACATTGATGAGGAACGAGGTGATACATTCATGAGGAATGAGGTGATACATTCATGAGGAATGAGGTGATACATTGATGAGAAATGAGGTGATACATTCATGAGGAACGAGGTGATACATTCATGAGGAACGAGGTGATACATTCATGAGGAATGAGGTGATACATTCATGAGGAATGAGGTGATACATTCATGAGGAATGAGGTGATACATTCATGAGGAATGAGGTGATACATTCATGAGGAATGAGGTGATATATTCATGAGGAATGAGGTGATACATTCATGAGAAATGAGGTGATATATTCATGAGGACTGAGGTGATACATTGATGAGGAATGAGGTGATACATTGATGAGGAATGAGGTGATACATTCATGAGGAACGAGGTGATACATTCATGAGGAATGAGGTGATACATTCATGAGGAATGAGGTGATACATTCATGAGGAATGAGGTGATACATTCATGAGGAATGAGGTGATACATTCATGAGGAATGAGGTGATACATTCATGAGGAATGAGGTGATACATTCATGAGGAATGAGGTGATACATTCATGAGGAATGAGGTGATACATTCATGAGGAATGAGGTGATACATTCATGAGGAATGAGGTGATACATTCATGAGGAATGAGGTGATACATTCATGAGGAATGAGGTGATACATTCATGAGGAATGAGGTGATACATTGATGAGGAATGAGGTGATACATTCATGAGGAATGAGGTGATACATTGATGAGGAATGAGGTGATACATTCATGAGGAATGAGGTGATAAATTCATGAGGAATGAGGTGATACATTGATGAGAAATGAGGTGATACATTCATGAGGAATGAGGTGATACATTCATGAGGAATGAGGTGATACATTCATGAGGAATGAGGTGATACATTGATGAGGAATGAGGTGATACATTCATGAGAAATGAGGTGATACATTCATGAGGAATGAGGTGATACATTCATGAGAAATGAGGTGATACATTCATGAGGAATGAGGTGATACATTCATGAGGGAATTTCATGTTGACAATTATAACCTGATGCAAATAAAAGAATACGAAGACAGACCTCATGGAGAACAGAGATTATGTTAAGTAATGTTGCAAACATCTGACGGTTGAAAAGGATCTGGAAATGATAAGGAACAACTAATTACCGTCGTATAATCAAAACAAGAATAGTGAGCTGCTCCTATACTGTCACAGACCGGGCCGCGGGGGCGCTGACCCCTGGATCACCATCCAGCTAAACTTTAAAACCTTCATATATATGGATGGTAACATATACAACAAAAAAAACGCAACTCAACGTGGCGTACTTTGCAATACGCAGACGTTGTGATGTTCACACGAGGTAGATCAAATAAAGACTCCTAAGACATGCTACAAAAACTTCCAGGTGAGAGATGAACATCAAGACTGACATCAGTGACAACATCGTTGTTGATAAACACAGAATAAAGAGGAAATATAAGGATCACATCGAAATCCAAAGAAAGGTTGTAAAAAATAAAATAAAATACTTTTAGCGTCTTCAAGAGGTAGAACAAGAGTCCACAGTTGTAAAGTAAGAAGATAAAGGGAGAAAAGAATGTTAGAAAATGTTTCTTCAGCGGAAGATAGATGGCCTGGGATCTAAGAGGACGTAGTTTGTGCTACAACCACCGGAAACACTTAACAAATTATTTAACAAGGTGAACACTGAGGACGGGACACCAGGTCTGTCGCTGGTCATGACACAGACTAGTACCCCAGTTGAGGGGACTCAATTATGGCGACAGACTTAGGAAACTTAACCATTAAAAAAGAGAACGACCAGGTAAGAAATGTTAATGATGTACAAGAAATTCCAAAGGATTTGACAAGAGAAACCAAATATTGGTTAAAATGCGAAGAATCGGCACCAGGGAAGAAGAAAATGAAACTAAAAACACAGATGAGCCACAGAGACGTTAAGAAATAATTCTTTGGCTCTAAAAACTTGTAAAGAACTGAAAGGGAAAGTGGTGGAAAACATACAGCCACCCACACAACCAGGCAGGCGGGGTGGAGCCACCCACACAACCAGGCAGGCGGGGTGGAGCCACCCACACAACCAGGCAGGCGGGGTGGAGCCACCCACACAACCAGGCAGGCGGGGTGGAGCCACCCACACAACCAGGCAGGCGGGGTGGAGCCACCCACACAACCAGGCAGACGGGTGGAGCCACCCACACAACCAGGCAGGCGGGTGGAGCCACCCACACAACCAGGCAGACGGGGTGGAGCCACCCACACAACCAGGCAGGCGGGTGGAGCCACCCACACAACCAGGCAGTCGGGGTGGAGCCACCCACACAACCAGGCAGACGGGGTGGAGCCACCAACACAACCAGGCAGGCGGGTGGAGCCACCCACACAACCAGGCAGGCGGGTGGAGCCCCCCGCCCAACCAGGCAGGCGGAGTGGAGCCACCCACACAACCAGGCAGTCGGGGTGGAGCCACCCACACAACCAGGCAGGCGGGGTGGAGCCACCCACACAACCAGGCAGACGGGGTGGAGCTACCCACACAACCAGGCAGGCGGGGTGGAGCCACCCACACAACCAGGCAGGCGGGGTGGAGCCACCCACACAACCAGGCAGGCGGGTGGAGCCACCTACACAACCAGGCAGGCGGGGTGGAGCCACCCACACAACCAGGCAGGCGGGGTGGAGCCACCCACACAACCAGGCAGACGGGGTGGAGCCACCCACACAACCAGGCAGGCGGGGTGGAGCCACATACACAACCAGGCAGACGGGGTGGAGCCACCCACACAAAAAGGCAGGCGGGGTGGAGCCACCCACACAACCAGGCAGACGGGGTGGAGCCACCCACACAACCAGGCAGGCGGGGTGGAGCCACCCACACAACCAGGCAGGCGGGTGGAGCCACCCACAACCAGGCAGGCGGGGTGGAGCCACCCACAACCAGGCAGGAGGGGGTGGAGCCACCCACACAACCAGGCAGACGGGGTGGAGCCACCCACACAACCAGGCAGGCGGGGTGGAGCCACCCACACAACCAGGCAGGCGGGGTGGAGCCACCCACACAACCAGGCAGGCGGGGTGGAGCCACCCACACAACCAGGCAGTCGGGGTGGAGCCACCCACAACCAGGCAGGCGGGGTGGAGCCACCCACACAACCAGGCAGGCGGGGTGGAGCCACCCACACAACCAGGCAGACGGGGTGGAGCCACCCACACAACCAGGCAGGCGGGGTGGAGCCACCCACACAAACAGGCAGGCGGGGTGGAGCCACCCACACAACCAGGCAGACGGTGTGGAGCCACCCACACAACCAGGCAGGCGGGGTGGAGCCACCCACACAACCAGGCAGACGGGGTGGAGCCACCCACACAACCAGGCAGACGGGGTGGAGCCACCCACACAACCAGGCAGACGGGGTGGAGCCACCCACACAACCAGGCAGACGGGGTGGAGCCACCCACACAACCAGGCAGGCGGGGTGGAGCCACCCACACAACCAGGCAGGCGGGGTGGAGCCACCCACACAACCAGGCAGGCGGGGTGGAGCCACCCACACAACCAGGCAGACGGGGTGGAGCCACCCACACAACCAGGCAGACGGGGTGGAGGTGGAACGTGGCGGTGTAATCAGCATAGGAGGTAATTTTACAAGTGCTCGCTGGGGTAGCAGACTACAGGTGTGCCATCGGTTACACCTGCCGCAATAAAGGGGAGATCCCTTCATTATAGGTACAACTCCCTCTCACCTGAGGGAAGATGGCGGAGTCTGGAGGAGGAAGTGAGAGGAGAGAGAAAGATAACAGACATGGAGTGAAAATGAGACGATAATCAGGATGTAAAGAGAAATAAAAGAAGAACCAAAAATGAGAAAAAAATGAAACAAAAAGAGAAAGAGCGAGACTGGAGACCACAAGACCCGGAGGTTTATAGAGGAACTGTGAAGCAAAGTTAATGTGTTTATATAAACAATGGCGTTCATGTTTGTTAAAGTTGGGCGAGTACAAGAAACAAGGAGACTCACGCAAGCGGTAGTAAACAAAGTGAGCTACATATTGCAAACAATGTTTGCACAAATGAGTAAGAGAGAGGAGGGGCCAGGAGCTAGACAGCTTTGTTTCATTTTCTTATAAAAGATTAAGCTTAAGCAACACGAGAAGGACAATGATAACGTAACAAAACTTGAACTTAAAGAAGAAGAGGAAGAACTATTGCAAAACAAACAGTTTCTAACTGAAGGATAAATTAACCCACGTGAGAAGTTGTGCTGGATAATATACCTCCATGCTTGTAGACAATGCTAAAGTTGTGCTGGATAATATACCTCCATGCTTGTAGACAATGCTAAAGTTGTGCTGGATAATATACCTCCATGCTTGTAGACAATGCTAAAGTTGTGCTGGATAATATACCTCCATGCTTGTAGACAATGCTAAAGTTGTGCTGGATAATATACCTCCATGCTTGTAGACAATGCTAAAGTTGTGCTGGATAATATACCTCCATGCTTGTAGATAATGCTAATGTTGTGCTGGATAATATACCTCCATGATTGTAAACAATGCTAAACACACTAAAAAACAAAGATGGATGTAGAGAGACACAGATGAGAAAGAAGCAAGGGTGCCGCTTCTTCCCTCTAAGAAACACTACATTAAAGGCACCGTTGCCCTCCCTCCCCCCACTCTTGAGAAGCACCACCTTAAAGGTACCGCTGCCTCCCCTCTAAGAAGCACCACCTTAAAGGTACCGCTGCCTCCCCTCTAAGAAGCACCACCTTAAAGGTACCTCTGCCTCCCCTCTAAGAAGCACCACCTTAAAGGTACCGCTGCCTCCCCTCTAAGAAGCACCACCTTAAAGGTACCGCTGCCTCCCCTCTAAGAAGCACCACCTTAAAGGTACCGCTGCCTCCCCTCTAAGAAGCACCACCTTAAAGGTGAGTGCAAAAGGACAAAGGGGAAAAATAGTCTTTCAATTACAGCATCAGCGGTGATGGCACCCTTTATGGCACCTCATTCTTATGCTGACTCACATCTTACCTATTACCACTACTCTCTCTCTCTCTCTCTCTCTCTCTCTCTCTCTCTCTCTCTCTCTCTCTCTCTCTCTCTCTTAAGGACGCATCACACCCAGAAAACATTATAAACGCTGAAATACATAATATAAAAATTTAAAATAATTAGTGTGTAGACACACCAGATACTCACCTCTCTGTGTATATACCATTGTCCTGCTAATTACCTACACTGTTTAATTACCTGTGTTACCTCATCAAGGCATTTTTCAGTTACAATGTCCTGAACCTTCACAATTAAAGAAATAAAATGACATGTACTAGTCTTAGTTAGCAGTCATGATAACGTCGAGGTGAGTCCACTGAATGGACTCTGTGTTAAGTCATGATAACGTCGAGGTGAGTCCACTGAAAGGTCTCAGTGTTAAGTAATGATAACGTCGAGGTGAGTCCACTGAATGGTCTCTGTGTTAAGTAATGATAACGTCGAGGTGAGTCCACTGAATGGACTCTGTGTTAAGTCATGATAACGTCGAGGTGAGTCCACTGAATGGACTCTGTGTTAAGTAATCTCGGTGAAGTGAAGACAGTTTTTAATTATTTCACCTGATTTCTTCAGAAAAATATCGGTATATTACGAGAAAAAGCCTTTTGAGATAAACAATGGGAATGGGTCGGCATATGGGACTCATTCTTATATACTGTATCTGGAGGTGAATGAAAGTGAATCTTGTCAATTTAGTCTGGGATGAGACTGAATCGGTTGCTCTAAATCTTCTGAAACATTAAAATAATGCAGCTGAATCTACCACATATTTGCTAATGTGTTTCCTCCCAGTGAATCCCAGAATCCTCTGAAAAAAATCATTTATAAATTTCTTAAATTCTTGACGAGAATCATCGACATGAATGATTAAAAACTCCTCAATAAATGAAGAAGCTGAATTTCTCCAGCCAGTGCTAGAGATTATATTTCCCCAGTGCCCTGGGGAAATATAATCTCCACACACACTTTAATGAAACCACTAAATCAGTTCATAGAAACCTTGACCTGATTCGCTTCAAATAGCTCAGTTATATGACTGAGGTCACCCAGAGATCTATATTATAAAACAAACGTGAAGACTTACCTGTATTTCCTGGATCAGTTCTTGTTCGTCGAGCAGCACCACCTTGCAGTGGTAGGTGCGGTTCTTGTCACCAAAACACTTCATCCTGAGAAGCTCTTTCAACTGTGGCAGCGAGGGAGACACGGGTGGTGAGAGGAGTGCTTGTGGTGGTGAGAGGGGTGCTTGTGGTGGTGAGAGGGGTGTTTGTGGTGGTGAGAGGGGTGCTTGTGGTGGTGAGAGGGGTGTTTGTGGTGGTGAGAGGGGTGCTTGTGGTGGTGAGAGGGGTGTTTGTGGTGGTGAGAGGGTTGTTTGTGGTGGTGAGAGGGGTGCTTGTGGTGGTGAGAGGGTTTTTGGGGTAGAGAGAGGTGATTTGGGTAATGGAAAAGAAGGCGTCTGGGGGTTGTAGAGGGGCTTCTTGGATAATGGAGTGTAACAAACAACCTGGAGTTGTGACGGAGGCGTCTGGTAGAAGAGACAAGATGGTGAGAGGAATATAAGGTTGTGGGAAATCAGGTAGTGAGTAGTCATAAGATGTAGAGGGGGTTTAGGGTGGTGAGAAGGTTAAAAAAACTGGGATCTGGGATGGTGGGGAGAGGCGCCCAAGTTGGAGGAAAAGGGTGAGTGTTGGAGGTAGTGAAGGAGGCACTGAGTATGGGTGTTTGAGAGCCGGGTTCTCCAAGAATCTTGCACAGACTGCGTCTGCCACCCCACCAACTTCTATCCGCTGTACACCATTTTAATCTCTGCAACAAAAAAAGAAACAAATGGCTCAATAAATGAGGCGATATCAATCCAGTACATGTTGCAAGCTACGGTGTGATCACTGTAACAAGCAACCTGTATAGCTACGGTGTGATCACTGTAACAAACAGCCTGTATAGCTACGGTGTGATCACTGTAACAAACAACCTGTATAGCTACGGTGTGATCACTGTAACAAACAGCCTGTATAGCTACGGTGTGATCACTGTAACAAACAACCTGTATAGCTACGGTGTGATCACTGTAACAAACAACCTGTATCTCTGATGGCTAAATATATATTAATAATTTGTGTTATGAGTGAGTAAACAAAAGTGTGAGCAGTAGTGTATAC
This sequence comes from Cherax destructor, assembly GCA_009830355.1. Classification (NCBI taxonomy): domain Eukaryota; kingdom Metazoa; phylum Arthropoda; class Malacostraca; order Decapoda; family Parastacidae; genus Cherax; species Cherax destructor. Next base: position 86,271 of record WNWK01000303.1, on the reverse strand, counting down.
AGATGTTGATGTCAACCAGAAGTGTTGCCAGTAAGCAGGTGCTGTGTTGCCAGTAAGCAGGTGCTGTGTTGCCAGTAAGCAGGTGCTGTGTCTGCTAACATGACACAGTACTATGCTCACTTTCAACAACGTTCCTGAATTTACTGCATTCCCACGTTACCAAAATGTATTGCCATGGTTACACACTGGTAAGAAACAAATAAATTTTACTTTTTTTTATGAGAATTACGCAAGTGGATATGTGAAAAGACAGGAAAGACCAACAAACCAGAAGAGGCCTCCATATCCAGGGTCTTTTTATTTTTCTCCTTAGCGACACATCCATTATAAAACACTTCCTGCCTCCACCCACAAATATCTTAGCATACGACATTTCAGGTTTTACGGCGTGGACCAGTAAGTCACCGTAAGGGCTCGGTCAAGTGACCAGAACCTCCACTCACTGAGTCATCACATAACTAAGACCCGCCTCACGAAAACCTCTTCCCATTTCGTCTAATGAAGAAAATACTTTTTCATCCGCAGGCACCAACAGGCACCGCAGGCACCAACAATGCCGGATTAAGGCATGGGCTTTATGGGCAGCAGCCCAGGGGCCTCCGCCAGCTGAAGGGCCTCCAGAGATTAAGTGGAACTGAAACGATGTTCTCAACAATTTACAATTTACTGATGTTTTGGATAAAACTGTTTCCAAGAAATTACGCAAAACAAATGTTTGAATTTTTAATTGTGGTTAACCTTGTAAAAATAAATTAAATGTTTCTCTAACGTTTTCCTTTTGAAAATATCACTGTGTTGCCCTCGTACCTTGTAAAGCCCAGGGCTCCACTCAGCCCCAACTGAGCCAGGGCCTCAGTACCTGTAGCAGCAGGCCCAGCTGGCCCCTCAGCTAACCTCCTGTAGCCCAGGGGCCTCACAGCACCTCGTAGCCCAGGGGCCTCACAGTACCTGTAGCCCAGGGGCCTCACAGTACCTGTAGCCCAGGGGCCTCACAGTACCTGTAGCCCAGGGCCTCACAGTACCTGAGCCCAGGGCCTCACAGTACCTGAGCCCAGGGGCCTCACAGTACCAGCCCAGGGCTCACAGTCCAGCCCAGGGGCCTCACAGTACCTGTAGCCCAGGGGCCTCACAGCCTCAGCCCAGGGCCTCACAGTACCTGTAGCCCAGGGGCCTCACAGTACCTGTAGCCCAGGGGCCTCACAGTACCTGTAGCCCAGGGGCCTACAAAATGTTAATCTGGCTGTGGTCACCAAGTGAGAGTTACAACACAAGCTTCGTTGTAGTACAAGTACTAAGTCTATCATCACCGACACACTGCAGTATAACAAATATGTTACATCTTAGGACATTTCATTAAGGAAACTCTTTGCCACTAGAACCTTTGTTACTTGAATACAATGTTTGTTGAAAACAATTTAAGATACAGGAGGAGAGTAACAGTCAGCTGCCACTCCTAGATATTCTCTTCAACACAGACGGTGACAGTATACAGTTCAGGAAACCAGCTAATGAGGACCTCAAACACTTCCATTCATACCATACCAGGACCAAGAAAGGGGTAATCTTTTTTTTATTTCCTGGGAACAAAGGATTCTCAGCCAACAGTTCCTTAGAGAAGAGTGTGATTACATTACACAAGTATTTAGCTGCCTATATTCCTTGCCACACTTCATCTCAGAATGTATACAAACGAGTCCTTTATATCATTATCACTACTACACGTGAGAGTATCCACCAGATACACTGCCATCCCCGGCAGTAACACATCTAAGAGCACTAGCTAATAATCACAACGTAGCATCAAGCTCCACTGCCATCATTAAAAACTTGATAAAAAAAGGCTAACTAGAACAGTCAATACTGGAGCTGGTGTATACAGGACCCCTTGCGTGGGGTGCGATAAAGTAGACATAATCGAGACATCTAGAATCCTGGAACAAGGAATTAAGAAACAGGTACGGGTGTGGACTTAACAATCAGAGCAACGCATGTCTGATATATCGTAGCACACACAAGCAACTCATGAAATGGAATAAAGCCATGACAACAGTATCTAACAAGCATGCAAAACTCAAGAGAAGGCGGGCTTCCAAAGATTTAATATAGGAGGGGCTTAGGAGTAGCAATGTAGTCGGGAGAGGAGGCGGGGATTTGGGGACTTGAAACAGTGTTTCTTTATTTTGGGAACTTCAGTCCTCCCTTGCTTTCCCTTTGTGCCAGCACTGACTCAAGGATTCAAAATTTCTGGTGTAGTGCCCCCACTGACTGGGATTCAGCATATTTAGTGTAGTGCCCCCACTGACTGGGATTCAGAATCTATGGTATATTGCCCCCACTGACTCTGGGATTCAGAATCTATGGTATATTGCCCCCACTGACTCTGGGATTCAGAATCTCTGGTGTAGTACCCCACTGACTCTGGGATTCAACATCTCTAGTGTAGTGCCCCCACTGACTGGGATTCAGCATCTCTGGTGTAGTGCCCCCACTGACTCTGGGATTCAGCATATTTGGTGTAGTGCCCCCACTGACTCTGGGATTCAGCATCTCTGGTACAGTGCCCCCACTGACTCTGGGATTCAGCATATTTGATGTAGTGCCCCCACTGACTCTTGGATTCAGCATATTTGGTGTAGTCTCTGGGATTCAGCATCTCTGGTGTAGTGCCCCCACTGACTCTGGGATTCAGCATCTCTGGTGTAGTGCCCCACTGACTCTGGGATTCAGCATCTCTGGTGTAGTGCCCCACTGACTCTGGGATTCAGCATCTCTGCTGTAGTGCCCCCACTGACTCTGGGATTCAGCATCTCTGGTGTAGTGCCCCACTGACTCTGGGATTCAGCATCTCTGCTGTAGTGCCCCACTGACTCTGGGATTCAGCATCTCTGCTGTAGTGCCCCACTGACTCTGGGATTCAGCATCTCTGGTGTAGTGCCCTACTGACTCTGGGATTCAGCATCTCTGCTGTAGTGCCCCACTGACTCTGGGATTCAGCATCTCTGCTGTAGTGCCCCGACTAACTCTGGAATTCAGCATCTTTGGTGTAGTGCCCCACTGACTCTGGGATTCAGCATCTCTGCTGTAGTGCCCCACTGACTCTGGGATTCAGCATCTCTGCTGTAGTGCCCCACTGACTCTGGGATTCAGCATCTCTGCTGTAGTGCCCCCACTGACTCTGGGATTCAGCATCTCTGCTGTAGTGCCCCACTGACTCTGGGATTCAGCATCTCTGGTGTAGTGCCCCACTGACTCTGGGATTCAGCATCTCTGGTGTAGTGCCCCACTGACTCTGGGATTCAGCATCTCTGGTATAGTGCCCCCACTGACTCTGGGATTCAGCATCTCTGGTATAGTGCCCCCACTGACTCTGGGATTCAGCATCTCTGGTGTAGTGCCCCCACTGACTCTGGGATTCAGCATCTCTGGTGTAGTGCTCCCACTGACTCTGGGATTCAGCATCTCTGGTGTAGTGCCCCACTGACTCTGGGATTCAGCATCTCTGGTATAGTGCCCCCACTGACTCTGGAATTCAGCATCTCTGCTGTAGTGCCCCACTGACTCTGGGATTCATCATCTCTGGTGTAGTGCCCCACTGACTCTGGGATTCAGCATCTCTGGTATAGTGCCCCACGACTCTGATCAGATTCTGGAATGCCATGACTCTAACGCATCTCTGCTGTAGTGCCCCACTGACTCTGGGATTCATCATCTCTGGTGTAGTGCCCCACTGACTCTGGGATTCAGCATCTCTGCTGTAGTGCCCCACTGACTCTGGGATTCAGCATCTCTGGTATAGTGGGCGAAGGTGAGTTTACCATAACAAAACACTGCAGTCAGGTGACAACGTGGCCCCACACAGGTACCAAACATTACTGTCATCTGACCCAGCATTTCTCCACCTCATCTCACCTTTCTCTCTACTATTTAAGCCTTGTTTTCAGTAAACTCTGTGTAGGATTAACAAAACAACTAGTAGGCGAAATTCTCTCCTTAAAAAATATTTTAAGTATTGCTCATGCATGTCTACCCCACAAGCTGCATTGTTAATACGCCTTCCTTCCCCACAAAAAATACTTACTCTCAACCACTCCAAGAAGCTTTCATTTGAAGTTCACCTGTAGGAAGTTAGTATTTTCCAAGATTCCCTCTGTCAACACAACACTTCTTGCAGTCACTCCACACCAGTCCCGTCATTCACTCTAATGTCTCATCTAAAACACAGTAAAATTCCTCTCAATAATCTCGAAGTCTTTCTCAGTTTATCATTCACCTAGTTAAGCACAGGCAGGTATACAGTGTGTCTCGCGTCCAGGGTACGAAGGACACGGACGGGTTTAACGATTCAGAGAAATACAATAAAACAATAATCAGCTTCTCTACTTAGTAACTGATTTAGCACAGCCATTTCTCGTAGGCCTGTCCCAAACATACCCAGGTAGGCTCTAACCAGAGACTTGTTCAACGTTGTGCATCATATCTGAAATATAACCTCACCGTAAAATTATATTTAATAGTCAAATGAATAATTAACATTGGAAGAAAATATTGATATTAGGAGAGATCTCAGCGTAAAGCGTAAGCAAGATGCACCTTCCTTCAAGCAACTCAAACAACTCACTTTATTATATTTTAAAAGCATTAAAAGCAATGTTTAAAATCGAAGATAATCATAAGAGACCAGAGAAAAATCTGTAGAAAACAGACACAAACGCAGTCTCACACACACACAAACGCAGTCTCACACACACAAACGCAGTTCACACACACACAAACGCAGTCACACACACACACAAACGCAGTCACACACACAAACGCAGTCACACACACACAAACGCAGTCACACACACACGCACGCACGCGCACACAGAGAGGACCTAGTAGCAATCAGTGAAGAGGCGGGGCCAGGAGCTATGAATCGACCCCTGCAACCACAAATAGGTGAGTACACCACACACACACTCGAGTTTAACGCACTCATGCTCACATATTGACTTTGTAAGGTGCCCTCCCAAGTCTCCTTGCAGGAGTGTGCACCATCATGGAGACAGTACATGGACAGTAATGTTTCTCCAAACATATGATAAATGTTTACTCTTTCAGCTGTTATTCCTGATACTATGTTACCAGGTGTCTCCTGGCCAGGTGTCTCATGGCCAGCAGTGCTAGAGGGGACACCAGCCACCGTGGGAACCTTCCTACAACTCATGACACACAGATAGTATTGCAAGAGGATTTCCCTTCCCTGATCTACCAGGTGACCCACCACACCTGATCTACCAGGTGACCCACCACACCTGATCTACCAGGTGACCCACCACACCTGATCTACCAGGTGACCCACCACACCTGATCTACCAGGTGACCCACCACACCTGATCTACCAGGTGACCCACCACCTGATCTACCAGGTGACCACCACACCTGGTCTACCAGGTGACCCACCACCTGATCTACCAGGTGACCCACCACACCTGGTCTACCAGGTGACCCACCACACCTGATCTACCAGGTGACCCACCACACCTGATCTACCAGGTGACCCACCACCCCTGATCTACCAGATGACCCAACACACCTGATCTACCAGGTGGCCCACCACACCTGATCTACCAGGTGACCCACCACACCTGGTCTACTAGGTGACCCACCACACCTGATCTACCAGGTGACCCACCACACCTGATATACCAGGTGACCCACCACACCTGATCTACCAGGTGACCCACCTCCCCTGATCTACCAGGTGACCCACCACACCTGGTCTACCAGGTGACCCACCACACCTGGTCTACCAGGTGACCAACCACACCTGATCTACCAGGTGACCCACCACACCTGATCTACCAGGTGACCCACCACACCTGATCTACCAGGTGACCCACCACACCTACCAGGTGACCCACCACACCTGGTCTACCAGGTGACCCACCACACCTGATCTACCAGGTGACCCACAACCCCTGATCTACCAGGTGACCCACCACACCTGGTCTACCAGGTGACCCACCACACCTGATCTACCAGGTGACTCACCACACCTGATCTACCAGGTGACCCACCACACCTGATCTACCAGGTGACCCACCTCCCCTGATCTACCAGGTGACCCACCACACCTGGTCTACCAGGTGACCCACCACACCTGATCTACCAGGTGACCCACCACACCTGATCTACCAGGTGACCCACCACACCTGGTCTACCAGGTGACCCACCACACCTGGTCTACCAGGTGACCCACCACACCTGATCTACCAGGTGACCCACCACACCTGATCTACCAGGTGACCCACCACACCTGATCTACCAGGTGAACCACCACACCTGGTCTACCAGGTGACCCACCACACCTGGTCTACCAGGTGACCCACCACACCTGGTCTACCAGGTGACCCACCACACCTGATCTAACAGGTGACCCACCACACCTGGTCTACCAGGTGACCCACCACACCTGATCTACCAGGTGACCCACCACACCTGATCTACCAGGTGACCCACCACACCTGATCTACTAGGTGACCCACCACACCTGATCTACCAGGTGACCCACCACACCTGGTCTACCAGGTGAACCACCACACCTGATCTACCAGGTGACCCACCATACCTGATCTACCAGGTGACCCACCACACCTGATCTACTAGGTGACCCACCACACCTGATCTACCAGGTGACCCACCACACCTGGTCTACCAGGTGACCCACCACACCTGGTCTACCAGGTGACCCACCACACCTGATCTACCAGGTGACCCACCACACCTGGTCTACCAGGTGACCCACCACACCTGATCTACCAGGTGACCCACCACATCTGATCTACCAGGTGACCCACCACACCTGATCTACTAGGTGACCCACCACACCTGATCTACCAGGTGACCCACCACACCTGGTCTACCAGGTGAACCACCACACCTGGTCTACCAGGTGACCCACCACACCTGATCTACCAGGTGACCCACCACACCTGATCTACTAGGTGACCCACCACACCTGATCTACCAGGTGACCCACCACACCTGATCTACCAGGTGAACCACCATACCTGATCTACCAGGTGACCCACCACACCTGATCTACCAGGTGACCCACCACACCTGATCTACTAGGTGACCCACCACACCTGATCTAACAGGTGACCCACCACACCTGATCTACCAGGTGACCCACCACACCTGATCTACCAGGTGACCCACCACACCTGGTCTACCAGGTGACCCACCACACCTGGTCTGTGTCTAACTGCTCATCGTGTCAGTTCTATTATTGCAATGATAATTCCTCATAGCTCTTGTCTATCTTTCTCTCCCATCCTTCACCCTTCTCAGCCTTCCTTCTCTCCTCCTCCTTCATCCTGCCTCTCCCTTATGTCCTTCCTCCCTTCCCCTCGTTCGTCCTGCTTGTCCCTCTTATCCTTCTCTCCTTTCCCTCTTTCTCCCTGCCTGTCCCTCTCATTCTTCCTCCCTTCCCCTTCTTCTCCCTGCCTGTCATCACACAGGTACCTAGTCAGACCATTCATTACCACACCTTATAAAGTGTTGCTACGCACCTAGGCAGCCACTCCTACATTTACACCGCCATTGTCTTTCATAATCACTTTCCTGGCCCCCGTCAGCTACACGGAGCCAGGAAAGACACTTTCCTGGCCCCCGTCAGCTACACGGAGCCAGGAGAGACCTTTCTGGCCCCGTCAGCACGACCAGGCTCGGAGCACAGGAGCCAGGACACTTTCCTGGCCCCCGTCAGCTACACGGAGCCAGGAAAGACACTTTCCTGGCCCCCGTCAGCTACACGGAGCCAGGAGAGACACTTTCCTGGCCCCCGTCAGCTACACGGAGCCAGGAGAGACACTTTCCTGGCCCCCGTCAGCTACACGGAGCCAGAAGAGACACTTTCCTGGCCCCCGTCAGCTACACGGAGCCAGGAGAGACACTTTCCTGGCCCCGCCAGCTACACGGAGCCAGGAGAGACACTTTCCTGGCCCCCGTCAGCTACACGGAGCCAGGAAAGTTACTTTCCTGGCCTCGCCAGCTACACGGAGCCAGGAGAGACACTTTCCTGGCCTCGCCAGCTACACGGAGCCTGGAGAGACACTTTCCAAGCTTGCAGCTTGCCTTAATCAGAGCCAAGTTTACACACAAGCTTAATTAGTACAGCACCAGGTGGCTCCCTGACCTTGCCTGGTGCCTTATCTTACCTCCTCCCTCTTACACACTGATATTTGATCGCTTAAAGGCTGAAATTTCGTCAAGATTCTGTCCACAGTCATTTATAATAATTTATAAAGAGCAAACTGGACGCTAGACATGTCATGTCTCGTTCATGTCTTCGTCGTCTCTCTTGCTACTGTTGATGCTACCGTTTGTGTTGATGGCACTGTTGTTGCTTTTGCATCTGTTAGTGCTGGTATTGTTACTGCTACTCTTGGTACTGTTACTGTTGTTACTACTGCTGGTACTGCTGTGGTTACTGCTGCTGGTACTGCTGGTATTGCTGCTGACGCTCTTGGTACTGTTACTGCTGCTGGTATTGCTGCTGACGCTCTTGGTACTGTTACTGCTGCTGGTATTGCTGCTGACGCTCTTGGTACTGTTACTGCTGCTGGTATTGCTGCTGACGCTCTTGGTACTATCACTTCCACATGTGTACTATCACTTCCACATGTGTACTATCACTTCCACCTGTGTACTATCACTTCCACCTGTGTACTATCACTTCCACATGTTTACTATCACTTCCACATGTGTACTATCACTTCCACATGTGTACTATCACTTCCACGTGTGTACTATCACTTCCACATGTGTACTATCACTTCCACATGTGTACTATCACTTCCACCTGTGTACTATCACTTCCACATGTGTACTATCACTTCCACCTGTGTCTATCACTTCCACTGTGTACTATCACTTCACTGTGTACCTTCCATGTGTACTATCACTTCCACCTGTGTACTATCACTTCCACTGTGTACTCACTCACTGTGTACTATACTTCCACTGTGTACTATCACTTCCACCTGTGTACTATATCCACTGTGCTATCACTTCACTGTGTACTATCACTTCCACTGTGATCTATCACTTCCACTGTGTACTATCACTTCCACGTGTGTACTATCACTTCCACTGTGTACTATCACTTCCACTGTGTACTATCACTCCACTGTGTACTATCACTTCCACTGTGACTATCACTTCCACCTGTGTACTATCACTTCCACCTGTGTACTATCACTTCCACCTGTGTACTATCACTTCCACCTGTGTACTATCACTTCCACTGTGTACTATCACTTCCACTGTGTACTATCACTTCCCTGTTACTATCACTCCACTGTGTACTATCACTTCCACTGTGTACTATCACTTCCACGTGTGTACTATCACTTCCACTGTGTACTATCACTTCCACCTGTGTACTATCACTCCACTGTGTACTATCACTTCCACTGTGTACTATCACTTCCACCTGTGTACTATCACTTCCACCTGTGTACTATCACTTCCACCTGTGTACTATCACTCACTGTGTACTATCACTCCACTGTGTACTATCACTTCCACCTGTGTACTATCACTTCCACTGTGTACTATCACTTCCACTGTGTACTATCACTTCCACCTGTGTACTATCACTTCCACCTGTGTACTATCACTTCCACTCTGTGTACTATCACTTCCACTGTGTACTATCACTTCCACCGTGTGTACTATCACTTCCACCTGTGTACTATCACTTCCACCTGTGTACTATCACTTCCACCTGTGTACTATCATCACTTCCACGTGTGTACTATCACTTCCACCTGTGTACTATCACTTCCACTGTGTACTATCACTCCACCTGTGTACTATCACTTCCACTGTGTACTATCACTTCCACTGTGTACTATCACTTCCACCTGTGTACTATCACTTCCACTGTGTACTATCACTTCCACTGTGTACTATCACTTCCACCTGTGTACTATCACTTCCACCTGTGTACTATCACTTCCACCTGTGTACTATCACTTCCACCTGTGTACTATCACTTCCACCTGTGTCTATCACTTCCACCTGTGTACTATCACTTCCACGTGTGTCTATCACTTCCATGTGTACTATCACTTCCACGTGTGTACTATCACTTCCACCTGTGTACTATCACTTCCACGTGTGTACTATCACTTCCACTGTGTACTATCACTTCCACGTGTACTATCACTTCCACTGTGTACTATCACTTCCACGTGTACTATCACTTCCACTGTGTACTATCACTTCCACTGTGTACTATCACTTCCATGTGTACTATCACTTCCACTGTGTACTATCACTTCCACCTGTGTACTATCACTTCCACCTGTGTACTATCACTTCCACCTGTGTACTATCACTTCCACTGTGTACTATCACTCCACCTGTGTACTATCACTTCCACGTGTACTATCACTCCACCGTGTACTATCACTTCCAAGTGTGTACTATCACTTCCACGTGTGTACTATCACTTCCACCTGTGTACTATCACTTCCACGTGTGTTCTATCACTTCCAAGTGTGTACTATCACTTCCACGTGTGTACTATCACTTCCACGTGTGTACTATCACTTACACGTGTGTACTATCACTTCCACGTGTGTACTATCACTTCCACGTGTGTACTATCACTTCCACGTGTGTACTATCACTTCCATGTGTGTACTATCACTTCCACGTGTGTACTATCACTTCCACCTGTGTACTATCACTTCCACGTGTGTACTATCACTTCCACCTGTGTACTATCACTTCCATGTGTGTACTATCACTTCCACCTGTGTACTATCACTTCCATGTGTGTACTATCACTTCCACCTGTGTACTATCACTTCCATGTGTGTACTATCACTTCCACCTGTGTACTATCACTTCCACGTGTGTACTATCACTTCCACCTGTGTACTATCACTTCCACGTGTGTACTATCACTCCCACCTGTGTACTATCACTTCCACGTGTGTACTATCACTTCCACCTGTGTACTATCACTTCCACGTGTGTACTATCACTTCCACCTGTGTACTATCACTTCCATGTGTGTACTATCACTTCCACGTGTGTACTATCACTTCCACGTGTGTACTATCACTTCCACGTGTGTACTATCACTTCCACCTGTGTACTATCACTCCCACCTGTGTACTATCACTCCCACTTGTGTACTATCACTCCCACTTGTGTACTATCACTCCCATGTGTGTACTATCACTTCCACCTGTGTACTATCACTTCCACCTGTGTACTATCACTTCCACCTGTGTACTATCACTTCCACGTGTGTACTATCACTTCCACCTGTGTACTATCACTTCCACCTGTGTACTATCACTTCCACCTGTGTACTATCACTTCCACCTGTGTACTATCACTTCCACGTGTGTACTATCACTTCCACCTGTGTACTATCACTTCCACGTGTGTACTATCACTTCCACCTGTGTACTATCACTTCCACTTGTGTACTATCACTTTCACCTGTGTACTATCACTTCCATGTGTGTACTATCACTTCCACCTGTGTACTATCACTTCCACCTGTGTACTATCACTTCCACCTGTGTACTATCACTCCCACCTGTGTACTATCACTTCCATGTGTGTACTATCACTTCCACCTGTGTACTATCACTTCCACCTGTGTACTATAACTTTATTATTTACTTCCTTGTTGCAGACTGAGACCTTGACTTCCTCACCTACAACTACACCATTCATTACTGGGCCAGGTGGCTGCTAGTACCTAGCTGGACCAGGTGGCTGCTAGTACCTAGCTGGGCCAGGTGGTTGCTAGCACCTAGCTGGGGCAGGTGGTTGCTAACACCTAGCTGGGCCAGGTGGTTGTTAGCACCTAGCTGGGCCTGGTGGTTGCTAGCACCTAGCTGGGCCAGGTGGTTGCTAGGACCTACCTGAGCCAGGTGGCTGCTAGCTCCACGCTGGACCAGGTGGCTGCTAGTACCTAGCTGGGCCAGGTGGCTGCTAGCACCTAACTGGGCCAGGTGGCTGCTAGCACCTAGCTGGGCCAGGTGGCTGCAAGCACCTAGCTGGGCCAGGTGGCTGCTAGCACCTAGCTGGGCCAGGTGGCTGCGGTGGTCACCTGATACTGAGGCCACGTCCGGTTTGACAACCAGTCACTGTCAACTGACTCAACATTTCCCGTCATAGCTCTCAGGTCGCTCTTCAAGTTCGTCAAGTTTTTATCAAGTTCTCGGACGAGTTGGGTGACAGATTGAGTGGGTGGGTGGGTGGGTTAGTGGGTGGGTGGGTGTTCAGTGGAGTCTCGGGTGGATCTTCTTTAGTACGAAGCTATCATTAAGGAGACGTTTAAGGTAACATGGAAGATAATATTCAGCTGTGGGGGAGTTGTGATGACTTTGATGTGGGAGGGCAGGGTTCTTGAGGTGGGAGGGCAGGGTTCTTGAGGTGGGAGGGCAGGGTTCTTGATGTGGGAGGGCAGGGTTCTTGAGGTGGGAGGGCAGGGTTCTTTGAGTGTGAGGGCAGGAACGGCAGGGTTCTTGAAGTTGGAGGGCAGGGACGGCAGGGTTCTTGAGGTGGGAGAGCAGGGTTCTTGAGGTGGGAGGGCAGGGTTCTTGAGGTGGAAGAGCATGGTTCTTGAGGTGGGAGAGCAAGGTTCTTGAGGTGGGAGAGCAGGGTTCTTGAGGTGGGAAAGCAGGGTTCATGAGGTGGGAGAGCAGGGTTCTTGAGGTGGGATGGCAGGGTTCTTGAGGTGGGAGAGCAGGATTCTTGAGGTAGGAAGGCAGGGTTCTTGAGGTGGGAGAGCAGGGTTCTTGAGGTGGGAGAGCAGGCTTCATGATTTGGGAGAGCAGGATTCTTGAGGTGGGAAGGCAGGGTTCTTGAGGTGGGACATCGCAGGGTTCTTGAGGTGGGAGGGCAATGGTTCTTGAAATGGGAGAGCAGGGTTCTTGAGGTGGGAGGGCAGGGTTCTTGAGGTAGGAGGGCAGGGTTCATGATTTGGGAGAGCAGGATTCTTGAGGTGGGAAGGCAGGGTTCTTCGAGGTGGGGAAGCAGGGTTCTTGAGGTTGGAGGGCAGGGTTCTTGAGGTGGGTGAGCAGGGTTCTTGAGGTGGGAGGGCAGGGTTCTTGGGGTGGGAGAGCAGGATTCTTGAGGTGGGAAGGCAGGGTTCTTGAGGTGGGTGGGCAGGGTTTTTGAGGTGGGAGGGCAGGGTTCTTGAGGTGAGAGGGCAGGGTTCTTGAGGTGGGAGGGCAGGGTTCTTGAGGTGGGAGGGCAGGATTCTTGATGTGGGAAGGCAGGATTCCTGAGCTGGGAAGGCAGGGTTCTTGAGGTGGGAGGGCAGGATTCTTGATGTGGGAAGGCAGGATTCCTGAGCTTGGAAGGCAGGGTTCTTGAGGTGGGATGGCAGGGTTCTTGATGTGGGAGGGCAGGGTTCTTGAGGTGGGAGGGCAGGGTTCTTGAGGTTGGAGGGCAGGGTTCTTGAGGTTGGAGGGCAGGGTTCTTGAGGTGGGAGGGCAGGGTTCTTGAGGTGGGAGGGCAGGGTTCTTGAGGTGGGAGGGCAGGGTTCTTGAGGTGGGAGGGCAGGATTTTGAGGTGGGAGGGCAGGGTTCTTGAGGTGGGAGGGCAGGATTCTTGAGGTGGGAGGGCAGGGTTCTTGAGGTGGAAGGGCAGGGTTATTGAGGTGGGAGGGCAGGGTTCTTGAGGTGGGAGGGCAGGGTTCTTGAGGTGGGAGGGCAGGGTTCTTGAGGTGGGAGGGCAGGGTTCTTGAGGTGGGAGGGCAGGATTCTTGAGGTGAGAGGGCAGGGTTCTTGAGGTGGGAGGGCAGGGTTCTTGAGGTGGGAGGGCAGGGTTCTTGAGGTGGGAGGGCAGGGTTCTTGAGGTGGGAGGGCAGGGTTCTTGAGGTGGGAGGGCAGGGTTCTTGAGGTGGGAGGGCAGGGTCCCTAAATGAAGAGACAGTTGGTCATAACTTTGTTTTCTCAAACAGAAGTTCATAAACACTGTGAGAAAGGAAGCAGCAAACAAGGTTGAAGAAAGCAGAGCAGTACAGACAGGGACAAGCAGATCCATTATTCATTATAAGTGAAACATATCATGGGAGACAGTAACAAGGTCAGTATATTGCAAGATGTTGTTACTGCTAGACTAAGACCAGGCTCTATATCTGGCAGTACTGTTTGTAAGATATTAGTGACATAACAGGCAGTGTGTGGACACATACAGGGCCATACACTGGTGTGTGGACACAAGACAAGGCCATACACTGGTGTGTGGACACAAGACAAGGCCATACAGCCATACACTGGTGTGTGGATAGAGACAGGGCCATACACTGGTGTGTGGACACAGACAGGGTCATACACTGGTATGTGGACACAGGGCCATACACTGGTGTGTGGACAGGGGCCATACACTGGTGCGTGGACAGAGACATGGCCATACACTGGTGTGAGGACAGAGACAGGGCCATACACTGGTGTGTGGACACAGGGCCATACACTGGTGTGTGGACACAGGGCCATACACTGGTGTGTGGACACAGGGCCATACACTGGTGTGTGGACACAGGGCCATACACTGGTGTGTGGACACAGGGCCATACACTGGTGTGTGGACACAGGACCATACACTGGTGTGTGGACACAGGGCCATACACTGGTGTGTGGACACAGGGCCATACACTGGTGTGTGGACACAGGGCCATACACTGGTGTGTGGACACAGGGCCATACACTGGTGTGTGGACACAGGGCCATACACTGGTGTGTGGACACAGGGCCATACACGTGTGTGGACAAGGACAGGGCCATACACTGGTGTGTGGACACAGGGCCATACACTGGTGTGTGGACACAGGGCCATACACTGGTGTGTGGACAGAGACAGGGGCCATACACTGGTGCGTGGAGAGACAGGGCCATACACTGGTGCGTGGATAGACAGGGCCATACACTGGTGTGGACAGAGACAGGGCCATACACTTTTGCGTGGACAGAGACATGGCCATACACTGGTGCGTGGACAGAGACAGGGCCATACACTGGTGCGTGGACAAAGACAGGGCCATACACTGAAGCATATATCAGTGACCATACACCAACCTTTCAGAGACACCTCCATGCAAACGTTACAGGATATAGCAAAACATATATATCTTTGGTAATGGTAAGATATCTGAAATCTTCAAAATGTATCTATACACTTTTTGCATCGACTATAATTATGTGAATAAACTGTCTTTATAGGGATTGCAACCCAGCTATGACCAATGTTTTTGTTTTTTTATTTTTAGTGGCAATAAGAAATCAAATTTTTGGGATTGTATTCCTTGCTGTACTGTGTACAACAATTATATGAAGAAATTGTAAAATACAAAAATAACTCTTGATTCCTAGTGATGTAACAATGCTACCGCTCACACCAACATCATGTGGTTTCCTAGTGATGTAACAATGCTACCGCTCACACCAACATCATGTGGTTTCCTAGTGATGTAACAATGCTACCGCTCACACCAACATCATGTGGTTTCCTAGTGATGTAACAATGCTACCGCTCACACCAACATCATGTGGTTTCCTGGTGATGTAACAATGCTACCGCTCACACCAACATCATGTGGTTTCCTGGTGATGTAACAATGCTACCGCTCACACCAACATCATGTGGTTTCCTAGTGATGTAACAATGCTACCGCTCACACCAACATCATGTGGTTTCCTGGTGATGTAACAATGCTACCGCTCACACCAACATCATGTGGTTTCCTGGTGATGTAACAATGCTACCGCTCACACCAATATCATGTGGTTTAATAGTGATGTAACAATGCTACCGCTCACACCAACATCATGTGGTTTCCTGGTGATGTAACAATGCTACCGCTCACACCAACATCATGTGGTTTCCTAGTGATGTAACAATGCTACCGCTCACACTTACATCATTTGGATGCTCAATACAATAGCCGCTCAGGCTAGTTTCCTCTATTCATTGTATATTTCCATCATTCACAAACCAAAAGCCGATTATTTTATATTTTTAACTACAGGTGGACATAATTATTATATCCATCGACACATTAAAACTCTCCTTCCAAAACATCGGCCATTCGTCTCACGCGAGTTTTTATAACGGCGAAATTTAGCGTTATGGCAAAACTTTGACAACTAGGAGAGAGAGAGAGAGAGAGACAGAGACAGAGAGACAGACAGACAGACAAAGACAGACAGACAGAGAGAAGAGTAGCTGTCAGAGAGAGAGACAGAGAGAAGAGTAGCTGTCAGAGTGAGAGACAGAGAAACAGAGACAGACAGACAGAGACAGAGACAGACAGACAGAGAGAAGAGTAGCTGTCAGAATAAGCTCGATTTTTATTTGTAATAGTCACTTTAAGACTAGGATGAAGAACTCTCCAAACAGAGGTGTGAAGAGCCACTCATCCACACTCTTACAATACCATTATCGTAGTTTATCTTAAAATACCATTATCGTAGTTTACTTTACAATACCATTATCGTAGTTTACTTTACAATACCATTATCGTAGTTTCTTTGACATTACCCTCATATTTTTCTTACCACACAGTAAGTGTAAAATTAGCCTATGTCTCTCCCAGTTGCATCATCTTCGCCAACCACAATTCCTCATTTTATTCTATGACTTATTTTATTATCTCTCTCTCTCTCTCCCGGCACCACCATGACACAATGGCAGTGGATCAGAATGGAAAACGAAGGAGTGTGAGTAATTGAAAGGTGATTGTGGAGAGGCAGGTGTGGAGAGGCAGGTGTGGAGAGGCAGGTGTGGAGAGGCAGGAGTGGAGAGGGGCTGTGGGGCTGGTTTAGGAACAATGACCGGGGCAACTGCATCAGACATCGGCTAAGATTTCACTTTTCGAAATACTATAAATTTTGCTGTGTTGGTGAATAACCAAGTTGGTCAAGATTCAGGTCAGACACGACGCCCTGGAAGTTGCCATAATGGTACTGTGAAACTACGGTGATGGTACCCACAGAAACAGCGATAATTGTAGTGAGAGAAACAACGATAATTGTAGCGAGAGAAACAACGATAATGGTACTGAAAGAAACTGCAATAATGGTACTGAAAAAAACACGATAATGGTATTGTGAAACTGCAATAAGGGTATTGAAAGAAAATATGATAATGATAGTGTGGAAGAAACTATTTACAATGGTATTATTAAGAAAACTGCGGTAATTTTTTTAATGGTCGTCCATCTATTCGTAGTTGCGCTCTCTCCCTCCTTCATGTTGCTGCTACACTCTCCCTCCTTCATGTTGCTGCTACACTCTCCCTCCTTCATGTTGCTGCTACACTCTCCCTCCTTCATGTTGCTGCTACACTCTCCCTCCTTCATGTTGCTGCTACACTCTCCCTCCTTCATGTTGCTGCTACACTCTCCCTCCTTCATGTTGCTGCTACACTCTCCCTCCTTCATGTTGCTGCTACACTCTCCCTCCTTCATGTTGTGCTACACTCTCCTCCTTCATCTTGCTGCTACACTCTCCTCCTTCATCTTGTTGCTACACTCTCCTCCTTCATCTTGCTGCTACACTCTCCCTCCTTCATCTTGTTGCTACACTCTCACTCCTTCATCTTGCTGCTACACTCTCCCTCCTTCATCTTGTTGCTACACTCTCCCTCCTTCATCTTGTTGCTACACTCTCCCTCCTTCATCTTGTTGCTACACTCTCCCTCCTTCATCTTGCTGCTACACTCTCCCTCCTTCATCTTGTTGCTACACTCTCCCTCCTTCATCTTGTGCTACACTCTCCCTCCTTCATGTTGCTGCTACACTCTCCCTCCTTCATTTGCTGCTACACTCTCCTCCTTCATCTTGCTGCTACACTCTCCCTCCTTCATCTTGCTGTTACACTCTCCCTCCTTCATCTTGCTGCTACACTCTCCTCCTTCATCTTGTTGCTACACTCTCCCTCCTTCATGTTGCTGTACACTCTCCCTCCTTCATTTGCTGTACACTCTCCCTCCTTCATGTTGCTGCTACACTCTCCCTCCTTCATCTTGTTGCTACACTCTCCCTCCTTCATCTTGTTGCTACACTCTCCCTCCTTCATCTTGTTGCTACACTCTCCCTCCTTCATCTTGCTGCTACACTCTCCCTCCTTCATCTTGCTTTCTACACTCTCCCTCCTTCATCTTGCTGCTACACTCTCCCTCCTTCATCTTGTTGCTACACTCTCCCTCCTTCATCTTGCTGCTACACTCTCCCTCCTTCATCTTGTTGCTACACTCTCCCTCCTTCATCTTGTTGCTACACTCTCCCTCCTTCATCTTGCTGCTACACTCTCCTCCTTCATCTTGTTGCTACACTCTCCCTCCTATCATCTTGTTTCTACACTCTCCTCCTTCATCTTGTTGCTACACTCTCCCTCCATCATCTTGTTGCTACACTCTCCTCCTTCATCTTGCTGCTACACTCTCCTCCTTCATCTTGCTGCTACCTCTCCCTCCTTCATCTTGTTGCTACACTCTCCCTCCTTCATCTTGCTGCTACACTCTCCCTCCTTCATCTTGCTGCTACACTCTCACTCCTTCATCTTGCTGCTACACTCTCACTCCTTCATCTTGTTGCTACACTCTCCCTCCTTCATCTTGCTGCTACACTCTCCCTCCTTCATCTTGCTGCTACACTCTCCCTCCTTCATCTTGCTGCTACACTCTCCCTCCTTCATCTTGCTGCTACACTCTCCCTCCTTCATCTTGCTGCTACACTCTCCCTCC
>WNWK01000303.1:0-62500 GCA_009830355.1 Cherax destructor | reverse complement strand
ATGACCACACCAGCTGTGTATATACACCCACAACCATGACCACACCAGCTGTGTATATACACCCACAACCATGACCACACCAGCTGTGTATATACACCCACAACCATGACCACACCAGCTGTGTATATACACCCACAACCATGACCACACCAGCTGTGTATATACACCCACAACCATGACCACACCAGCTGTGTATATACACCCACAACCATGACCACACCAGCTGTGTATATACACCCACAACCATGACCACACCAGCTGTGTATATCACCCACAACCATGACCACACCAGCTGTGTATATACACCACAACCATGACCACACCAGCTGTGTATATACACCCACAACCATGACCACACCAGCTGTGTATATCACCACAACCATGACCACACCAGCTGTGTATATACCCACAACCATGACCACACCAGCTGTGTATATACACCCACAACCATGACCACACCAGCTGTGTATGTACACCCACAACCATGACCACACCAGCTGTGTATATACACCCACAACCATGACCACACCAGCTGTGTATATACACCCACAACCATGACCACACCAGCTGTGTATATACACCCACAACCATGAGCACACCAGCTGTGTATATACACACACAACCATGAGCACACCAGCTGCTGTGTGTACACCCATAACCATGACCACACCAGCTGTGTATGTACACCCACAACCATGACCACACCAGCTGTGCATGTACACCCACAACCATGAACACACCAGCTGTGTATGTACACCCACAATCATGACCACACCAGCTGTGTATGTACATCCACAACCATGACCACACCAGCTGTGTATGTACACCTACAACCATGACCACACCAGCTGTGTATGTACACCCACAACCATGACCACACCAGCTGTGTATGTACACCCACAACCATGACCACACCAGCTGTGTATTTACACCCACAACCATGAACACACCAGCTGTGTATGTACACCCACAACGATGAACACACCAGCTGTGTATGTACACCTACAACCATGACCACACCAGCTGTGTATATACACCCACAACCATGACCACACCAGCTGTGTATATACACCCACAACCATGACCACACCAGCTGTGTATATACACCCACAACCATGACCACACCAGCTGTGTATATACACCCACAACCATGACCACACCAGCTGTGTATATACACCCACAACCATGACCACACCAGCTGTGTATATACACCCACAACCATGACCACACCAGCTGTGTATATACACACACAACCATGAGCACACCAGCTGCTGTGTGTACACCCATAACCATGACCACACCAGCTGTGTATATACACCCACAACCATGAGCACATCAGCTGTGTATATACACACACAACCATGAGCACACCAGCTGCTGTGTGTACACCCACAACGATGAACACACCAGCTGTGTATGTACACCTACAACCATGACCACACCAGCTGTGTATGTACACCCACAACCATGAACACACCAGCTGTGTATGTACACCCACAATCATGACCACACCAGCTGTGTATGTACATCCACAACCATGACCACACCAGCTGTGTATGTACACCTACAACCATGACCACACCAGCTGTGTATGTACACCCACAACCATGACCACACCAGCTGTGTATGTACACCCATAACCATGACCACACCAGCTGTGCATGTACACCCACAACCATGAACACACCAGCTGTGTATGTACACCCACAACGATGAACACACCAGCTGTGTATGTACACCCACAACCATGACCACACCAGCTGTGTATGTACACCCATAACCATGACCACACCAGCTGTGTCACATCCATGACCACACCAGCTGTGCATGTACACCCACAACCATAAACACACCAGCTGTGTATGTACACCCACAACCATGACCACACCAGCTGTGTATGTACACACAACCATGACCACACCAGGTGCAGTGTACACTCACCACCATGACCACACTAGCTGCTGTGTTTACACCCACAACCATGACCACACCAGCTGCTGTGTTTACACCCACAACCATGACAACACCAGCTATTGTGTACACCTACAACCATGACCACACCAGCTGGTGTGTACACAAACCATGACCACACCAGCTGCTGTGTACACCACAACCAGGACCACACCAGCTGCTGTGTACACACACAACCATGACCACACCAGCTGCTGTGTACACCCACAACCATGACCACACCAGCTGCTGTGTACACACACAACCATGACCACACCAGCTGCTGTGTTCACCCAACCATGACCACATCAGCTGCTGTGTCACCCACAACCATGACCACACCAGCTGCTGTGTACACCCACAACCATGACCACACCAGCTGATGTGTACACCCACAACCATGACCACACCAGTTGCTGTGTACACCACAACCATGACCACACCAGCTGCTGTGTACACCCACAACCATGACCACACCAGCTGCTGTGTACACCCACAACCATGACCACACCAGCTGCTGTGTACACCCACAACCATGACCACACCAGCTGCTGTGTACACCCACAACCATGACCACACCAGCTGCTGTGTACACCCACAACCATGACCACACCAGCTGCTGTGTACACCCACAACCATGACCACACCAGCTACTGTGTACACCCACAACCATGACCTCACCACAACAACACCATCATGCCATGAACCACTGAACATGCTGAAGCAAGGTTCGTCTAGCTGCCTGGTTCACCAAGACAAATATAATTGGAAAGTATTGAGAACTTGGTAAAGAGAGTCCGTGTGCACGGTGGTGGTGCACGGTGGTGGTGGTGCACGGTTGTGGTGGTGGTGCACGGTGGTGGTGATGGTGGTGATGATGGTGGTGATGATGGTGGTGGTGGTGGTGGTGGTGGTGGTGGTGGTGATGATGGTGGTGGTGGTGATGATGGTGGTGGTGGTGATAATAATGGTGGTGGTGTGTTGTTCAGGTGGATAGACTCTTGACACATCTGTTTCTCGAATGATGACTCGTTAGGTGTTTAATTAATCACTGACTGGCCAACCACACTTAAGTTTTAAGTCCACTTCAAAAATAAAAGGTCAGCAGACAGTAATGACAGAATAGTAGAGAGGGTGGGTACAAGAGGTGAGAATATGGGTTCGTACTGTGGGTAGGTACAGGAAGAGAGTACAGCAGGGTTCGTACTGTGGGTAGGTACAGGAGGAGAGTACAGCAGGGTTCGTACTGTGGGTAGGTACAGGAGGAGAGTACAGCAGGGTTCGTACTGTGGGTAGGTACAGGAGGAGAGTACAGCAGGGTTCTACTGTGGGTAGGTACAGGAGAGTACAGCAGGGTTCGTACTGTGGGTAGGTACAGGAGAGTACAGCAGGGTTCTACTGTGGGTAGGTACAGGAGGAGAGTACAGCAGGGTTCGTACTGTGGGTAGGTACAGGAGGAGAGTACAGCAGGGTTCGTACTGTGGGTAGGTACAGGAGAGTACAGCAGGGTTCGTACTGTGGGTAGGTACAGGAGAGTACAGCAGGGTTCGTACTGTGGGTAGGTACAGGAGGAGAGTACAGCAGGGTTCGTACTGTGGGTGGGTACAGGAGAGTACAGCAGGGTTCGTACTGTGGGTAGGTACAGGAGGAGAGTACAGCAGGGTTGGTACTGTGGGTGGGTACAGGAGAGTACATCAGTTGGATACAGCTGCTAGAAGAGGCGGGATGTAGGAAAAAATGCCCAAAATATTATATATGGTAATTAAAGTAAGAAAATATGCAAAAGCCAAGTAAAATAGCATATTTATCACATACGTATAACAAAAGAGAGAGACTAGTGAGCCTGAGAAGGGCTGCCAAAGTCGCCCACCACAACTTATGGTATTAAAGGTAACTATAATTTCGGCATGTGAGTGGAAACCCTGGAAGCCGCATGTGACTTGAAGCCTCGTAGTGGATGCTGCATCTTGGCAGATGCCAAGATAAAGTGTGTCACTCTTGTGTTGTACAAGATAACACTGTCTTGATATCTGGCGTCAGTGTGACAGCTGCCACCAGCTGCACACAGGACGCAGCAGAGCTTGATCATGGGGGCTGGTAGCCAGGGACACACACGCGACGAAATGTCAAGAAATGAAAGACTGGGAAAAAGAGGTTAAATAATTCGTTCACAATCGTAAAGATATCGCAAATATTCAGCAGAGAATATATATTCTCCACGTGATGTTTCTTCCTCATGTGTCAAGAACTCAAAACACTGTGAAGAGTTGATCATCACTACAACTTAACTAACAGAACGTTGTCCCAGGAATCATTATATGCCACTGAAATGTTTTCAGTGCTGCCAACAAGACAACAATGCTCTCCATGATAATAGCTGTAAATAAAATTATTGAGGCTACGATACTCTAAAGCTAGCATGACTATATACTTTTCCAATTTGCACAGAAACTGTGGCCTCACACAATATATCACTGTGGCCTCACACAATATATCACTGTGGCCTCACACAATATATCACTGTGGCCTCACACAATATATCACTGTGGCCTCACACAATATATCACTGGGTAGTATATCAACCACATGTGCCTTGATACTAGTGAAAGACTTTTAATCAAAGTAATTGAACCTATCATCCCTTTCCTCGTATTATTATTATAATAAATGAGTTAACTAATCTGAGAGCTTCAGGGGGATGGTAAGAATAATTGACGACTTTATATACATAATGATAAATATCCTTATTACTGATGAATATCCTCCACACTGATGAATATCCTCCACACTGATGAATATCCTCCACACTGATGAATATCCTCCACACTGATGAATATCCTCCACACTGATGAATATCCTCCACACTGCAGCAGCAGCAGCAGCAGACTGGAGGCACATTATCACTGAGCAGAGACATAATTCCAGGTCTCAGAAAAAGCCTGAGGACATTAGGGCAAATCTGTCCCCTAAGACTTACATAAAGTGTATTACATTAATGTTAATGGAAGACCTGCAAGTGTAACAACTTCTTTCGGAAATATGATGAAGATGTCGCTCAAGACGATGCATAACACATACGTCACACCAAACCTCGAGTATGAAGCACCAGTGAGCAGCCAGTAATTAGTCACACAAAAGCCAAAGAAAGTCAGATGGCTTGAAACCCGACAAGTTGACGAGGTGAGGCACATGATCCACGAGGAAAGACTAAAATAACTAAACCACAACCACTGGAGAGAAGGGCAGGAGGAAATGTGATGACCAAAGACATGGGCAGAGTAAACAAGGACAAAGATGTGAGAAGTACGAATTAGTGAGAATATAAGAAAGATGATGACACAGAGCAATTATATGCAGGTTAACAAGAGTTGGTTTAAATCCCACCAGCACTACAGCAAGTGCCAGTGAGGACAAAGCTACACGTGAAAAATATGCAAAATAAGATAAAAACTCAAAGAGGCTACGAACCAAATACACTTCAGTTAAATGTTATGAAGCAAAGCCAGGAACTGGAGTTCTACCTCAGCAGGTACAGCGTGGGAGTACACACGCACAGATATACACAAACACAGACATACAAATATTCATGCATATACATACAGGGTCGGTATCGGGACCAGTACTTCTGGTTTATGTGAAGGACATATTACACGGTAGTGAGTCAGATGCGTCTATATTTGCTGAGTATATGAAACTAATGAGGAGATTACAAGCAGATGAGGACGGGAAAAGACTATAAATGAATCTGGATAAACTGCTGGGTTGGTGAGGTAAGTGCAAATGCAAGGCTATGCAGTTTGTGGAAGGGGCCAGAAAACTGGACACGGAGTATAAATTCGGGGGGACAGGCTGCAACTCTCATCTAAAGGGAAGGGCCTGAGAGTAAGCATAGTGTCTATCAAAGCTTTATAGAATTATCAAAGCTTATTTCTTGGGTAGCATTGAATATTTGCAAATATTCTGTTAGTGGGATGGAATGTAAAGGACCTGCCTAGTATGGGCCAACAGGCCTGCTGCAGTGTTCCTCCTTTCTTATGTTCTTATATCGCCAAGGGGTCAAACCAACCCAATAACTTTTGCAGCCAATGCTCGCTTGATAAATCTAAGTAACCTTTGGGAAATTCAACAAGGTGTCATTCCGGGCTCTTTATACAAGATATGTCAGGTATGTTTTGGAGTACGCGGCACCAGTATGGAACCCATACCTGACGAAACATGTTAAGAAACTGAAGAAAGTGAAGAAATATGCAACGAAACAAGTTCCAGAGCTAAAGTGTACGAACTACGAAGAGAGGCTAAAGGAATTAAACCTAACGACCCTGTAGAACATAAAGACCAGAGGAGACATTATAACTACGTACAAAATGCGCAGGGGTATTGATAGGAAACAGATACTCGGGGGCACAGCTTGAAGTTCAACATACAGATGAGTCACAAAAATGTCAGTAAGTATTTCTTCAGTCTGAGGGGGAGGGAGTCAGGACGTGGAATGACCTCGACGAAGTGGTGGTAGGGGCAGACTCCATACATAGGTTTAAGATTAGGTACGACAGGGCCCACGAGGCTAGGAAAGTGACTCTGGCAAACGGCAAGTTGAGAGGTGGGGCCAAGAGCTAAGATTCGACCCCTGCAACAACATATAGGTAAGTACACACACACACACACACACAGGGCCAGGAGCTTTGACTCGACCCCTGCAACCACAACTAGGTGAGTACAGGAGGAAAAAAACGGCCAGTCAAAGTGATATTCAAGGCAGAATCGGCTCGAAACAGGATCCTGCAGGAAAAAGCATGACTAAGGGACATACTGACGTACCGGAGGGAGTGTGTACATCGACCGCGACAGGACACAAGAAGAAAGGCAGAAACTGAAAGAGAGGGTACAAAGACGCAAGGAGGAAAGAGATGCAAAGACAGAGATGGGTTAGGAGAACCCAGCCTCAGGAGGAAGAGCAAATACAACCTCCCTCAGAACAACCTACAGAAGGACCTCAACCACGACAACCCCAATGCAACTAAACAATCTAACCCAAAACTCACACACAGTAGCCACTGTCCCCACCCTCATTACAAACTCCACCCCACAGCAACCCCCATAGTTCCCTGCCAAGTCTCCCGCTCTGCAAAGTTCTCCCCAGACCACAGTTTTAGAAAAGAAGTTGAAGGTTTGATATACGAATGAGGATGGAATAACAAATAAATGTGAGGAGTGGTATGAAACGAAACTCACTGGGATGATAACAGACGCAATCTTCCCACCCGGATATCAGATCCTGAGGAAAGATAGAGGGAGCAGAGGGGGAGGAGGAGTTGCAGTACTCATTAAAAACCAATGGGGATTTGAGGAACTGGAACGAATGGGCGAAAGGGACTACATAGTAGGTACAATTCAGTCTGGGGGACATAAGGTAGTCATTGCAGTGATGTACAACCCGACACAGAACTGCAGGAGGCCGAGAGAAGAATATGAAGAGACCAACAGAGCAATGGTGGATACACTAGCTGAGGTGGCCAGAAGAGTTTACACGTTTAAAGTAAAGTTACTAGTTATGAGTGATTTCAATCACAAGGAAATTTGATTGGGAAAACCTGGAGCCACATGGAGGTCCCGAAACATGGAGAGCCTAGATGATGGATGTGGTACTGGAAAACCTCATGCATCAACATGTTAGGGACACTACCAGAGAGAGAGGTGAGGATGAACCAGCAAGACTGGACCTCGTATTCACCCTGAGTAGCTAGCTCGGACATCACATATGAAAGGCCCCTCGGAGCTAGTGATCACGTGGTTTTGAGATTTGAATAGAAAGTAGAGTTACAAATGAATAGGGTAACAGGAGTTGAATGGGAAAAGCCAAACTACAAAAGGGGAACTACACAGGCATGAGGAACTTCCTGCAGGAGGTTCAGTGTGAAAGAGAATTGGTAGGAAAAATCAGTAAACGAAATGATGGACTACATGACAACAAAATGCAAGGAGGCAGAGGAAAGGTTTGTTCCCAAAGGTGTAGGGAGGCAAAAGCTAAGTGCGCTAGAGAATGAAAAAAGTACAGAAGACAGAGGACCCAGGAAAATAAAGAGACTAGTCGAAGAGCCAGAAACGAGTATGCACAGATAAGGAGGGAGGTCCAGCGACAATACGAGAACGACATAGCATCGAAAGTCAAGTCTGACTATAAAAATACATCAAGTATTTTTGTAGGCAGCTGGATGTGCTTTGTGTGTGTGTGTGTGTACCCACACACACACACACTGTGTTTGACAGGAATGTAGATAAATGGTTCAGAGAACCCACAAGTTGATAAATTAGACACAAGTGTTGCACATGTCTGGACTGATGAAGCCACTGTGTGGCGAAACGTTTCCTCAATAAAGATACCCAAGTGTTGTATATGTGTCTAATTTACCAACTTGTCGGTTCTCTGAGCCACTTATCTACATCCTCCGGTAGGTTGTTGATTCATTTAGCCGTGGTTTCTGCTGCAGGATCCTGGTCCGCGATGTTTCTCTCTTGAAAATCACTTTGGCCGATTTCTGCCCCGCGAATATCCCTATTCTCTGAAAATTTATCAGAGAATAGGTGTGTGTATGTGTACTCACCTAGTTGTGGTTGCAGGGGTCGAGTCATGCTCCTGGCCCCGCCTCTTCACTGGCCGCTACTGGGTCACTCTCCCTGCGCCATGAGCTTTATCATACCTCTTCTTAAAGCTATGTATGGAACCTGCCTCCACTACATCGCTTCATAAGCTATTCCACTTCCTGACCACTCTGTGACTGAAGAAATACTTCCTAACATCCCTGTGATTCATCTGAGTCTTCAACTTCCAACTGTGTCCCCTTGTTGCTGTGTCCCATCTCTGGAACATTCTGTCTCTGTCCACCTTGTCAATTCCTCTCAGTATCTTATATGTCGTTATCATGTCACCCCTATCTCTCCTGTCCTCCAGTGTCTTTCAGGTCGATTTCCCTTAACCTCTCCTCGTAGGACATACCCCTTAGCTCCGGGACTAGTCTTGTTGCAAACCATTGCACTTTTTCTAGTTTCTTTACGTGCTTGGCTAGATGTGGGTTCCAAACTGGTGCTGCATACTCTAGTATGGGCCTAACGTACACAGTGTACAGGGTCCTGAACGATTCTTTATTAAGATGTCGGAATGCTGTTCTTAGGTTTGCTAGGCGCCCGTATGCTGCAACAGTTATTTGGTTGATGTGCGCCTCAGATTTGCCTGGTGTTATACTCACCTCAAGATCTTTTCCTTGATTGAGGTTTGTAGTCTCTGGACCCCTAGACTGTACTCCGTCTGCGGTCTTCTTTGCCCTTCCCCAATCTTCATGACTTTGCACTTGGTGGGGTTGAACTCCAGGAGCCAATTGCTGGACCAGGCTTGCAGCCTGTCCAGATCCCTTTGTAGTTCTGCCTGGTCCTCGTCCGATTCAATTCTTCTCATCAACTTCACATCATCTGCAAACAGGGACACTTCGGAGTCTATTCCTTCCGTCATGTCGTTCACAAATACCAGAAACAGCACCGGTCCTAGGACTGACCCTGTGGAACCCCACTCGTCACCGGCGCCCACTCTGACACCTCGCCACGTACCATGACTCGCTGCTGTCTTCCTGACAGGTATTCCTGATCCATTGTAGTGCCTTCCCTGTTATCCCTGCCTGGTCCTCCAGCTTCTGCACTAATCTCTTGTGTGGAACTGTGTCAAACGCCTTTTTACAGTCCAGGAATATGTAATCTACCCACCCCTCTCTCTCTCTCTTGTCTTATTGCTGTCACCCTGTCATAGAACTCCAGTAGTTTTGACACAGGATTTCCCGTCCCTGAAACCGTGTTGGCCGTCGTTGATAAGCTCATTCCTTTCTAGGTGCTCCACTATTCTTCTCCTGATAATCTTCTCCATGACTTTGCATACTATACATGTCAGTGACACTGGTCTGTACTTTATTGCTACGTTCCTGTCTCTTTTTTTAAAAATTGGAACTACATTTGCTGTCTTCCATACCTCAGGTAGTTGCCCTGTTTCGATAGACGTGTTGAAGATTGTTGTTAGGAGTACACATAGCTCCTCTGCTCCCTCTCTCAGGACCCACGGAGAGATGTTATCCGGCCCCATCGCCTTTGAGGTATTCAGCTCGCTTAGTAGCCTCTTCACTTCCTCCTCAGTTGTGTGTATTGTATCCAGCACTTGATGGTGTACCCTACCTTTCCTCCTTTCTGGAGGACCTTCTATCTCCTCTGTGAACACCTCTTTGAATCTCTTTTGAGCTCCTCACACATTTCTGCGGTCATTTCTTGTGAACTCTCCTCCTTCCTTCCTTAGCCTGATCACCTGGTCCTTGACTGTTGTTCTCCTGATGTGGCTGTACAACAGCTTCGGGTTAGATTTGGCTTTCACTGCTATGTCATTCTCGTACTGTCGTTGGGCCTCCCTTCTTATCTGTGCATGTTCATTTCTGGCTCTACGACTGCTCTCCTTATTTTCCTGGGTCCTTTTCCTTCTATACTTCTTCCATTCCCTAGCACACTCGGTTTTGGCCTCCTGCACCTTTGGGTGAACCACGGGCTCATCCTGGCTTTTTCGTTGTTTCTGTTACCCTTGGGTACAAACCTCTCCTCAGCTTCCTTGCATATTGTTGTCACATATTCCATCATCTCTTTTACTGATTTCCCTTCCAGTTCTTTGTCCCACTGAACCCCGTTTAGGAAGTTCTTCATGCCTGCGTAGTCCCCTTTTTTGTAGTTTGGCTTCATTCTTCTGGCCCTATCTCCCTCTCCCTCCACCTGTAACTCTACTGTGTAATCAAAGCTTAAAACCATATGATCACTGGCCCCAAGGGGACTTTCATGTGTGATGTCCTAAATATCTGCACTACTCAAGGTGAATACTAGGTCCAATCCTGCTGGTTCATCCTCTCCTCTCTCCCTGGTAGTATCCCTTACGTGTTGGTACATGAAGTTTTCCAGTACCACCTCCATCATCTTAGCCCTATACGTATCTTAGCCCCCATGTGACTCCAAGTTCTCCCAATCTATTTCCTTGTGGTTGAAGTCACCCATGATCAGTAGCTTTGCCCTGCTCGCATGAGCCCTTCTGGCCACTTCAGCCAGTGTGTCAACCATCGCTCTATTACTCTCATCATACTTTTGCCTTGGCCTCCTGCTGTTCTTTGGTGGGTTATACATCAATGCAATTACCACCTTGGTACCTCAGACTGTAGCATTCCTATTATGTAATCTCCTGGTTCTCCTCTGTCTCCTCTCTCCAGCTCATCAAAATCCCATTAGTTTTTGATCAGCAGTGCCACTCCTCCACCCCCTCTGTTCCCTCTGTCTTTCCTCAGGATCTGGTATCCCATTGGAAAGATGGCATCTGTTATCAGATTTCTGTGAGAGCTATTATGTGTGTGTGTGTGTGTGTGTGTGTGTGTGTGTGTGTGTGTGTGTGTGTGTGTGTGTGTGTGTGTGTGTGTGTTATATGCTTAAGTTCTATTTACATTCACGTATAAAATATTTATATATGTACATATACACACATGCATACATAGACACGTACTTATGCATATGTGTATGTATGCTTGTACAGATGTATGCAGCGCATATTTATGCATATATGTATGTTTGTACACTTGCATATTTGTGGGTATTGTGAGATTGTATGAATATGTGTGTATATACATTCATGATGTGTATAAGTTTGCATATATTTGTGTACACTTTTTGGGGAAAATAAGGATCTGGGGCCAGGGGAATGACCTGGGATCTGAAGGAAGGACATGGGACCCGAAGCAAGGACCTGCGACCTGGTAGAAGAAAGGACCCGAGACCTGAGAGATGGAAGGATTTGGAACTTTAGGGAAGGAGGGACCTGGGACCTGGGGTGAGGAACGACCTCGAATTTGAGTGAAGGAGGGACCCGTAACCTGGGACCTGGGGAAGGAAGGACCTCAGATTTGAGTGAAGGAAGGACCTATAACCTGGGACCTGGGGAAGGAAGGACCTAGGATTTGAGTGAAGGAAAGACCTGTAACCTGGGACTAGGGAAGGAAGGACCTCAGATTTGAGTGAAGGAAGGACCTATAACCTGGGACCTGGGAAAGGAAGGACCTAGGATTTGAGTGAAGGAAAGACCTGTAACCTGGGACCTGGGGAAGGAAGGACCTAGGATTCGAGTGAAGGAGGGACCTGTAACCTGGGACCTGGGGAAGACAGGACCTGGGTGGCGGGGCCAGGAAGAGAGCTTAAACCATTTTATAAATAAACATGAGAAATAAATTTGTCAACAATAGCCCACCTACAGGTGTATATATAAGGCACAGGTGATGCAGGTGATAACTAATTCTGACAAACGTTAAGAGTCAAACGTTGGTATTGAAGGAAGAGAGATGTTCTTGGTAATGGTTGTGTGGGTCTTATTAGGCAGTGTTGCTGGAGGCGGTGGTGGTGGCTCTCACTGCTGCCTCTCTCACTGCTGACTCACTGCTGCTCTCTCACTGCTGACTCACTGCGCCCTCTCACTGCTGACTCTCTCACGTTGCCTCTCACTGCGCCTCTCTCACTGCTGCCTCTCTCACTGCTGACTCTCTACGCTGCCTCTCTCACTGCTGACTCTCACTGTGCCTCTCTCACTGTGCCTTTCTCACTGCTGCCTCACTGCTGACTCTCACTGTTGCCTCTCACTGCTGCATCTCTCACTGCTGCATCTCTCACTGCTCCCTCTCACTGCTGACTCTCTCACTGTTGCTCTCTCACTGCTGCCTCTCACTGCTGACTCTCACTGTTGCCTCTCTCACTGCTGCCTCTCTCACTGCTGACTCTCTCACTGTTGCCTCTCTCACTGCTGACTCTCACTGTGCCTCTCACTGCTGCCTCTCTCACTGCTGCCTCTCTCACTGCTGACTCCACTGTTGACTCTCTCACTGTTGCCTCTCTCACTACTGACTCTCACTGTGCCTCTCTCACTGCTGACTCCTCACTGCTGACTCACTGCTGCTCTCTCACTGCTGCCCTCTTCACTGCTGACTCCCTCACTGTTGCCTCTCTCACTGCTGCATCTCTCACTGCTGACCTCTCACTGCTGCTCTCTCACAGCTGACTCTCTCACTGTGCCTCTCACTGTTGCCTCTCTCACTGCTGACTCTCTCACTGTTGCCTCTCACTGCTGCCTCTCTCACTGCTCCCTCTCTCACTGCTGACTCTCTCACTGTGCCTCTCTCACTGTTGCCTCTCCCACTGTGCCTCTCTGACTGTTGTCTCTCTCACTGCTGCCTCTCTCACTGCTGACTCTCACTGTTGCCTCTCTCACTGCTGACTCTCACTGTGCCTCTCTCACTCTTGCCTCTCACTGCTGCCTCTCTCACTGCTGCCTCTCTCACTGTTGCCTCTCTCACTGTTGCCTCTCTCACTGCTGCCTCTCTCACTGTGCCTCTCTCACTGTTGCCTCTCTCACTGTGCCTCTCTCACTGTTGTCTCTCTCACTGCTGCCTCTCACTGCTGACTCTCACTGTTGCCTCTCACTGCTGCCTCTCTCACTGCTGACTCTCTCACTGTTGCCCTCTCACTGCTGACTCTCTCACTGTGCCTCTCTCACTGTTGCCTCTCTCACTGCTGACTCTCTCACTGCTGACTCTCTCACTGTTGACTCTCTCACTGCTGCCTCTCCCACTGCTGACTCTCTCACTGCTGACTCTCTCACTGCTGCCTCTCTCGCTGCTGCCTCTTTCACTACTGCCTCTCTCACTGCTGCCTCTCTCACTGCTGCCTCTCTCACTGCTGCCTCTCACTGCTGCCTCTCTCACTGTTGCCTCTCTCACTGCTGCCTCTCTCACTGCTGCCTCTCTCACTGTTGACTCTCTCACTGCTGCCTCTTCACTACTGCCTCTCTCACTGCTGCCTCTCTCACTGTTGACTCTCTCACTGCTGACTCTCTCACTACTGACTCTCTCACTGCTGCCTCTCTCACTGCTGCCTCTCTCACTGTTGACTCTCTCACTGCTGCCTCTTTCACTACTGCCTCTCTCACTGCTGCCTCTCACTGCTGCCTCTCTCACTGTTGCCTCTCTCACTGCTGCCTCTCTCACTGCTGCCTCTCTCACTGCTGCCTCTCTCACTGCTGCTTCTCTCACTACTCACACACTCTTAACAACGGTTCCAAATTTTATTTTCGTCTCTGTTATGGACAACTGTTTTGAATGTGCAACAGCAGCAGCAGCGGCAACAGCAACAACAACAGCAGCAGCAGCAGCAGCAGCAGCACAACAGCAAGAGGAGTTACATTACCAGCAACAGCAGCAGGAACTACAACAACAACAACAGGAGTTACATTACCAGCAGCAGCAGCAACAACAACAACAACAGGAGTTACATTACCAGCAGCAGCAACAACAACAACAACAACAACAACAGGAGTTACATTACCAGCATCAGCAGCAGCATCAACAACAACAGCAGCAGGAGTTACATTACCAGCAACAACAACAGCAGCAGCACGAGTTACATTACCAGCATCAGCAGCAGCAGCAACAACAACAGCAGCAGGAGTTACATTACCAGCAACAGCAACAACAACAGCAGCACGAGTTACATTACCAGCAACAACAACAGGAGTTACATTACCAGCAACAGCAGCAGCAGCAACAACAACAGCAGCAGGAGTTACATTACCAGCAACAGCAGCAGCAGCAACAACGACAACAGCAACAGGAGTTACATTACCAGCAACAGCAGCAACAACAACAACAGCAACAACAACAGGAGTTACATTACCAGCAACAGCAGCAGCAACAACAACAGCAGCAGGAGTTACATTACCAGCAACAGCAACAACAGCAGCAGCACGAGTTACATTACCAGCAACAACAACAGGAGTTACATTACCAGCAACAGCAGCAGCAGATCAACAGGAGTTACATTACCATCAACAGGAGTTACATTACCAGCAACAGGACAGCAACATCAACAGGAGTTAAATTACCAGCAACAGGACAGCAACATCAACAGGAGTTACATTACCAGCAACAACAACAATAGGAGTTACATTACCAGCAACAGCAGCAGCAGATCAACAGGAGTTACATTACCATCAACAGGAGTTACATTACCAGCAACAGGACAGCAACATCAACAGGAGTTACATTACCAGCAAATGCAACTGGTGTTACATTACCAGCAACAGAAGTTACATTACCAGCAACAGGACAGCAACATCAACAGGAGTTACATTACCAGCAACAGCAACTGGTGTTACATTACCAGCAACAGAAGTTACATTACCAGCAACAGGAGTTACATTACCAGCAACAGGACAGCAATATCAACAGGAGTTACATTACCAGCAACAGCAGCAGGAGCATCAACAACAGCAGCAACAGGAGTTACATTACCAGCAACAACAACAAGACTTCATTACCAGCAACGGGGAGTTACATTACCAACAACACAAGGTTCAACGTGCTCTTTTCCACGCTCTTGCTCTCAAGCAGCAGTGTTATTAACAACAGCACCAACAGCATTATGCCCAGTAACAAAAACTCTCAGCAGAAACAGCAGCAGTAGCCTCTGCTGTAACAAGGTAAGCTCCGGTAGCACCAGCTGCAGCTGCAGCAGCAGTAGCCTCTGCTGTAACAAGGTAAGCTCCGGTAGCACCAGCTGCAGCACCAGCAGCAGTAGCCTCTGCTGTAACAACGTAAGCTCCGGAAGCACCAACAGCAGCAGTAGCCTCTGCTGTAACAAAGTAAGCTCCGGAAGCACCAGCGCAGTAGCCTCTGCTGTAACAACGTAAGCCCCGGAAGCTCAGCAGCAGTAGCCTCTGCTGTAACAAGGTAAGCTCCGGAAGCACCAGCAGCAGTAGCCTCTGCTGTAACAACGTAAGCTCCGGTAGCACCAGCTGCAGCAGCAGTAGCCTCTGCTGTAACAACGTAAGCTCCGGTAGCACCAGCTGCAGCAGCAGTAGCCTCTGTTGTAACAAAGTAAGCTCCGGTAGCACAGCTGCAGCAGCAGCAGTAGCCTCTGCTGTAACAAAGTAAGCTCCGGAAGCACCAGCTGCAGCAGCCTCTGCTGTAACAAAGTAAGCTCCGGAAGCACCAGCTGCAGCAGCCTCTGCTGTAACAAAGTAAGCTCCGGAAGCACCAGCTGCAGCAGCCTCTGCTGTAACAAAGTAAGCTCCGGAAGCACCAGCTGCAGCAGCCTCTGCTGTAACAAAGTAAGCTCCGGAAGCACCAGCTGCAACAGCAGCAGCAGTGGTAGCAACAATGTAAGCTCCTGTACGCTCTTGTTGCACGCCCATACTCTCGACCTTCTCCCTCTTGGTAAGAGAATTTATCATAGTTGTGGCGCTGAATCTCTGGAGCAGGGTACGTGTAAGCCAGTCCTCGTGTATGTGTGTGTACTCACCTGTACGTGGTTGCAGGGGTCGTGTCACAGCTCATGGCCCCGCCTCTTTGCTGGCCGCTGCTAGGTCACTCTCTCCCCTCTCCTAGAGCCTTATTATACCTCTTTTTAAAGCTATGTATGGAACTTGCTTCCACTACTTCACTCTCCAGATTATTCCACTTCCTGACAACTCTAAGGCTAAAGAAATACATCCTAATATCCCTATTACTTATCTGGGCTTTCAACTTCCAATTGTGGCCCTTGTTCCTGTGTCCTATCTCTGAAACATTCGCGCCCTGTCCACCTTGTCAATTCCTCTCAGTATTTTATACGTGGTTATCATGTTCCCCCCATCTCTCCTGTCCTCTAGTGTCATCATGTTGAGTTCTCTTAACCTCTCCTCATAAGACATACCCTCAGTTCCTGAACTAGTCTTATTACAAACTTTTGCACTTTCTCTAATTTTTTGACGTGTTTGACTAGGTGTGGGTTCCATAGTGGTGCTGCATACTCCAGTATGGGCCTAACGTACACGGTGTCCAGTGTCGTGAATGACTCCTTACTTAGATGTCGAAATGCTCTCAGGTTTGCCAAAGCTCATATGCTGCAGCAGTTATCTGATTGATGTGCGCCTTAGGGGACATGCTCGGTATAATGCGTACTCCAAGATCCTTTTCTTTAAGTGAAGTTTGCAGCCCTTGATCCCCTAGCCTGTACTCCATCTCCGATCGTCTTTGTCCTTCCCTAATCTTCATGACTTTGCACTTGCTGGGGCTAAACTCTTGGAGCCATTTGTCAGACCAGGCTTGCAGCCTCTCAGATCTCCTTGTAATGTTACCTGATCCTCAACCTCATCAGTTTCACATCATCAGCGAACAACGACACTTCTGAATCTGTTCATTCCATCATGTCATTCACACATACAAGAAATAACCCCACAGAAGGAGGACACGACGTTCGTCCGACTTGGACCATTTACAAAGTGACTTTGTAGTTGGTCCAAACGGACGAAACGTCATCGATCTCCTTTTCTAGTGCGGGTTATTTTATTGTTCAGTCGCGGCATTGTGACCTTTTTTGTTATTTAATAGCACCGGACATAGGACTGACCCTTGTGGAACCCCACTCGACACATGTGCCCACTCGGACACTTCATCACGTACCAACAATCGTTGTTTCCTTCCTGTCAGTTATTCCCTGATCCATTGCAGTACTTTCCCTACTATTCCTGCCTGCTCCTCTAACTTTTGAACCAATCTCTTGTGGTACTGTGTCAAAAGCCTTCTTACAGTCCAAAAGATGCAATCTACCCGTCCCTCTCTCTACTGTCTTACTTCTGTTACCTTATCGTAGAATGTATATACATTTGTGACACAGTAATTCCCATCTCTGAAGCCGTGCTGATTGTCATGTATGAGCCCAATCCTTTCAATGTGCTCCAACACTCTTCTCCTGATAATCGTTTTCATGACTTTACATACTATACAGTGACACTGGTCTGTAGTTTAATGCTGCCTATCTGTCTCCTGTTTTAAAAACTGGAACTACATTTGCTGTCTTCCACACCTCAGGCAGTTGCCCAGTTTCGATAGATTTATTGAAGATTGCTGCTAGCGGCACTCACAGTTCCTCTGCTCCCTCTCTTAGGTCCCATGGAGATATGTTATCTGGGTAAACTGCCTTCGAGGTATCTAGTTCACCTGGTAGTGTCTTCACCTCCTCCTTGGTTATGTATACTGCGTCCAGCACCTGCTGGTGCACCCTACTCCTCGGTTTGCTGGAAACATTTCTGTCTCTACTGTGAATACTTCTCTAAATCTTGTGTTTAGTTCATCACATACTTCCTGGTCACTCTTTGTGAGCTCCCCCCCTTCTTTCCTCACCCTGATTACCTGGTCCTTTACTGTTGTTTTCCTCCTAATGTGACTGTATAACAACTTTGGTTCAGATTTGGCTTTTGATGCTATGTCGTTCTCGTATTGCCTCTGGGTCTCTCTCCTTATCCCTGCATTTTCATTTCTGGTTCGTCTGCTCAACTCCTTGTTTTCTTGAGTCCTTTGCCTTCTATACTTTTTCCATGCTCTAGCATACTTGGGTTTGGCCTCTTTACACCTCTAGTTAAACCATGGGCTCACTCTGGTCTTACCATTTTTCTGTTACCCTTTGGTGTGAACTTCTCTGCCTTCCTGCACTTAGTGGTCACTAGTTCCATCATTTCATTTACTGTCTTTCCCTCTAGGTCTATTTCCCATTGCACCTCATGCAGGAATCTCCTCATGCCTGTGTAGTCCTTTTTTTTAAAAATTGGCTTCTCCTCTCCTTCTCGTGCTGCCGCATTCTCCACTGTTAACTCTTCAGTGTATTCAAAACTCAGGACGTCGTGATCACTAGCACCAAGGGGTCTTTAGTGTGTGATATTCCCTATGTCTGAACTGTTTAAGGTGAATATGAGATCCAGCCTTGCTGCAACATCCTCTCCTCTATTTCTGGTTGTATCCCTAACATGTTGGTGCATGAAGTTTTCCAATATTGTCTCAGAATCTTAGCCCTCCATGTTTCTGGTCAAGGATGTGAGTCTAGGTTTTTCCCAATCTCTTTATGATTGAAATCCCCATGATTAATAATTCTGCCCTGCCCATATGGGCCCTTCTGGCCACTTCAGTTAGTGTATCCACCATTGCTCTACTGCACTCATCATACTCTTGTCTTGGGCTCCTGCTGTTCAATGGTGAGTTGTACATCACAGCTATCATTATCTTTGGACCCCCAGTCAGAAGTGTTCTTACAATGAACTCATCTGCTTCCCCTCTGTCCATTCCTCCCATTTTCTCAAAACTCCACTGGTTTTTGATGAGCTGTGGCACTGCTCATCCTCCTCTTTTCTCTCTGTTTTTCCTTAGAATCTGATATTCAGCTGGAAAGATTGCATCTGTTATCATCCCTGTGAGTTTTCTCTGTTAGTGCTATGATGTCAGGGGATGCATCAATGATTCGTTCTTGCCACTCCTCACTCTTATTTGTTATTCCATCTGCATTGGTGTACCATACCTTTAGCTTCCTTTCCAGTACTGTATTTTGAGAGGTGGAAGAGGATGGTGCAAACTGGGGGTGTGGGAGGCAGAGTGGAATATTATGCAAGGCTGCTGTAATGGTGAAATTAGTGCTTGGGGAGTGAGGGCTGTAGAGTTTTGTTTGTTTCTGGTTATTGTGTTTGGTTGGGACGGGGTGACGGGTTGAGGGGGTTCTGTGAGCATTTGTGTTTGGTGTTTCCCCGGATGCTGAACTTTCCTGTCTGTCGTTGCCTGCCCTATCCTTTCCTTCCACTGGTATCTTCTTACTCTCACTTTCAATTATTCCCTTTCTTTTCG
This sequence comes from Cherax destructor, assembly GCA_009830355.1. Taxonomy (NCBI): domain Eukaryota; kingdom Metazoa; phylum Arthropoda; class Malacostraca; order Decapoda; family Parastacidae; genus Cherax; species Cherax destructor. The sequence goes on along the minus strand of WNWK01000303.1, from coordinate 42,806 downwards.
TGTTCTGTCTCGATTGAGGTACACTCGTCCTTGAACAGTAGCTTCTGTTATAGTATCCTGTTCCGTATCATTTCTGTCTTGAATGTCAATTTCATTGGTCGATTTTTTTCTCTTGAATACCCCCCCCCCCCCAAATCTGTGAAAATTTGTTACTTGAGACATGTCCTTCTCTCCTGTTATTGCGATGATATTTTTAATCTCTTTTTGCCTCCCAATTCTTTCTTTCATCATAGGTCTTCCCTTCAGCCTCCTGAAGTCCATGAATAATTACTGACCTCTCCCTCTTCTTCCCATTTCTTTTCCCTCCATATCTCTGGATCTGATTTAAGCATATCCTTTGTTGTTTCCCTTATCATCTCCCGGACACCCTGATGACCTGATATTACTTCTGCAAGGGACTTCTTAGCTCCATACCCTCCTTCAGTCTCTTTGCTGTCTGCTGATGTTCCCATTTCAATCGCCTTGGTCCTTTTGGACCTCATCTTTATATCCTGCTTCAGCACATCCAGTTCTTTCTCCAGTGTCTGTATCTTTGCCTCAGCAGCTACAGCTTGTAACTTCAACTTTTTGTTCTCTGCATATATCTTCTCTACCATTTTATTGCAAAGCTCATTTACCCTTTTTTCCCATTGTTGATCCATTTTGCTCTTGAACCTTTCTACCCATTCTTTCTTTTCAGACCAGCCAACCTCGAGTCCCTTGCCTTTACGTCCTCCCTTTTCAGATCCCATTTTTTTTGTTTTATCCTGTTAAGATACTCTAGTTCCTGCAGTCTGTAGCTTTGTGTAAGTGTGTGTGTGTGTGTGTGTGTGTGTGTGTGTGTGTGTGTGTGTTCGTGTGTGTGTGTTCGTGTGTGTGTGTTCGTGTGTGTGTGTTCGTGTGTGTGTGTGTTCGTGTGTGTGTTTGTGTGTATTTGTGTGTGTGTGTGCACTCACCTAGTTGTGGTTGCAGGGGTCGTGTCATAGCTCCTGGCCCCGCCTCTTCACTGGCCGCTACTGGGTCACTCTCCCTGCGCCATGAGCTTTATCATACCTCTTCTTAAAGCTATGAATGGATCCTGCCTCCACTACATCGCTTCCCAAACTATTTCACTTCCTGACCACCCTGTGACTGAAGAAATACTTCCTAACATTCATGTGATTCATCTGAGTCTTCAACTTCCAACTGTGTCCCCTTGTTGCTGTGTCCCCTCTCTGAAACATTCTGTCTCTGTCCACCTTGTCAATTCCGCTCAGTATTTTATATGTCGTTATCATGTCCCCCCTATCTCTCCTGTCCTCCAGTTTCGTCATGTCGATTTCCCTTAACCTCTCCTCGTAGGACATACCCCTTAGCTCCTGGACTAGTCTTGTTGCAAACCTTTGCACTTTCTCTAGTTTCTTTACGTGCTGGGCTAGGTGTGGGTTTCAAACTGGTGCTGCATACTCCAATATGGGCCTAACGTACACAGTGTACAGGGTCCTGAACGATTTCTTATTAAGATGTCGGAATGCTGTTCTTGGGTTTGCTAGGCGCCTGTATGCTGCAGCAGTTATTTGGTTGACGTGCGCCTCAGATGTGCCTGGTGTTATACTCACCCCAAGATCTTTTTCCTTGAGTGAGGTTGGTAGTCTCTGGCCCCCTACCTGGAGTATACCTGGAGAGAGTTCCAGGGGTCAACGCCCCTGCGGCCCGGTCTGTGACCAGGCCTCATGTTGGATCAGAGCCTGATCAACCAGGCTGTTACTGCTGGTCGCACGCAGTCCAACGTACGAACCACAGCCTGGCTGGTCAGGTGCCGACTTTAGGTGCCTGTCCAGTGCCTGCTTGAAGACAGCCAGGAGTTTGTTGGTAATCCCCCTGATGTATGCTGGGAGGCAGTTGAACAGTCTTGGGCCCCTGACACTTATTGTGTTGTCTCTCAACGTGCTAGTGGCACCCCTGCTTTTCATTGGGGGTATGTTACATCGCCTGCCGAGTCTTTTGCTTTCGTAGGGAGTGACTCTCGTGTGCAAGTTTGGTACTAATCCCTCGAGAATTTTCCACGTGTATATAATAATGTATCTCTCCCGCCCTAGACTGTACTCCGTCTGCGGTCTTCTTTACACTTCCCTTGGTGGGGTTGAACTCCAGGAGCCAATTGCTGGACCAGGCTTGCAGCCTGTCCAGATCCCTTTGTAGTTCTGCCTGGTCCTCGTCCGATTGAATTCTTCTCATCAACTTCACATCATCTGCAAACAGGGACACTTCGGAGTCTATTCCTTCCGTCATGTCGTTCACAAATACCAGAAACAGCACCGGTCCCAGGACTGACCCCGGTGGAACCCCACTCGTCACCGGCGCCCACTCTGACACCTCACCACGTACCATGACTCGCTGCTGTCTTCCTGACAGGTATTCCCTGATCCATTGTAGTGCCTTCCCTGTTATCCCTCCCTGGTCCTCCAGCTTCTGCACTAATCTCTTGTGTGGAACTGTGTCAAACGCCTTCTTACAGTCCAAGAAAATACAATCTACCCACCCTGTGTGTGTGTGTGTGTGTGTGTGTGTGTGTGTGTGTGTGTGTAATTATTACTTAGTGCAATGGTTACAAACTGTCTACTAATGAAATGTCATAATGCATTAAGTTCGTATCCACTCGTTTTTAAAAATGGCGGGATAAAACTGTGGCAGTGAGATAAGCATTTTTAACAGGTTGGGATAGCGAGGCTCAGGTGGCAGGTGGGATTTAATTAATAAGAATTCTTAAATAATGAATTAAAGCCGATATTATTAAAGGTAACTAACGTATTTTTTTCCCCGTCGGTGTTTTGATATCGTATGATGGGGAGACTGTTTTGTTTTATGTGACTATGTTTAGACGCACGTCCGTATTAATTGGGATAACTAGGAGCGTCCGTGGGAGTTACAGTGAGAGCAGTGTAGATGATGTCTCATAAGACATGTCTCGTCCGTGCAGTGTTGATGGTGGTGAACTGTGCCATTGTTGACGCTGATAACACACCACCAGCACCACCATGCATCATTACTACAACACCATCTCTCCACCACATCATCACACTACCACCATCTTTCCACCACAGCACGCCACTAGAACATCATCTCTCCACCACAAGACCATCTGTCCACCACAGCAGCATCTCCACCAAAACGTCTCTCCACCACAACAGCATTTTTCCACCACAACAGCATCTCTCCACCACAACAGCATCTCTCCATCACAACAGCATCTCTCCACCACAACAGCATCTCTCCACCACAACATCTCTGCTCTACAGGTCGTGAGATCACGTGTTACAGACACTTCCCACACCCTCCCGATACAATAAACGACAAAATAAATCAGCCATCGCAACTCTCTCAAGTTTAACGACACAGCTGGCAAATGCATGACGTCACGGCGTTTACAAGTTACGAATTCTTTATGAATTAAAGAGACAGAGAAGAACCCTTATGTAAATTATATCATAATTTTCCCTCTTCGTATGTTTTTCAGAGCGTGAGCTGAAGACGCACAGCTCCTGGCCCTACTTCTTGTTAACAAATGGAGTCTAATGATTCCTAACTTCCAGGGCCCTGTCGTACCTTCTCCTGAAACAATGAATTGAGTATTTTTCCATTACTTCCTCGTCTTGTTCATTCCACTCTCTTACCATCTGACACTGATATATTCTGGAGTCTCCTGAGGCTCATCCGTGCTTCTAACCTTCGTCTGGGATTCCTGTTACTCGTATTATAATCTATCCCTCCTATCAATTATTGTAATATGTCCAGCTGACCCTGGGATCAGTACACATCTTCCTCTTCATATATGTCTCAAATCTTTGTATAAACAGATACACGAACAGACCAATGCTTCTGTTGTCCACTCATAATAATTATTATTATTATTACATGTATTTCGGTCCAGTGCCCAGTAGTTAACGCACGCGAAAAGATTAGTGCAGAGTGCCGCAAAAGTTTCTAATGCAATTAAATATTATGTGAAGTGAATAATATTTGACATACACAAGTTATAACATGGACACTAATATGTATTTCATTTTTTTCAATAAAAATGATAAATTTGGACACTCACAGCTCATAACTTATTAAATCTTCCGCTAAGAAACACAAGCAATGAAAATTAACTGAAGAAGTATTGTCTTGGTATGTCAGATGGAACAACATCCTGAAACACTTGCTACAACACATTAAGTTTGAAGTCGCTCGTTGAAAATGTGAAGCCAACTGAATGAAACTTTTAAGAAATTAGCACATGAAAAACTATATTTAATTTTCTCAGTTTCTTAGATTAAAAAAAAACAAGGCAAGTATTTCTTCAGTCTCAGAGTGGAGGGAAAGTGGAATGATTTTGGTGAGAAAGTGGTGGAGACAGACTCCATACATAGTTTTAAGAGCAGGTATGATAGAGACCAGGTGGCTAAGAAGGAATAAATGAATCTGGAAAATGACAAGTTAAGTGGCTGAGCCAGGATATGAGACTCGACCCCTGCATCCAAAAACAGGTGAGTGTTTCAGAGATGCAACACAAAACAGGGAACGCAACTGAAAGTTTAAAACTCAGATGAGTCGTAGGGATGTTAGGGACTATTTCTTTAGTCTTACAGTTGTTGGGAAGTGGAACACTCTGGAGAGTGGAGGCAGGATCCACACATAGCTTTAAGAAGAGGTACGATAAGGCTGTTGGAACAGGGAGAGAGGGGACCTAGTAGCGAGTACCGAAAAGGTGGGGCCAGGAGCTGCAACTCGACCCCTGCAACCACAAACAGGTGAGTACAGACGTATGTACACACACTACAGGCCTGGTGACTATCAGTTTTAGCATCACTAAAGCAGACAACACTTTAATATCATCCCGTTTATTACTGACACTCTGATAAATTACATAACACACATAAACCAATCTTTACTGACTACCGTGCCTATATGTAGCCAATGTTTACCCCACTTTCCCCGCTACACACTTCCCTCCACACTTCCTCTCCACTTCCTCCTACACACTTCCTCATAGCTTCCCTTCCCTTCTTTATTCAATGTCCCGCACCCCTTCCTTTTTCCCCTTTCCTTACCCTTTTCCCTTCCTGCCCTTTCCCTTTTCCTTCCCATGCCCCCCCTTTTTTTGCCCCTTTCGAAAACATTTCACATTCTTTTGCCTTCTTTCACCTTTCTTCTCCACATATTTACACTTTCCTTCTGCTTCCCTTAAAGCCCCTTTACTGCGCCTCTTCATTTCCCTTCTTTACACTTGGCTTTCCATTCCCCCTTTTTATATTCCCCCCTTACCATATTGCTTCAAATTCCCTTCCCTTTTCCAAATCTGCTCCCTTTCCCTTTTCACAAGAAATCCCTTCCATAACTTGCATTCCTTACACAGCTCTCTTTTTTGTTTCCTCTTTCCCTTGCTCTTTTCTGAACCTTAACATTGCGAATTCCTGCTAACATTCCTACCCCCCCCTCTTAACGGTCTTCTCCTTGCTCTCCCCTTTCCTCTTTGCTTGAATTTCCTTCTTCACCTATTCTTTTATTTATTGTTGTCGGCTTCTTTTGCTTCCCTTTCCCATTTAAATTTCTCTTCCTTATTAAAATCGCTTCTTTGCAAAACTATCTTTTTCCATTTTTCCCTTTTGTAATTTGCCCACTTTTTTCTATTCCTGCTATGCAAATTGCGCTCCTTTCCTTAGCTAATCCATATACCATAATTCAACTCGAATTTTTTTTCTTAGCTGAACTTCTCCTTCTTATCCAGTCCCTCTTTCTTGCTACTCATTCCCTTAATTGAGCTCTCTTGCTCTTTCATTTAAAGTTAAGCATCCGGGTTTTTCCCCTTTTTCCTTTTTCGGGAACCATTTCCCAAATTTTGGCCCTTGTTTTAAAAGAAGTATTTCACCTTTCCCCCCCCTTATCTTTGCCTTGATTCTGCCTTCCCTCCCCCTTTCCTTCCCTCCTTTCTTTCCCCCTTTCGGGCTTCCCTCTTATGCATTCCCTTCTTTAGCCTGTTGCACTTCCCCTACTGCCCCTTTTTTACGCTTCCTGCTTTACACTTGATAAGCCCCCCTCCTGGGCTATAGTTCCATAAAGGGGGCTCTCTGGGAGGTCTGCATTGTAATAATGATTAAGTGGGGCCCTTCCCTTTTAAATAAAAACCCCAGCGGCCCATAATGCAGGCATCCTTACTCCCGGCTTAGCTGCCCCCTTCTCCTTCTGGAAACCCCATAAACCTTAGCAAAGCTTCATAACTACCCCCCCCATATTTTTAAACTATTTTTTAAAAAAAAACAAACCTTTGCTTCAATACCATTGCCCCTCCATCCCCTCTATTACCAAACCATGCTTTCCATATTTCGTCCTTTCCAAATTAAACCCTTTCAGTCCTTCTTTTGAAAATTTTTGCTTTTTTTTCATGTTTTAGCATTTTTTCTTTCCTCAAAATTCCCAACTGCTTTCTAGGTGCTTCAACCCCGAACTATCCCCATGGGGGGTTTCAAAAACCCAAATTTGTCCCTCCTTTGAGTTTTTCCTCTTTTTTCCATTCTGTAAAAGGGAAACTGTCGTTTTCAAATGGGGTAAACCAAGTTTAATTTAAAAAACCTGAGGCTTTTTTTTTTCGATTAACCGGGTTTAAAGCTTTATTCCCCTTATCTTTTTTTGGTTTTTAGTTTTTGCTTTGCTCCTTTTTTAAATTTTTGATCATATTTTCAGTTTATATTTGGGTTTATTTCCTTAAATTTCTTTTTTCAATTAAAATGACTGCCCCTCGCCCCAAAATTTTTTTTTATTAGGGTATGTGGAATGATGGGAAAACTTTTAAAACACTGTTTTAACCCTTTTTTTTCAACCGTACGGGGGATAAGCAAATTTAAGTCCTCTTTAACCCAACATAACCCCCGTGGGGGAAGTGATGGCAACTTTTAACCCCCCAACCTGTAACCCCATCATTTAAACTAAAACCCCATACTTTCTGGGGAAAAGGGAAACCCCAAAAAAGGGGGGAAAAAGGGGGAAAATGGGGGGCCATGTGCAGGTGGTTGAAAACCCCGGACCAAAAACCCAAAAAAAGTTATAACCTTTATTCCCCCCCCCTTTCTCCACCTCCCCTTTTTTTTCCCCCTCCTCCCTTCCTTTAATTTTCTTTCCCCCATTTCCCCTTTCCCGTTTCCCCTCTTCTCGTTATTACATATATATTATTATCACCATTTTTCTCTCTCATCCCTCTATATGAACGAGAGTATAAGATATCAACAGAGTCTTCAATGGGCTGATGAACATACCATGATGTTCACTGGTGACATATTTCAGTTATTTACATATTGAAAGATCGAAGAACTTAAAATGAGCATTTAATATAGAACACAGGTAAAAGACTTAAGAATAATAATATCAGATGATATGTTACAGATCACAATCAAGCAAATGTAGCAAAGACAAGAAAAATGGTAGAGAAGAAAATGAGAACTTTCAGAACAAGAGAAGTAATTCCACTGATGGTGTGCTCTCACCTCTAGAATATTGCTGTGTATTTAGAGCTTGGTTCAGGCTCAGGAGATGTATCACAACTGGAAAACTTACACTTCGTTTACCACTCATAAACTCCCAATAAAACATTTAAACTACTGGCAACGCCTCACAGTACTTGGATTGTATTTTCTGCAGAGAAATATACACCGTTGGAAGATACTGGATGGTCAGGTCACTAATCTACACACTGCCATAGCAACTAAGTCGAGTGAGGAATATATGAGGAAGTGCAAAATGAATCAAGTTAAAAGCAGAGGCGCCACTGGCACAATAAAAGACCACTGAAGATCCTTGGTTAAGTATTATTCCACCTGCTACCATTATCATAATTATTATTATAATCATGGGGGAACGCTAAACCCGTAGGATTATACAGCGCATGTGGGGGGTATGGAAGGTATTCAGGCTCAATTCAGGGAACCGGAGCACAGATCAAATTCCCTAGATCAAGAGCCCCTCACCCCACCTGCTACCAGCGGATATCAAAAACATTTCCTGAATAAATGTAGTTTTCAAGAGGAAATTCAATTAGTACTACTGCTAAGTTGTCCAGCCTAGCCCGGCTATGTGGGCCAGCGGGCCGCTAACAGCACCACGACAGAGACTCAACAAGGGCCCGGCTATGTGGGCCAGCGGGCCGCTAACAGCACCACGACAGACTCAACAAGGAAGCTTCGTCAAAGACCAGACTGGTAGTGTAGAAAACCCTCGAAATCGGTCACATGCATATCACAGGTCGTTACAAGTCTTTGTGAGGGCGGCGTTCCTGCCTCTGGGACAAGACAATGGCACATTTTTTCAATGCTTAACATCTCAGAAAAGGTGATGTTCTTGAGGCTTGGCCTAACACGTCTCCAGGGATCACTTCTTAGACTCGTTCTCTTTTTCATTTATATATATATATATATAATGTCGTGCCGAATAGGTAAAACGCAATTTTGTCTTAAATAGCAACGCGCTCACCTTGCTGAATAATGCAAGCGAAAATTTGTGTATGCAATAATTTCGCAAAAACCATTCTGAACCTAACGAAATAACTATATTTCATTATACAGTGGTACCTCGGTATACGTCCTTAATACGTTCCAGGACCTTGGACTTATACCAAACACGACGTATACCAAACGAATTTTCCCATAAGAAATATAGGGAAAACGATTAATCCGTTCCCATGAGAAAAAAAATCCTATTGTTATTGGGATATTATACATTGATGGGGTTGTATAAAATAATTTAAACACTGCTTAATACTAAAATATGTAATTTGAACACTGCTTAATACTAAAATATGTAATTTGAACACTGCTTAATACTAAAATATGTAATTTAAACACTGCTTAATACTAAAATATGTAATTTAAACACTGCTTAATAATAAAATACATACATAAATACAAAAAAATTAGATGAAATAAATGCAAATTTAACCTCACTTTACTTTGCTGAAAAGAGTCGAGTGCCTACTAGGATAGTGCTGAGAAGGGAGGAGGAGGAAATGTTATTGTTGGGAAGGAGAGTCCCCTTCTCTTTTCTGTCTTTTCCCTATTTGGACCTGGTTGAAGCTCACCAGGTTTGACTTTTACTAAAAATCTTTCCAAAGAACTTTGCTTCTGCCTTCTCCTCAGGATGTCTCGGAAATGTGACATTGTCTGGTCATTCCAGACAATGCTATTACGGCTTGTTTGGGCTTTGATGAGGTGGTATTTCTCTGCAAAGTTTTTAACGTCCATCCATTTGGCAAAGATTTCCTTGATTAATGAAGTAGGGGCTTCCTCTATCTCCTCTTCCGAGCCTGAAGAGAGTGCATCCATCTTAGTCTTGTGCTCCTCCTTCTCAAGTTCCTGCAGCTCCTCAGTGGTCAGCTCTTCCTTGTGCCCCTCCACTAACTCCTCCACATCGAGAGAGAGGTAAACAAGGGTAGTGCGGTGTCGTGACTCACTTTGACCCATACAAGTTCTAGCACGCGAGTCGTATTCCAAACAAAGGTCGTATACCAAGCAAAAATTTTCGCGTCCAAACAGGACGTATACCAAGTTGGACTTATTCCAAAGAGGACGTATACCGAGGTACTACTATATATATATATATATATATATATATATATATATATATATATATATATATATATATATATATATATATATCATATAATATAAAACACACTGATACATTCAAGAACATGGAAACAAACTTCAGTAAAACTGGTATAAGACATTCCGTCACAAATGTTGATATATCTCAAGAATATGCACAGACATGCGTAGACACACAGACATGTGTATGCACACAGACCTGCGTAGACACACAGACATACATGGATACACACGAAAAACAAGACACCAAACAAACACTTAAGACAAAACCATTACACAGACAAAGACAGTAAGACTACCGCTATATATACCAGCCCACCACAACATTGTTTAAGTAATGAGGACACAGCCAGGTTACCAACTCTGACCTCCACACTGATCTTGTTACAGTGTAAACACTGCGAGATGCACGGGAGAGAGGGAGAGGGAGAGAGATGCACGGGAGAGAGGGAGAGGGAGAGAGAGAGGGAGAGCAGCGCCAGAACGAACCATGACCAGAGGCTTGGTAAGGAGGAGGAAGTATAGGGAAGGATGGAAATGGGTGAAGGTTTGGGGAGGAGAGGGATCAAAGATAAGTGGCCCAAGCAGTTTTAAGTTTTATCTGGTGATGGGTGTGTGTGTGCTTTATAATTTTTCGTGACCATGAAATTCCTGAAAGAGAATATATACCGTGTGGTGTAGCTAGCACCAGTACACATGTATACAAGAAAGGTGTCTACATGCAGACTCGTGCCTCACATATTTGTATATTGTTTTTCCTTTGACTGTCGGAGTTCACTCACTAAAGATCAACATAAACATATCTGCGGAGAATGATCTATATACGAGGTGCTATTAAAAAAATTCCCGGAATGCTGCGAAAAAAATATAGGTTTACCTAGATGAAGTTGCCTCCCTGGAAGTACACTCCATGGAAGGTTATACAATGATTCCAGTCCCACTGCCACTTCTCAAAACAATTGTGCAACTCTTCCTTCCTAACGGCATAGAAAACAGATTTATGCGATTCTGCATAAATCTGCTCTACATTGTTAAAACGCCGCCCCATGAATGTCACTTTCATCTCTGTGAAGATAAAAAAGTCACCATGTTGTTTTTGGTCAGAAAACATTAGTCCTGAGAAAGCCAGCGGGACACAAATTTTGCAGACACTCGCCTCATGTTCAAATTTTCAGTCAAAATGTTCTGACTCGACCCATAAGAAATTCTCATAGCTCTTGCAGTGTCCTGGATACTCTTACGACGATCTTCCTGAATAACCTTCCTCACCTTTCAATGTTTGGCGACTGTTTTTGACGTTTATGGACAACCAGAGCGTTCTTTATCCTCAAATGACGATTGTCCTGCATTGAACCGAGAAAAAAACATTAAAAACACTGTGTACGACCCAATGCCTCGTCCCAAATGCTTACTGAACTATTTCTTGAGATTCACTCGCCGCTTTACCGAGCTTCTAACACTTTCATACACACGCTCTTCTTCACTTTAACAATTCCAGTCTCTTACATAAAATCGCAACAATGCATTATACCACGACAAAAAAAAACTATCTAACTTCAACGGAATAACGGATCGCACTGAAACTCTCCACACTACTCGACCGTGATCTACGCCGCCCTCACCCAGGAAGTGCACAAAAATTCAAATCCGGGAACATTTGGATAGCACCTCTGTGTGTCTCTCTGGATGCCCCTTCAGGCGAGACAAGTCAGTTAAGTCAACTTTTAATATAGACACACTGCGATCTCATCTATGCCTCCATTCCTGCTCTTCATATTTATTTTTGAGGTGTAAATAAAGTGATGGACAGCAGTCAATATATGACAACTTTTATCTTGCCTACTCTATCAACAAAACAATCTTGAAGGAACTACAGTCAATGTTTACAGTGTGTACTACAGTAACACGATAATGACAAGAATAAACAGGAAATTGTGAACTGTTAACTCAGGAAGAAAGAGATGAGTGTTTAAAAAAATTGTACACAGTTGAATTTACACGCTAAGACCTGTTATCCTATCTCAGCCCCTAACAACACCCGTTTCCACTCCAGGATGCGACCCACAACAGTCGACTAACATCCAGGTACCTCCTTACTGCTATAGGTGAACAGAGGCAACAGGTGTAAGGAAACATGCCCAACGTTTCCATCCATACCAGGTGAGCTGAGGGCGCTACCAACTGAACCACGGGACTTATGAGAGGGCCAAAATTTCATAGGCAAAGAAATATTTGAACTGAACAGTGTAAATGTAATATATTTATTGGCAGCACTGGAGGTTGCACACGGTTGTACGTGACGAGGTGTCAGAGTGGGAGCATGTGACGAGCGGGTTCCACAAGGGTCAGTCCTATGGCCGGTGCTGTTTCTGGTATATGTGAACGACATGATGGAAGGGACAGATTCAGAGGTGTCCCTGTTTGCAGACCATGTGAAGCTAATGCGGAGAATTCAAACTGATGAGGATCAAGTAGGACTACAAAAGGATCTGGACAGGCTGCAGGCCTCGTCCAGAGACTGGATCCTGGAGTTCAACCCCACCAAGTGCAAAGTCATGAAGATTGGGGAAGGTCAAAGAAAACTGTAGCAGACACAGTACAGGCTAGGGGGCCAAAGGCTGCAAACATTACTTAAGGAAAAGGATCTTAGGGGTGAGTATCATACCAAGCACATCTCCTGAGAACTACATTAACCAAATAACTGCTGCAGCATATGGGCTCCTGGCAAACCTAAGAATAGGGTTTCGACACCTGAGTAAGGAGTCATTCAATGCACTGTACACCGTGTACGTCAGCCCCACATTGGAGTAAGCAGCACCAGTATGGAACCCACACGTGGTCAAACACGTCAAGAAATTAAAGAAAGTGCAAAGGTTTGCAACAAGACTAGAGCTAAGGGTAACGTCCTACGAAGAGAAGTTAAGGAAAAACAACCTAACGACACTGGAAGGCAGGGGAGATAGGGGGGATATGATAACGACATATAAAATACTGTGAGGAATTGACATGGTGGAGAGGGACAGGATGTTTCAGAGATGGGACACAACAACAAGGGGTCACAACTGGAAGCTGAAAGCTCAGATGAATCACAGGGATGTTAGGAAGTATTTCTCAGTCATAGAGTTGTCAGAACGTGGAACAATCTGGAGAGTGATTCAGTGAAGGCAGGATGCATACATAGCTTTAAGAAGAGGCACGATAAAGCTCATGAGGCAGGGAGAGAGTGGACCTGGTAGCGACCAGCGAAGAGGCTGGGCCAGGAGCTGTTAATCGATCCCAGCAATCACAAATAGATAAGTACAAATAGGTGAGTACACCATTATGACAATTACTACACTGGCTACACGAGACACTAGCGCAGGAATAACTAGTCTTATTCCGAAAACGGAGACCAATCAGGAACGACTGACATGACCGATCAACTTATTCAGACACCAGATGACGACTAATTATACAATACATAGAGACCATCGACGAATAATATCCTACGGAGCAACAATAACTACAATCATAAGTACCTGGAACTGTTTATACTTGTAACAAGTAAATATTAGTATCACACAAGTAAGCTCTAAAGTTGAGTCTATCTACCTTCTACCTGGAGTCTAACTGGAGGTCGTTCTGAGGGTCAACGCCCCCGCGACCCAATCTTTGACCAGGCCTCCCGGTGGATCAGGGCCTGATCAACCAGTCGGTAGTAGATAGTCCTCTCATTGATGACTATGACAGCTTGACAAAGTAGCTAGATACCTGACTGATGAAAGACAGCCTGCAGTTGTTAGACACCTGAGTGATGGAAATAACGGTGGCTAAGAACAAAGAAAGATTGGCCCTGACCTGACAAACTGCGGCCAGACTTAAAAGGCGACCGCGTGCCCGATACATCAAGCCTGGAGAAGTGGTGTATCCTTGAGATAAAAACCTTTAAAGCAAACTGCACATTTCAGAAATCAGGCCTGGGCTTCCTTCAGTATGAAGATCGGACTGGTGGTGCCTAAGTTATAAGGGCAAACGGTGGACGGAGAACTCCATAAATTGTAGCGTAAATAAGCGCTTAACTAATGTTTGGTAAGAAAACTCTCTTGATCTGTCTATCTTGTTAGGTACCTGCCTCTCACCCCTGCCCAAGGAGTCTACTAATAAATAACAAACACATTAAATATACAGATTATTATTAGTCTGATAAACAAATTACTGTTAGCTAATAATCATATAAGAAAAGACTTATAGTACACAGAACTTATTTTTAGACAGATATAATAACTGAAGTTTAAACAGAAATAATAACTGTAGTTAAAAGAAAAATAATAACTAGTTAAAACAGAAATAATAACTGTAATTAAAACAGAAATAATAACTGTAATTAAAACAGAAATAATAACTGTAATTAAAACAGAAATAACTGTAGTTTAAAACAGAAATAACTGTAGTTTAAACAGTAATAACTGTAGTTAAAATAGAAATAATAACTATAGCTATAACAGAAATAATAAAGAGAGGAATATATTTCCTGCATAGTACAATTTTTTAAGTTAGTTCTTGTTCAACACCACGTTAACTGAAGTGTTGCTAAGCTTCGTTAACCTAAGGCCTTTCGTTAACCTGAAGTCCTTCGTTAACCTGAAAGTCTCTACATTTCATTAACAGTTCCTACACTTCGTAAACAGTTCCTACACTTCGTAAACAGTTTCCACACTTCGTTAACAGTTCCTACACTTCGTTAACAGTTCCTACACTTCCTTAAGTTCCAATACTTCGCCAAGTCTCTATACTTCGTAGTTCCTTTATTTCATTAACAGTTTTTATACCTCGCTAAGGTCCTGCAATTCGTTAACAGTTACTGCACTTCGTTAATCTAAGGCCCTTCATTAACCTGCAAGCTCCTACATTTCGTTAACACATCCAACTCTTTGTTAACAGTTTCTACATTTCGTAAACAGTTCCTATACATCGTTAAAGTTCTTACACTTCGTTATCAATTCTTACTCTACGTTAACAGTTCCTACACTTCGTTAACAGTGCCTACACTTCGCTAAGCTGAGAGTTGCTACAGTGCATTAAGCACTTGCTATATTCACAACATGGCCAGAAAAACAAGCCCATCTCTGGAGGCTGCCACGTAGGACCCACCCTCACTTTCATTAGCATGTTACAAATCCTCGTCCATAAAGGCTTAACGCTGGGTAAGCCACCCATGTTTTTTGGAGAGTGGGAGAGACAACCCTAACACCAGTTACCCTCTACAACACTCAATTCATTTCTCTTCACAGCAAAAGTTACCACAAACACCAAACTTTAAATTATCTTAAGCCCCTTTCTTCTCACAAACAAAGAGCTTACGTTCTTCAAATTAAACTGCAAGTTTCTCCCCCCAACAATATATATACATACATATATGTATACATATATATATATATATATATATATATATATATATATATATACAGTGGACCCAATTGCGCCATTATTTCGTTCCAGAATGCTGTTCAAGCGCCGTTACCGAACGAATTTGTTCCATAAGGAATAATGTAAATTAGATTAGTCCTTTTAGACCCCCAAAATACACTTACAAAGCACTTACAAAAATACACCTACATAATTGTTCGAGTTTGGAGTGTACGTAATCAGGGTCCACTGATATATATATATATATATATATATAATATATATATATATATATATATATATATATGTCGTGCCGATTAGGTAAAACTGGTCAATTAGCAAGAACTCATCTAAAATTAAGTCCTTTCTAAAAAAATTCTTATACGTTTAAAGATATATTTTTTCATTTATGTTAATGTAAGAATTTATAATTTTGTACTAAGAGAAACTTTGAAAACCTACCTAACCTTATTACAACAAGCGCAATTTAATTTAGCTCTAACCAAACTAAATATATTTTAGATACGTTAACATTAATTTAATAATAAACAAACACAATGAAATATATTTTTTCGTTATGTTCAGAATGATTTTAGAAATTATTGCATACACAAATTTTCACTTGTCTTATATGGCAAGGTGAGCTTTGCTATTTAAGCCAAAATCGCATAGTTTTACCTAATCGGCACGACATTATATATATATATATATATATATATATATATATATATATATATATATATATATATATATATATATATATATATATATATATATATATATATATATATATATATACAGGATGAGGGTCCACCTCTGGTACAAATTGTGGGACCCATAGCCTCGAGAAGTGGATAAAAAGGCTTCAAGGAAGAATATTTGGATTTCTTCCTGATGCCATTTGAATATTCCACTTCTCCTACCACCCACTCAGCCAAATGTAGTTCAAGTTTAATTAAATGAACAAACACGAAGTTTAAGTCACTAGAAACAAATAAAGAATTTAGATTACCATCAAAAACAGAACATTGACACCTACAAAGACATTCACAATATACTTTTCGGTTTAATAGATTTATTAAGTATCCCATCCTGCGGGAGGTAGTCCAAAATTACAGACATATTATGGGTCCAAGAACTAAACCCTATTCAGTAGGCGCTCCCACACACTCAGGATACATCCCAACACATAAATACACATAAATACGCAACATACACGCACAATATATGTGCAGACAAGCAAATACACAACATACGCAAATGTAAATGCAAAACACGTGCAGTCGTGCACACAAACACACAAGATACGTACACACAAACAAATACACAACACACGTGCACACAAATAAACATAAGTGAGCAAACAAATACAAACAAATACTATACATATGCACACAAGCATGAAAATCTTACGTTCTGAGGCTAACAAACAACTGCAGAGTTTTTGTCCCACAAACAAATAAAGCTGTTAAGATTCAAAGAAACATCTTGTAGCACGTGAATATCAACCATAAAGGAAGGCACTGTCGTCTTGATATGTTTGTATAAGGTACTGTCGCCCAGATATGTTAGTATAAGGTACTGTCGCCCAGATATGTTAGTATAAGGTACTGTCGCCCAGATATGTTAGTATAAGGTACTGTCGCCCAGATATGTTTTACACTGGCAGGATTGTTGATCTTTGAGGTTTGCCTCTAAACACGTAAGATGGCAAGTAAATCTTACTACTTACATTCAGTATACACTAAGATATATTTTCCTAGTTCCTTCTTAACCTGATATTTTAGTAGGCCTGGTCTGAGACCGCGCCCTGGCGGCGATAATCCCCGACATCATTAACAAATATAGATATAAATAATAGATACAGTCCATAAGACCCAACACTGTGAAACACAAAAAGTTTCCCCAATCAGAGAACATGAACTCAGATAAATACTGTATGAAAGTGCAATTAAAAAACAAGCACAAGGTTCGCTTATGTTTTCATAGAGTTTATACCTATCTGGATTTTTGAAGAGAAACTCACTAGAAAAAAAAATTGCCCACCCAAAAGATTTTCCATGTTTTTTTTTTTAATATTTGACTGTATTTATGTAAAAAAAGAGGAATTTCAGCTGTTTAATTAATTTAAAATGATCATTTAATTTAATTTTCATGTTGATTAGAAAAAATGTGACAAAATGAGCATATCGAAAATAAAATAACTGATAAATATGTATCAGATATTTGTTAGAATAAAACACATTGCACTGTTAAACTTATAAATATAGTAACCCAATACACTATAGTTAACAAGTTATTTCCCATCCATGATGCTGTAGTCTAAATGCTACTAACTACACCAGGTCTGAGTTATCCACAAGACAAGAAAATTGATTAAGACAATCAGGCGTAAGGCCTGGAGGTCCATTAACATATAATATTTACTCCACATCAGACACATCTCGATTTGCCAAAGACAAGTGCCTGTGTATTTTAATTAAATTTGAAGCCTTGTCTACACCTGGCCTGCTTTAACATGTTGTCTACTGTCAGGTATTGCTAAGTCTGCTACATGATTTCTATATGTATGTGAAACACAAGAGTTATTTCACAGATTACACAACTTTCTCTGATGCTTCTGAAGTCTCTTAACAGGCTACTTATTACCATTAACCAGTAGCCAATTACACACTTAGTACTTATCTATGACAAACACATGTGGTACTTACCTATAACAAACACATGTGGTACTTCCCTATAACAAACACATGAAGTACTTCCCTATAACAAACACATGTGGTACTTCCCTATAACAAACACATGAAGTACTTCCCTATAACAAACACATGTGGTACTTCCCTATAATAAACACATGTGGTACTTCCCTATGACAAACACATGTGGTACTTCCCTATAACAAACACATGTGGTACTTCCCTATAACACACATGTGGTACTTCCCTATAACAAACACATGTGCTACTTCCCTATAACAAACACATGTGCTACTTCCCTATAACAAACACGTGCTACTTCCCTATAACAAACACATGTGGTACTTCTCTGAAACAAATATGCTTCCTTAAGCAACAAACAAATGTAGTACTTTCTTGAAACTAAAACTTGAAACAAGCAAACGTAGTACTTTCTTGAAACAAGCAAATGCAGTACTTTCTTAAAACAATCAAATGCAGTACTTTCTTAAAACAAGCAAATGTAGTACTTTCTTGAACCAAATATACTTCCCAGAGGAAACAAACAAATGTGGTACTTCCCTGAAACAAACAAATGTGGTACTTTCTTGAATCAAACAAATGCAGTACTTTCCTGAATCAAACAAATGTGGTACTTCCCACATGAAACAAACTAAACCTCACTTTTTGAAAATAAAGACAATACAAAAGTTCCCACAAACACAAAACTCACACCAACACTAACAAACTGAATTTATCTCCTACACACAATCCACTCAACTCCTCACAAATACTATTAAGCTCCCCACAAACACATAACTTCCCACTCCCAACAAATGCGACATTATTCTTTATAAACTAACACACAACTTAAACAAATTTTAACTATCCAAACACACAAGTAACTAATAACTTCTAAAAAGACAATTTAACTCCTCACCAACACTAGCAATGATCTCACCAACACTAGCAATGATCTCACCAACACTAGCAATGATCTCACCAACACTAGCAATGATCTCACCAACACTAGCAATGATCTCACCAACACTAGCAATGATCTCACCAACACTAGCAATGATCTCCTCACCAACACTAGCAATGATCTCCTCACCAACACTAGTAATGATCTTCCCACCAACACTAGCAATGATCTCACCAACACTCACAATGATCTCACCAACACTAGCAATGATCTCCTCACCAACACTCACAATGATCTCCTCACCAACACTAGCAATGATCTCACCAACACTAGCAATGATCTCACCAACACTAGCAATGATCTCCTCACCAACACTAGCAATGATCTAACCAACACTCACAATGATCTCACCAACACTAACAATGATCTCGCCAACACAATAATGTCACCAACACTAGCAATGATCTCACCAACACAATAATCTCACCAACACAATAATCTCACCAACACAATAATCTCACCAACACTAGCAATGATCTCACCAACACAATAATCTCACCAACACTAGCAATGATCTCCTCACCAACACTAGCAATGATCTCCTCACCAACACTAGCAATGATCTCCTCACCAACACTAGCAATGATATCACCAACACTAACAATGATCTCACCAACACAATAATCTCACCAACACTAGCAGTGATCTCACCAACACAATAATCTCACCAACACTAGCAGTGATCTCACCAACACAATAATCTCACCAACACTAGCAGTGATCTCACCAACACAATAATCTCACCAACACAATAATCTCACCAACACTAGCAATAATCTCACCAACACTAGCAATGATCTCCTCACCAACACTAGCAATGATCTCACCAACACAATAATCTCACCAACACTAGCAATGATCTCACTAACACTAACAACAGCAAAGATAACAGGTGTAACAACAGAATATATTTCACTAGTAAAGAAAGAGTCAAGTAGCAGCAACACTTGACTATGCAGCAGAAGCAGCAACTAACTGCAGTGAGAATGACACAGCATCTGCCGCAGCAACACTGCATTCTACTTCCCATATCCTCTTCACTGTACTTCAATCTTTCAGCTTACACTGTCACACGACGGAAATATAACTAGCTTTTGTTTCCACTAAGTAACTCTTGTATCAAATATGGGAGCAGCACATTGCAGGTGTACCTAATTTTGTTAGATAAA
This sequence comes from Cherax destructor, assembly GCA_009830355.1. Lineage (NCBI taxonomy): Eukaryota > Metazoa > Arthropoda > Malacostraca > Decapoda > Parastacidae > Cherax > Cherax destructor. Next base: position 23,002 of record WNWK01000303.1, on the reverse strand, counting down.
AACAAATACCTCGCTCTTCCTGAGACGCAAGTTTAGTACACAAGGTAAGGTCATTATGCTGGTTCAGCCTCCTGGGGTCACCTGGATGCCCAGCATCCAGGGTCACTAAAGAGGCTGAGAGAGACTGCCTGGATCACTCACCTGGTGCTGTGGACCTCGCTGCCCTCCCCCTCTCTTATAATTTTGGCAATTACAAGGTCAGGGTATTGATAGTCCTACGAGGCATGACAGGATACCCCGCGGTCGATTTTACTGATGATTAATGTGCTTGGTTTTCGTTAATGCACCACTTTCAGCGTTTATTTGGGAGGGAACTTTGTAGTGGCCCGCAAGCACACCTCAGGTTCACAGTGCATCGATTGCAAGCAGAGTTTGCACGCACATTTAAGGGGTCACTTAACAGAGCTTCTCAGACCGGGCTCACCTTCACTATCGTAAAATCACAACAAAACAATTCCATAAAAACTTTCTCGTTGATGAGGTTCACTACGCCTCACCATACGCGGTAAGTAAGCATCGAAAAATAGCTCGCAGGTGGTCAGAGAGAGATAACACAGAGTCCCACGTCTGTCTCTCTCAGTCTCCACGGAGGCGGGCAGCAGACAACCTCTCTCCACCGCGGCCACACGTACACTGACTGACTGGTCTGGCTGGTTGCTCACACCTCTCAGTCTTCTTGCTACGCCCCGAGGAGCGTGCAACAACAGCAGCAGCAGTGACCGCAACAACGGCACAAACAGCAACAACAGCAGCAGTGGTATTAACATCAGTAGCATTGGAGGCAACAAATAATCTTGTTTAAGTGACTACGGGAATAGTGGTGATAATAAAAGTTCGGCTCACAACTAACGAAGACCCTAGAAGCTAGATCAACCCTGGAGCGAGTCATGACTTACGTGCAAGTCTGCTTACACCTGTTGCCCTTCTTCATCTAACAGTACCTAGACTATTAAATATCCCTGAAGGAGGATCTTAAAGATCTTGACTCATTTTTTTCCCTTCCTTTAAGATTTTCTTTATAATTTGAGAATGCCTCATCCGATCAACTTCAAAATTTCCATCCTGGTTTACCGTAACTAGGCACAGGTTCCTGCACCTGCTGGTATGTGAAGGTGCCCTCTAGGCAGATTTATATAAACCAGTCTCGATTTTGCTTTCTGTTAGGTAACTCTAGAAAGTCCTTCAAAGGTTTATACTGGTGGACTCTACTCCAGGGGTGGGGAACGTCCGGCCCGCGGGCCAAGGCCCGCGAAATCATTTGGTCTGGCCCAGCCAAGACAACCGCAGGATTTAATTAAATGTTTGACGAAATATAGCAGGCTTATTTTTAAGTTGATAATTTTGTATGGCCCGCGAATGATGTTATAAATATCCAAATGGCCCTTGGCAAAAAAAAAAAGTTTCCACAATTTCTCTACTCACCAGTGTGTCCAGTGGGCAAGATGTATATTGCCCTAATTACTGATGTGCTCAGCGGGCAGAAAGATGAGAATTCCGAAAAAACAGGATCCAGGGAGCATGTCAATGATGGCGAGACGTACACATACACACACCAAGACAAGCCCACAAATTCACACTTGTTAAAGAGGAAACTCTGGTATTACTGTTGTGGATTAGTAGACTGATGTGCATAGTGTTTTAGGGAAGATATAAACGCCCCAACAAAACCATGTCACATTACTTACCTTCTTTTGTTATCGTGAGTTATAAACCTCAAAGAAAATTTTCCTCTGTTGTAGTGCGTTATAGAATCTGAAAATATAATTATATAATACTATTGCAGGCATTATCTGTTGATGGTTCGTGGAATCATTGCCCCTGAGGCTCTGTCTCAGACCAAATCTGGCTGATAACCTGGTCAGTCAGGTTGTTGGTACTTGCGGCATGCAGTCCAGTCTGAACACTACAGCAGCCTCATCGGTAGCTATCTGAAGAAATTTTGTGAAGTTTCCTCATGAAAACAGTCAGGGATTTGTTTTTACTTGCCGACACAGTCAACATTATAACCGAATAGCGACTATAAAGATGTAATTAGACAATGCATGGGGCAGTCAGCTGCACCTCAGCTACCCTACAATAACCTCCACAACACCGGCGGCGCCGGACACCAACTGCTGAAAAAAGGAAACAGACCCCCCAGGAGACGATCATTTTTGGAATTTAGCTTAGCCGCTCACCTTACCACTAGGACAACCCCTCCCCCACTGCTGATACTGATACTCCTCCCACTGCTGATACTGATACTCCTCCCACTGTTCATGTTCATCAGCCTTTCTGGTATCTATGCAATTCCGGAAATGCTAAGGAAAATAATTCAGAACTTATCCCAGAGGCCTTGAACACATTAACAAGTGTTCAAGATCTTTGTTACGCTCCAACTGTGCTCATTATCAGACAACAAAGTACATGTTATACGCATTTGTTTCGTTTTATTTCACTATATTTTGTTATAAATAAACTTGCAAGAAGCCGAGTCAAAAAACGAAGGAACAAAAATCTTCCTCAACCAGAATGACGAAGAAAACAAGTCCCTCCCTCCCTCCTCCCAGGTAGTTCACCCTCCCTCCCAGGTAGTTCATCCTCTCACCCAGGTAGTTCACCCTCCCTCCCAGGTAGTTCACCCTCCCTCCCAGGTAGTTCATCCTCCCTCCCAGGTAGTTCACCCTCCCTCCCAGGTAGTTCATCCTCTCCCAGGTAGTTCAACCTCCCTCCCAGGTAGTTCATCCTCCCTCCCAGGTAGTTCATAATCCCTCCCAGGTAGTTCATCCTCCCTCCCAGGTAGTTCACCCTCCATCCCAGGTAGTTCACCCTCCCTCCCAGGTAGTTCACCCTCCCTCCAAGGTAGTTCACCCTCCCTCCCAGGTAGTTCATCCTCCCTTCCATTTAGTTCACCCTCCCTCCAAGGTAGTTCACCCTCCAAGGTAGTTCACCCTCCAAGGTAGTTCACCCTCCCTCCCAGGTAGTTCATCCTCCCTTCCATTTAGTTCACCCTCCCTCCATCCAGGTAGATCTCTCTCCACCCAGGTAGTTCTCCAACCATCCAGGTAGTTCTCCACCCAGGTAGTTCTTCCACCACACACCCAGGTAGTTCCCCCTCCCACCATCCAGGTAGTTCTTCCTCCCACAATACACCCAGGTAGTTCTCTCTATAACCTTTCTACCGTCTTCCTTTACACTCCTTCCATCCCACCTCTTCCTACCTTCCCCATCTTAGATCCTTCTTTATTTCCTTCGCTCATCTCCCTCCTTTATCCTTCATCTCTAATTCTTACTCATATACCGCTACGCCTCATTGTTCTATGTTCTTCTCTGTTCATAAAGTCACAGGAAACAAATAAGTGCAGTAGTTGTAGTGACCCACACTCACAATACCCGGTGGTAGTGACCCACACTCACAATACCCGGTGGTAGTGACCCACACTCACAATACCCGGTGGTAGTGACCCACACTCACAATACCCGGTGGTAGTGACCCACACTCAATACCCGGTGGTAGTGACCCACACTCACAATACCCGGTGGTAGTGACCCACACTCACAATACCCGGTGGTAGTGACCCACATTCACAATACCCGGTGGTAGTGACCCACACTCACAATACCCGGTGGTAGTGACCACACTCACAATACCCGGTGGTAGTACCACACTCAATACCCGGTGGTAGTGACCCACACTCACAATACCCGGTGGTAGTGACCCACACTCACAATACCCAGTGGTAGTGACCCACACTCACAATACCCGGTGGTAGTGACCCACACTCACAATACCCGGTGGTAGTGACCCACACTCACAATACCCGGTGGTAGTGACCCACACTCACAATACCCAGTGGTAGTGTCCCACACTCACAATACCCGGTGGTAGTGACCCACACTCACAATACCCGGTGGTAGTGACCCACACTCACAATACTTGGTGGTAGTGACCCACACTCAATACCCGGTGGTAGTGACCCACACTCACAATACCCGGTGGTAGTGACCCACACTCACAATACCCGGTGGTAGTGACCCACATTCACAATACCCGGTGGTAGTGACCCACACTCACAATACCCGGTGGTAGTGACCCACACTCAATACCCGGTGGTAGTGACCCACACTCACAATACCCGGTGGTAGTGACCCACACTCACAATACCCGGTGGTAGTGACCCACACTCACAATACCCGGTGGTAGTGACTCACACTCACAATACCCGGTGGTAGTGACCCACACTCACAATACCCGGTGGTAGTGACCCACACTCACAATATCCGGTGGTAGTGACCCACACTCACAATACCCGGTGGTAGTGACCCACACTCACAATACCCGGTGGTAGTGACCCACACTCACAATACCCGGTGGTAGTGACCCACACTCACAATAGCCGGTGGTAGTGACCCACACTCACAATACCCGGTGGTAGTGATCCACACTCACAATATCCGGTGGTAGTGACCCACACTCACAATACCCGGTTGTAGTGACCCACACTCACAATACCCGGTGGTAGTGACCCACACTCACAATACCCGGTGGTAGTGTCCCACACTCACAATAGCCGGTGGTAGTGACCCACACTCAATACCCGGTGGTAGTGACCCACACTCACAATATCCGGTGGTAGTGACCCACACTCACAATACCCGGTTGTAGTGACCCACACTCACAATACCCGGTGGTAGTGACCCACACTCACAATACCCAGTTATCATCTAACCATTAACCGGCCTTAGATAAAAATGGTGTTAGGTAAATATAGGACAGTTAAAAAAAATGGCCCAGTTGAAAAACAGGCGAAATTAAACACCTGACAGAACCTAGTCAGCATTCATATCTAACCAGGTAAACTTAATCTAAGCAGCATATATACCTAACTTAATCTAATCAACATGTGGACCTAACTTTAAATAAAATAAGCAGTATATATACATAACTAACCAAATGTAATCTAAGTAGCAGATGTACCTAACTTTAACTAATCTAAGTAGCATATGTACCTAACTTTAACTAATCTAAGTAGCATATGTACCTAACTTTAACTAATCTAAGTAGCATATTTACCTAACTAACTAATCTAAGTAGTATATTTACCTAACTTTAACTAATCTAAGTAGCATATGTACCTAACTAACTAATCTAAGTAGCATATGTACCTATCTTTAACTAATCTAAGTAGCATATCTACATAACTTAAACTATATTACTCTAACAGACACAATAAACAGAAAAATTAATAATGATACTGTGCGTTTTTCTTACTGTTCACTTGTGTAATTTTTAACGTTCACCATTAAAAACTGAACATAGGAACGGCAGTAGGCCTACTGGCCTATGCTAGGCAGAGAATACTCACACCCAATCATCCTCACTCATATATTTATCTAACCTACTATCTTTAAAGCTTATTGGCAATCTATTCGTTGTCAGTCTTCAGCCACACAAAAGCTTTACTAAATATGTACTTTGTAAATCTGAACTCATCAACTCACCTAACATCGATCTATGATTTACATTTCTGATGTGGTTAAATATTGTTAAAGCCTTATTTTTGCTCAGTTTAACCAGGAGAATACAGTTAGGAAGGTGTTTGCAACATGGAGGCTGAGGTCTCCAGCATTCCTTGTGCTGAGACTGGCTCCTACTAGTTTAGTGCTTCACATTGATAACCAGTAAACTTCCACTTGCGCACTTCGCTTATATCTTATCTCAGTCTGTCTCTGAAGAATTTAACTTAAAAATATAAGAACATAAGAAAGAAAAAACACTGCAGCAGGCCTATTGGCCCATGCGAGGCAGGTCCAATTCTCCCATCGGCTTAAGCCAATGCCTTAACGTAGTCAGGTCAGTCACATTCACTTAAGTTATGAACACGGCATCTGACCTAGTAGCACAAGCTAGTCAGGTCCAACTCACACCCACCCCACCCACTCATGTATTTATCCAATCTATTTTTAAAACTACACAACATCTTAGCTTCTATGACGGTACTCGGGAGTTTGTTCCACTCATCCACAACTTTATTACCAAACCAGTGCTTTCCTATATCCTTCCTGAATCTGAATTTTTCCAACTTAAAACCATTGCTGCGAGTCCTGTCTATGCTAGATATTTTTACACGCTGTTTACATCCCCTTTATTTATTCCTGTTTTCCATTTATACACTTCAATCATATCCCCCTTAATTCTACGCCTTTCTAGAGAGTGCAGATTCAGGGCCCTCAGTCTATCCTCATAGGGAAGATTTCTGATACATGGGATTAACTTAGTCATCCTCCTTTGTACGTTTTCCAGAGCATTTATATCCATTCTGTAATACGGTGACCAAAACTGTACAGCATAATCTAAATGAGGCCTAACCAAAGATATATAGAGTTGAAGAACAACCTGAGGACTTCTATTATTTATACTTCTTGATATGAAGCCAAGGATTCTGAGAGCTTTATTGCGAACACTTATGCACTGTTGTCTTGGTTTCAGATTACTGCTAACCAGAACTCCTAAAACCTTTTCGCAATCCGTAATATTAAGATCTGCATCAGTCTATTCAAATCTTCCTGGAGTGCTCTAATGTCCTCATTAGAATGAATTGGACGGCCTATTTTGGTGTCATCGGCAAATTTGCTTATGTCGCTATTTATTCCCTCATCTGTGTCGTTTACGTAAATTGTGAACAATAAGGGCCCAACACTGACCCCTGAGGAACACCGCTTGTGACGTGCCACCATTCTGATTTTTCCCCATTTATGCAAATTCTCTGCTGCCTATTTGTCAACCATGCCCCTACCCAGGAATTTTTTTTTCCTATTCCGATTGCCTTAAGTTTCCCCAGTAGCCTGTGATGTGGAACTCTGTCGAAAGCCTTACTGAAGTCCATATACACAATATCATATTCAATACCATTATCTACCTCCTCAAATAAGAACATAAGAACATAAGAATGGAGGAACACTGCAGAAGGCCTACTGGCCCATACAAGGCAGGTCCTTATCAAAACCACCACTACCTAAGAATTTACTCCCGTACTCACGACACTAATCAAACCCAGCCCCTTCCACTAATATATTTGTCCAATCTCTTTTTAAAGCCACCCAAGGTCCTAGCCTCTATCACCCTACTTGGAAGATTGTTCCACGCATCTACAACTCTGTTCGAAAACCAGTACTTGCCTATGTCCTTTCTATATCTAAATTGATCCAATTTAAATCCGTTATTTCTGGTTCTTACTTGGTTCGATATCCTCAGTATTTTATTAATATCTCCTTTGTTTATGCCCATCATCCACTTGTACACCTCGATGATATCTCCCCTCATTCTACGTCTCTCCAGAGAGTGGAGATTCAACGCTCAAAGTCTATCTTCATACGGGAGATTTCTTATACTGTAAATCATTTTAGTCATTCTTCTTTGTATGTTCTCCAATGAATCTATATCCATCCTGTAGTAAGGAGACCAAAACTGAGCTGCATAATCCAAATGAGGTCTCACTAGTGATGTATAGAGCTGTAAAATAACTTTTACAGCTAGTGAAGAAAGTTAGTAAATTCGTAAGACAGGAACGCCCCTTTGTAAAACCGTGCTGAGATTCATTATTCAATTTATGCCTTTCAAGATGGCTACGAATTGCCTCTGCAATTATTGATTCCATAAATTTTCCAACTATGGAGGTAATGCTTATTGGTCTATAGTTCGAAGCTAAGAACCTGTCACCTGCCTTATAAATAGGTATTACATTTGCCATTTTCCACTTGTCTGGCACTATGCCAGTTTGTAGTGATATATTGAAAAGATTAGCCAAAGGTATGCTAAGTTCCTCTTTACATTCCTTTAAAAACCCTCGCAAACAGTTCATCAGGGCCTGGGGATTTGTTAGGTTTTAATTTCTCTATTTGTCTGAGGACCATGTCACTAGTTACACCACTAGTGCATAGTTTATTATCGTCCTGTTCTACATAATTTATTATTTCTGGAATTTCGCTAGTATCTTCCTTAATAAAAACTGAGAGGAAGTAGGTATTGAAAAGTTCACACATTTCTTTATCACTGTCAGTGATCTGAACTGAGTTACTCTCAAGTGGGCCTATCTTGTCCCTAATCTTACTTCTGTATACCTGAAAGAACCCTTTAGCTTTCATTCATAGTTTTCTCCCTCACTATGAATTTAAAAAATTTCCCCAGAACCCAGCTCTCTACTCCTGCACCAGCCTCCCACTACCCTCACCCATGCACCTGCCTCCCACTACCCTCACCCATGCACCTGCCTCCCACTACCCTCACCCATGCACCTGCCTCCCACTACCCTCACCCATGCACCTGCCTCCCACTACCCTCACCCATGCACCTGCCTTCCACTACCCTCACCCATGCACCAGTCTCCCACAACCCTCACCCATGCACCAGCCTCCTACTACCCTTACCCATGCACCAGCCTCCCACAACTCTCACCCATGCACCTACCTCCCACTACCCTCACCCATCTAACAGGCCCACTCCCTCACCCATGCCCAGCCTCCCACTACCTTCACCCATGCACCGGCCATCCCACTACCCTCACCTATGCCCAGCCTCCCACTGCCCTCGTCCATGCACCTGCCTCCCTACAACCTCACCCATGCACCAACCTCCCGACCCTCACCCATGCACCTGCCTCCACTCCCCTCACCCATGCCCAGCCTCCACTGACCCTCACCCATGCACCTGCCTCCCACCCTCACCCATGCCCAACCTCCACACCCTCACCCATGCCCTGCCTCCCTGACCCTCACCCATGACCAACCTCCCTGACCCTCACCCATGACCAGCCTCCCACCCTCACCCATGCACCAACCTCCGATCCTCACCATGCCTGCCCTCCACTACCCTCCTACCCATGCACCTGCCTCCCAACACTCACCCATGCACCAGCCTCCCACAACCCTCACCCATGCACCATCCTCCCACTACCCTCACCCATGCACCAGCCTCCCACTACCCTCACCTATGCACCAGCCTCCCACTACCCTCACCCATGCACCTGCCTCCCACGTCCCTCCGCCTGCCACCTCCCTTTTCCTCACTTGCCACCTTGCTACACTGACCCTCACTATGTTTACCCCCATTCCCTCACCCTGCCTGATCCCCAATCCACATCACCTTTTATCCACTCTTCGAGTCTTCTGCCTCCCACTACCCTCACCATGCACTAGGATCACCAACCCTCCCCATCAACCAGTCTTCCCAACCCTCCCATGACTGGCCTCCACCCTCACCCTGCACCCAACCTCCACTACTCTCACCCATGCCCTGCCTCCACTCCCCTCACCAATGCAAGCCCCCCCTCCCCCACCCATGCCCCAAACCTCCACTCCCTCACCCTACTCCCTTCCCACTACCCTCACCCGTGCACCAGTCTCTCAAGCCCTCACCCATGCACCAGCCTCCTACTCCCCTACCCGTACTTGACCTCCCACTCTCTCACCCATGCCCTGCCTCCACAACCCTCACCCATGTACCAGGCTCCGTGCCCTCACCCATGCCAGCCTCCACTAGCCTCCCATGCCCAGCCCTCCCACTCTCTCACCCATGCCTGCCCCCCACTACCCTCACCCATGTTGCCAGACTCCCACCTACCCTCACCCATGTAACCTCCACTACCTTCACCATGCACCAGCTCCACTGCCCTCACCTATGCCATCCTCCACTACCCTCATCCATGTGTAATCCGCCACCCCCACTACCCTCACCCATGCACCAGCCTCCCACTACCCTCACCCATGCACACCTTCCACTGCCCTCCCATGCACCTGCCTCTCACTACCCTCACCCATGCACCAGCCTCCCACTACTCTCACTCATGCACCAGCCTCCCACTACCCTCACCCATGCACCAGCCTCCCACTACCCTCACCTATGCACCAGCTTCCCCCTGCTCTCACCCATGCACCTGCCTCCCACTACCTTCACCCATGCACCTGCCTCCCACTACTCTCACCCATGCACCTGCCTCCCACTACCCTCACCCATGCCAGCCTCCCACTACCCTCACCCATGCACCAGCCTTCCACTACCCTCACCCATGCACCAGCCTCCTACTACCCTCACCCATGCACCAGCCTTCCACTACCCTCACCCATCCACCAGCCTCTTACTACCCTCACCCATGCACCGGCCTCCCTCTACCCTCACCCATGCACCAGGCTCCCACTACCCTCACCCATGCACCAGCCTCCACTACCCTCACCCATGCACCAGCCTCCCACTACCCTCACCCATGCACCTGCCTCCCACTACCCTCACCCATGCACCAGGCTTCCACTACCCTCACCCATGCACAAGCCTCCTACTACCCTCACCCATGCACCAGCCTTCCACTACCCTCACCCATCCACCAGCCTCTTACTACCCTCAACCATGCACCGGCCTCCCTCTACCCTCACCCATGCACTAGCCTCCCACTACCCTCACCCATGCACCAGCCTCCCGCTACCCTCACCCATGCACTTGCCTCCTACTACCCTCACCCATGCACCAGCCTCTCACTACCCTCACCCATGCTCCTGACCTCCCATTACTCTCACCCATGCACCTGCCTCCCACTACTCTGCCCATGTACCTGCCTCTCACTTCTCTCACCCATACACCTGCCTCCCACTACCCTCACCCATTCACCTGCCTCCCACTACTCTAACCCTTGCACCTGTTATTCGCTGCTCTGACCTATGCTCCTGCCTCCCACTACTCTCACCCATGCACCTGCCTCCCACTACTCTCACCAATGCACCTGCCTCCCACTACTCTCACCCATGCGCCTGCTTCCCACTACTCTCACCCATGCACCTGCCTCCCACTACTATCACCCATGCACCTGCCTCCCACTACTCTCACCCATGCGCCTGCTTCCCACTACTCTCACCCATGCACCTGCCCCACTACTCTCACCCATGCACCTGCTTCCCACTACTCTCACCCATGCGCCTGCTTCCCACTACTCTCACCCATGCACCTGCTTCCCACTACTCTCACCCATGCGCCTGCTTCCACTACTCTCACCCATGCACCTGCCTCCACTACTCTCACCCATGCACCTGCTCCACTACTCTCACCTATGCGCCTGCTTCCCACTACTCTCACCATGCGCCTGCTTCCCTACTCTCACCCATGCACCTGCTCCCACTACTCTCACCCATGACCTGCTCCACTACTCTCACCCATGCGCCTGCTTCCCGCTACTCTCACCCATGCACCTGCCTCCCACTACTCTCACCCATGCACCTGCTTCCCACTACTCTCACCCATGCACCTGCTTCCCACTACTCTCACCCATGCGCCTGCTTCCCACTACTCTCACCCATGCACCTGCTATTCCCTGCTTTCACCTATGTACTTACCTCTCACTACTCTTACCTATGCACCTGTTATTCACTGCTCTCACCCATGCGCCTGCCTCCCACTACCCTCACCGATGCACCTGCCTCCCACTACTGTCACCTATGCACCTGCCTCCCAATTCTTCCACCCATGCACCTGTTATTCTCTGCTCTCACCCATGCTCCTGCCTCCCTCTACCCTCACCTATGCGCCTGCCTCCCACTACTCTCACCCATGGACCTGTTATTCACTACTGTCACCCATGCATCTGCCTCCCACTACTCTCACCCATGCACCTGCCTCCCACTATTCTCACCCATGCAACTGCCTTACACTACTCTCACCCATGCACCTTCCTGCCACTTCTCTCTCCCATACACCTGCCTCCCACTCTCGACCCCACTCTTTTTCCAATACACCTTCCTCCCCAACCTACCCTAAACCCCACCCATGCACTTCCACCTCCACACCCCACCTATACACCTGACTTCTCCACACCCACCTATACATCCCTTCAACACACATGGTTATTTAGTTTAGTGGGGGGAGGGGCTAACCATTCCCCCCCCCCCCGGCGCTGGTGCCGCTTCACTATCTTGCCTTAATTGGTCGTAACCCTTCCTTAGAAGATGAGGAGGAGTATGGGAAGGGAGAGGAAGAGGAGAAACCTCAGAAATCTTTGAGTATGCAGCACCACTGGGGAACCCACACCTGAAAAAAAGCATGTTAAGAAACTGGAGAGAGTGCAGAAGTATGCAATAATTGTTGTTGAAAAGTTATGGATTATGAGTAAAGAGGAGTTCAATCTAACGATACTACTGGAGGACAGAAGAACCAGGGCAGACATAATACAAACATATAAAATACTCATGGAACTGGCTGTTTGAGAGAAGGAACAGGTACTTGAGGCACAGCTAGAAGTTAGACACAAATGAGCCACAGGGATATTAGGAAGTATTTCTTCAGTCTTAAGAGTAGTCAGGAAGTAGACTGACCTCGACGAAGAAGTGGTGGAGGCAGACTTGGTGGAGGCAGACTTAGTGGAGGCAGACTTGGTGGAGGCAGACTTGGTGGAGGCAGACTTGGTGGAGGCAGACTTGGTGGAGGCAGACTTGGTGGAGGCAGACTTGGTGGAGGCAGACTTGGTGGAGGCAGACTTAGTGGAGGCAGACTTGGTGGAGGCAGACTTGGTGGAGGCAGACTTGGTGGAGGCAGACTTGGTGGAGGCAGACTTGGTGGAGGCAGACTTGGTGGAGGCAGACTTGGTGGAGGCAGACTTAGTGGAGGCAGACTTGGTGGAGCAGACTTGGTGGAGGCAGACTTGGTGGAGGCAGACTTGGTGGAGGCAGACTTGGTGGAGGCAGACTTAGTGGAGGCAGACTTGGTGGGCAGAACTTGGTGGAGGCAGACTTGGTGGAGGCAGACTTGGTGGAGGCAGACTTGGTGGAGGCAGACTTGGTGGAGGCAGACTTGGTGGAGGCAGACTTGGTGGAGGCAGACTTGGTGGAGGCAGACTTGGTGGAGGCAGACTTGGTGGAGGCAGACTTGGTGGAGGCAGACTTGGTGGAGGCAGACTTGGTGGGGCAGACTTGGTGGAGGCAGACTTGGTGGAGGCAGAGGCTTGGTGGAGGCAGACTTAGTGGAGGCAGACTTGGTGGAGGCAGACTTGGTGGAGGCAGACTTGGTGGAGGCAGACTTGGTGGAGGCAGACTTGGTGGAGGCAGACTTGGTGGAGGCAGACTTGTGGAGGCAGACTTGGTGGAGGCAGACTTGGTGGAGGCAGACTTGGTGGAGGCAGACTTGGTGGAGGCAGACTTGGTGGAGGCAGACTTGGTGGAGGCAGACTTGGTGGAGACAGACTTGGTGGAGGCAGACTTGGTGGAGGCAGACTTAGTGGAGGCAGACTTGGTGGAGGCAGACTTGGTGGAGCGAGTGGAGGCAGACTTGGTGGAGGCAGACTTGGTGGAGGCAGACTTGGTGGAGGCAGACTTGTGGAGGCAGACTTGGTGGAGGCAGACTTGGTGGAGGCAGACTTGGGAGGCAGACTTGGTGGAGGCAGACTTGAGTGGAGGCAGACTTAGTGGAGGCAGACTTGGTGGAGGCAGACTTGGTGGAGGCAGACTTGGTGGAGGCAGACTTGGTGGAGGCAGACTTGGTGGAGGCAGACTTGGTGGAGGCAGACTTGGTGGAGGCAGACTTGGTGGAGGCAGACTTAGTGGAGGCAGACTTGGTGGAGGCAGACTTGGTGGAGGCAGACTTGGTGGAGGCAGACTTGGTGGAGGCAGACTTGGTGGAGGCAGACTTGGTGGAGGCAGACTTGGTGGAGGCAGACTTGGTGGAGGCAGACTTGGTGGAGGCAGACTTGGTGGAGGCAGACTTGGTGGAGGCAGACTTGGTGGAGGCAGACTTGGTGGAGGCAGACTTGGTGGAGGCAGACTTGGTGGAGGCAGACTTGGTGGAGGCAGACTTGGTGGAGGCAGACTTGGTGGAGGCAGACTTGGTGGAGGCAGACTTGGTGGAGGCAGACTTGGTGGAGGCAGACTTGGTGGAGGCAGACTTGGTGGAGGCAGACTTGGTGGAGGCAGACTTGGTGGAGGCAGACTTGGTGGAGGCAGACTTGGTGGAGGCAGACTTGGTGGAGGCAGACTTGGTGGAGGCAGACTTGGTGGAGGCAGACTTGGTGGAGGCAGACTTGGTGGAGGCAGACTTGGTGGAGGCAGACTTGGTGGAGGCAGACTTCATACATAGTTAGGAGGGAGTGAATCTGACAAGAGGCAAACTGAAAAGCGAGGCCAAGAGCTGAGATTACACCCCTGCAACCACATGTGAGTACACACACATAAGACACACACACACATAAGACACACACACACATAAGACACACACACACTAAGACACACACACATAAGACACACACGCACATAAGACACACACATAAGACACACACAATAAGACACACACACATAAGACACACACACACATAAGACACACACACATAAGACACACACGCACATAAGACACACATAAGACACACACACACATAAGACACACACACATAAGACACACACACACATAAGACACACACACACATAAGACACACACACACATAAGACACACACATATAAGACACACAACATAAGACACACACATATAAGACACACACATAAGAAACACACACATAAGACACACACACATAAGACACACACACATAAGACACACACACACATAAGACACACACACACATAAGACACACACACACATAAGACACACACATAAGACACACACATATAAGACACACACATAAGACACACACACATAAGACACACAAACATAAGACACAAACATAAGACACACACATAAGACACACACATATAAGACACACACATAAGACACACACACATAAGACACACACACATAAGACACACACACATAAGACACACACACACATAAGACACACACACATAAGACACACACATATAAGACACACACACATAAGACACACACACATAAGACACACACACACATAAGACACACACACACATAAGACACACACACACATACGACATACACACATAAGACACACACTTATAAGACACACACACACATACGACATACACACATAAGACACACACTTATAAGACACACACACACATAAGACACACACACACATAAGACACACACACACATAAGACACACACACACATACGACATACACACATAAGACACACACTTATAAGACACACACACACATAAGACACACACACACATAAGACACACACACACATAAGACACACACACATAAGACACACACACATAAGACACACACACATAAGACACACACACATAAGACACACACACACATAAGACACACACACACATAAGACACACACACACATAAGACATACACACACATAAGACACACACACATAAGACACACACACATAAGACACACACACATAAGACACACACACACACATAAGACACACACACATAAGACACACACACATAAGACACACACACATAAGACACACACACATAAGACACACACACACATAAGACACACACACACATAAGACACACACACATAAGACACACACACTAGCAGTGGTATGAGTTAACATATATAAACAGTGAGGCTCTGACACCCCCCTTCTGCCCGCTTCTTAGCATGCAGGCAAAACATTATCTGTACTCTTCACTACACAGGCCCCTGCATACTAGGGCCTTACAGGTAAAATTAGTTGAGTACATACAAAAATTATTAACCAACCTATGGCATAAACTTACCCAAAATCATTCCCCCCCCCCCACTTACACAAACACCAAACCATGACGACTTATGACGCCTTAATGCAGCCGCCGTTCTTCCAGTACTGCCACATACACACCTCTCCTGCGCCTGTCTTGTCCTGGCTACTCTTCAGGGGTAATATGCGTCTGGTTTCAGAACAAATCCGGTAAACTGACATTATATATGGATCGTTTATTATACTCATATTTTCTACAGTACCATGCGTAATAATGTAATCGACCGCCGCGCCTCTACCACCACCACGACTCTACCACCACCACGACTCTACCACCACCACGACTCTACCACCACCACGACTCTACCACCACCACGACTCTACCACCACCACGACTCTACCACCACCACGACTCTACGGAGAACTACTAGCTCCTGTGCAAAGATCTCAACACAGGGTAATATCTTCCCTACGTAGAAATAGTGCTATTCCATGTGAAAGTTTAGATAAGTCTGTTTCAGACAAGTCTTTTAGTAAGTCAGAGGGAGAGGGAGAGACAGATAAGTCTGTCTGTCTGTCTGATTCAGACAAGTCTTTTAGTAAGTCACAGGGAGAAGGGCAGACAGATAGGTCTTTCTGTCTGTAAAGACAGTAATATCTTCCCTAATGAGGATCTATTATCTCTTGTACAAGGCAGCAATGACTGGCTATTTCTTTCACTACAGATAAATTATATTTTCTTGGGAATGCTACAGGTTTACAATGTGGCGTACAATACTGTGTTATGTTGAAAACGACATAAAATAACGACAAGTTAATGAGTAAGATAATGTGTATTTGAGTAAAGAAGACTACCTTGTAGGAGAAACGTTTCAACACTAGACTCCCAACTGTTGCGCATGAGTCTTATTCATCAATACGGAGTTAGACATCGCTGAACAATGGTTTAGATAGTCTCAAAGGTGCCTCAGGCACTTTTGTAAAGAGAAGTACAACATCCTTCGTAAGAGTATATTAAAACACTTAAAGATTCAAATAATTTTAACACACATCTTGTCCTAACTTTTAGGCTAAGAATCTCACAGATGGGGTTGATAATTATGAAGAAAGTGGTTAATTCTTTCTTCCTAATAAACACACACACGAAGGGTTGCCAGCAACACTAGGGATCCCTCCCCCCTCACACACACACGAAGGGTTGCCAGCAACACTAGGGATCGCTCCCCCCTCACACACACACGAAGGGTTGCCAGCAACACTAGGGATCCCTCCCCCCTCACACACACACGAAGGGTTGCCAGCAACACTAGGGATCCCTCCCCCCTCACACACACACGAAGGGTTGCCAGCAACACTAGGGATCCCTCCCCCCTCACACACACACGAAGGGTTGCCAGCAACACTAGGGATCCCTCCCCCCTCACACACACACGAAGGGTTGCCAGCAACACTAGGGATCCCTCCCCCCTCACACACACACGAAGGGTTGCCAGCAACACTAGGGATCCCTCCCCCTCACACACACGAAGGGTTGCCAGCAACACTAGGGATCGCTCCCCCTCACACACACACGAAGGATTGCCAGCAACACTAGGGATCCTCCCTCACACACACACGGAGGGTTGCCAGCAACACTAGGGATCCCTCCCCTCACACACACACGAAGGGTTGCCAGCAACACTAGGGATCCTCCCCTCACACACACACGAAGGATTGCCAGCAACACTAGGGATCCCTCCCCTCACACACACGAAGGATTGCCAGCAACACTAGGGATCCCTCCCCTCACACACACGAAGGGTTGCCAGAAACACTAGGATCCCTCCCCCTCACAACACACGAAGGGTTGCCAGCAACACTAGGGATCCTCCCCCTCACACACACACGAAGGGTGGCCAGCAACACTAGGGATCCCTTCCCCTTCACACACACAAGAAGGGTTGCCAGCAACACTAGGGATCCCCCCTCACACACACACGAAGGGTTGCCAGCAACACTAGGGATCCCCTCACACACACACGAAGGGTTGCCAGCAACACTAGGGATCCCTTCCTTCACACAACACACGAAGGGTGGCCAGCAACACTAGGATACCTCCCCTCACACACACAAGAAGGGTTGCCAGCAACACTAGGGATCCCCCCTCACACACACACGAAGGGTTGCCAGCAACACTAGGGATCCCTTCCCCTTCACACACACACGAAGGGTGGCCAGCAACACTAGGGATCCCTTCCCCCTCACACACACACGAAGGGTTGCCAGCAACACTAGGGATCCCTCCCCTCCACACACACACGAAGGGTTGCCAGCAACACTAGGGATCCCTCCCCCCTCACACACACACGAAGGGTTGCCAGCAACACTAGGGATCCCTCCCCCTCACAAACACACGAAGGATTGCCAGCAACACTAGGGATCCCTCCCCCCTCACACACACACGAAGGGTTGCCAGCAACACTAGGGATCACTTCCCCCTCACACACACACGAAAGGTTGCCAGCAATACTGGGGATCCCCCCTCACACACACACGAAGGGTTGCCAGCAACACTAGGGATCCCTTCCCTCACACACACACGAAGGGTTGCCAGCAACACTAGGGATCACTTCTACACACACACGGAAGGTTGCCAGCAACACTAGGGATCCCTCCCCTCACACACACACGAAGGGTTGCCAGCAACACTAGGGATCCCTCCCCCCTCACACACACAAGAAGGGTTGCCAGCAACACTAGGGATCCCCCCTCACACACACAAGAAGGGTTGCCAGCAACACTAGGGATCCCTCCCCTCACACACACAAGAAGGGTTGCAGCAACACTAGGGATCCCTCACACACACACACGGAAGGTTGCCAGCAACACTAGGGATCCCTCCCCCTCACACACACAAGAAGGGTTGCCAGCAACACTACGGATCCCTCCCCCCTCACACACACACACGGAAGGTTGCCAGCAACACTAGGGATCCCCCCTCACACACACACACACGGAAGGTTGCCAGCAACACTAGGGATCCCCCCCTCACACACACACGAAGGGTTGCCAGCAACACTAGGGATCCCTCTCCCCTCACAACATGGAAGGTTACCAGCAACACTAGGGATCCCTCCCCCCTCACAACATGGAAGGTTACCAGCAACACTAGGGATCCCTCCCTCACAACATGGAAGGTTACCAGCAACACTAGGGATCCTCCCTCACAACATGGAAGGTTACCAGCAACACTAGGGATCCCTCCCCCCTCACAACATGGAAGGTTACCAGCAACACTAGGGATCCCTCCCCCTCACAACATGGAAGGTTACCAGCAACACTAGGGATCCCTCCCCCCTCACAACATGGAAGGTTACCAGCAACACTAGGGATCCCTCCCCCCTCACAACATGGAAGGTTACCAGCAACACTAGGGATCCCTCCCCCTCACAACATGGAAGGTTGCCAGCAACACTAATCCCTGGGTGAAGTATGCACTATAATCTTTTGTCTAGTGTTACTAGCGATCATCCATCAGCTAATAGCCATCAGCCATTCATATAACAGCTAGCAGCCATGCAGACATCAACCACCAGACATGTAGCCATCAGTATCAGCCACTAGCCAGCAGCGGCCTCTGGGCTTCAACAAGGCGGAGGCTTCTCTCAGCCTCCATTAAATCCACAATAACGTTGCACATCAAAAATTTACTTAATTATAAGGAACCTGTTTTACCTTCAGAACAGTCAATTTTCAAATCCCAGACACACACATATTTTTTTATACTTTAAACACATTACGATTTTAATTCTTAATACCAAAATAAATCAGTTCAGTTCAGTTCAAGGACTCAAAGATTCACAAATTCAAAGAACTGTCCTGAGGCACAGCGGTAGTTTTACCTTTTAAGTAATTGGGCACACCCAAGCCTCTAGCTCTATTGGGATTACGCCCTTCTTATCCCGGGCTTGTAATTGATGAAAGGGTGTCCAAGGGCCACTGCCTTATATAAGAATTTCATTTATTTTTAATATAACTTTAATGCGTAAAACTTATTACGGATTAAAGTTACCCTTTTCCCCTTCAAAACGATTAAAAGAAATAAAAATGTGTTATACACTAAAGAACAAGAAGGAGTAATGGCAATAAATATAAGGCAGGGAAGAGCCGGGTATCAGAGATGTGGGGCGATGATCACCTTGATACACTACGGTTATAATGGTGATGTTACGCACAATTGTACTAGATAAATTGCCTCTCTTAATTACCCTTGGACACGCAACCCCTAAAGCGAATAGTTTAGCCAAAAAAAAAAATGTGTCCGTAGAATTACAGATAAGTTCACCAGCGGAAATGTTCGTTGAGAGATAAATTAGAAACGTAAAGGTTGACTTTCTGGGAACGTTTAACGATCGTACATGTTAACTCTCTGGAAACATTTAACGATCGTACATGTTAACTCTCTGGAAACGTTTAACGATCGTACATGTTAACTCTCTGGAAACATTTAACGATCGTACATGTTAACTCTCTGGAAACGTTTAACGATCGTACATGTTAACTCTCTGGAAACGTTTAACGATCGTACGTGTTAGCTCTCTGAACGTTAATGAGTGTAACTCGGAAGTTTAATGATCGTACATGTTACTCTCTGGAAACGTTTAACGATCGTACATGTTAACTCTCTGGAAACGTTTAATGATCGTACATGTTAACTCTCTGGAAACGTTTAACGATCGTACATGTTAGCTCTCTGGGAACGTTTAACGATCGTACATGTTAACTCTCTGGAAACGTTTAATGATCGTACATGTTAACTCTCTGGAAACGTTTAATGATCGTACATGTTAGCTCTCTGGAAACGTTTAAATTTCGTAAAACCTAGCTCGCTGGAAACGTAGAAGGTTGGTAAAGACTGGATCACTGGAAATGTTTAAGGCTCGTAATGGTTAAAACGTGGAAAACACTGAAAGTTTATACAGGTAATGTTGCTGGAAGCGTCTATGGCTTGTAATGTTAACTAGGTGGAAACGTCTGTTAACTAGGTGGAAACGTCTGTTAACTAGGTGGAAAGGTCTAAGATTTGTAAAGGTTGGCTCGCTGGAAACGTTTACTTATATTAAAGTAAGGTTTGCTAAAATTGTTCCTGTTTTGAATTAGTAGGTTCACATGAGATGCTTAAGGTTGAGTCTTCCTTACAACTGAGTGGGTAACCGCCTTTACCGTTAGGTCGGAGCTATTCTAGATATTACAACACTAGCACAAACCTGTTGACTCAACTCTTGTATTTTCGGTAAACGAAAAGTGATGGAGCAATATTATGTCAAACTTTGATGTAGTTTTTAATGAAGGTTTTCTCGCTTCAGTTTATCCCTGAGTTTTATGATAGTTATCTCTGCAGGGCGTTGCATCCCTTCCTGTGTACCTGGCCATTTTGATACGTTGAGTGTCTGTGTCCACTGTGTTTATTAGGGTCCTGCTGTCTGTCACAGCCAGCCCTTGGCTGTCACAGCCAGCCCTTGGCTGTCACAGCCAGCCCTTGGCTGTCAAAGCCAGCCCTTGGCTGTCACAGCCAGCCCTTGGCTGTCACAGCCAGCCCTTGGCTGTCACAGCCAGGCTGTCACAGCCAACCCTTGGCTGTCACAGCCAGCCCTTGGCTGTCAAGCCAACCCTTGGCTGTCACAGCCAGCCTCTGCGCCTTGCTGCACAGCCAGCCCTTGTTCAGCCAGCCTGGCTCACACCACGTGATTCCTTTATTAGTTGTAAGGTTTACTATCCTTCTGTAGATTTCATCTCAATTTAAAATTAACACTGGGGTGAGTTACATCACGAAGCGGGATCAGACAACCTGTGTTTACTACACATGTTACATTTATTCATCTTTAGCACAACTAACACATCTTTAGTTGTCTGAGAAACAGTTCAAGGAGTTTGGTTCGTCTTGTTAGTATGCAGCCAGCATTCTTGCAATTATCTCAACCTGTGCAACCTCTGGTGCAAGTTTCCAACAACTACCACAATGCTTACTCATGTATAGAGGTAACCAAAGACATTCCCCACGTGTCTTACTCTTTATACATGACTGGTACACTCGTGTAACTGAATCCCTCTCTAGTATGTACAGCAGTGCTCCTCTAATCACCCGCCACCATGATCATCAAGGAGTGTGTAGCTCCCCGGTGCACGTTTACACAAGCTTCCTACATCTATTACTACTGTCATGACGATTACTCGGCAGAAATTGTTAATGTGACTTCTTCGAATGAATCATTCTTCGACAAGCTGAGTTACCCCGTGACTCACCCAGTGAGTCCCCGTGACTCACCCAGTGAGTCCACGTGATTGTTAACACAATGCATTCATCCATCCCGATCATTTTTTTCTCAGTACATCTTTGACTGGGAAGATCTTTGTCTTCGTTGCTCCTTTGATCCGATATTTCAAGCCAATTTCAACACCTGTATTGATACAGTCATATAATGATCTTTCCCAACCCCACATTGTTCCCTCACACTGTGCTGAGACACATAACACCACACTGTGCTGAGACACATAACACCACACTGTGCTGATACACATAACACCACACTGTGCTGAGACACATACCACCACACTGTGCTGAGACACATAACACAACACTGTGTTGAGAGACATAACACCACACTGTGCTGAGACACATAACACAACACTGTGCTGAGACACATAACACAACACTGTCGTGAGAGACATAACACCACACTGTGGTGAGACACATAACACCACACTGTGCTGAGAGACATAACACCACACTGTGCTGAGACACATAACACCACACTGTGTTGAGATACATAACACCACACTGTGCTGAGACACATAACACCACACTATGTTGAGAGACATAACACCACACTGTGTTGAGACACATAACACCACACTGTGCTGAGAGACATAACACCACACTGTGGTGAGAAACATAACACCACACTGTGCTGAGAGACATAACACCACACTGTGGTGAGAGACATAACACCACACTGTGGTGAGAGACATAACACCACACTGTGGTGAGAGACATAACACCACACTGTGGTGAGAGACATAACACCACACTGTGTTGAGACACATAACACCACACTGGTGAGACATAACACCACACTGTGTTGAGACACATAACACCACACTGGTGAGAGACATAACACCACACTGGTGAGAGACATAACACCACACTGTGTTGAGACACATAACACCACACTGTGCTAGAGACATAACACCACACTGTGGTGAGACACATAACACCACACTGTGCTGAGACACATAACACCACACTGTGGTGAGAGACATAACACCACACTGTGCTGAGACACATAACACCACACTGTGCTGAGAGACATAACACCACACTGTGCTGAGACACATAACACCACACTGTGCTGAGACACATAACACCACACTGTGCTGAGAC
>WNWK01000302.1:405000-569450 GCA_009830355.1 Cherax destructor | reverse complement strand
GTGCTCTCCATGGTTTTGTCTTTCTTTTTTCCCTTCACTGGGGAGGAGGGGGGATACTTTGGCTGGTGAAGGATTTTGGTTGTTTTTGGGGGGTCAACACCACCGCCTGGTCCATGACCAGTTTGATACAAAAAAATTATATCTACTCTTCCCCGTTAGATCAAACCTAATTGCCTTCCATTCCGGGGACTGATGATCCTATGGTTTAGTTTTTTTCCCATGAACATAATTAAACCCCCTTTTTTGGATTAGAATTACTGCCATACATGGAAACATCAAAATCAGAACAAATTCATTATTATCTTTAATCAACAGCCATCTCTTCCCCAAGGCAGGGGCCCCAAAAAAAAAAATAACTCAATTTCCATCTTTCAGTGTGTTGACTCATAATACAGTGGCCCCTGTCTAGAAACCCCGAAATCGTACAATTATTAAGTATAATATTGAAAGTCTTGGGAAGTGTTTTTTGGTGGTCTGAAATGAAAATTGTTATTTTTTAAAGGGAAGTAAATTCGTTGGTTGGCACTTGAGCAGGCTTCTGGAATGAATTTTGCTCGTTGGGGGGGGTCCACTGTATCAGATTACCATCTACTGAAACAACCCCCCCCCCTCCTTCAAGTGAAGACACTGCCCTTTCCCCCCCTTCAAAAAAGTTGCCCTACTCCGCTCAACATCACGTCCTTTAAACCCTTTTGGGGGTTGGGCATTCCGGAAAACACTTTCTGGGTTGAAATTTTTTTTTTTAAAAAAAAAAAATTCTTATAAAAATAATAAGTTTTTTTAATTAAAAGACACAAAAGTAAAAATTTTTGAATGAAAACTTACTCCCCAAAATAGTGGTCAGAAAATGGCAATTTGGCCAATTTCACACAAATTTCAACGATGCCAATTTCAAATAGGGTCCAGAATAAACAAGGAACTTCCCAAAAAAATAACATCTTCTCTGTTCATTGTTCTCCCGACCCCCCTTACTTTCTTTTGCTTTCCATTTTGAATTTTTTTTCTCACAAAAAATAGAAGATTTACTGTTATTATACAACCCTCATTGAAAAAAGGTATTTTAAAAAATATAGCACTTGTGCAAGAAATTAACTTGAGTTGATGTGTTTGGACACATGGTGTGTTTTTTACTCTTGAACATCGGCTTCGAACATTTTCCTTTCTTTGAGCTCAATTTCAAGGTACGCATTTTTCAAACCAATCAAAATCATCTCTATTTTTTAATATATCTTCCATTCTATCAAATGAGACCAAGAAAACGAGAATACATCAATAAATACCATACGAAAATAGACTGCAAAGTCGCTGTTTTAAACGGAAAAACGGTCCGTTTTTTCTCATGCAGTGTGTGCTGCAGGATTTTTTATACTGCGCACACTGACCACACAGACCCATTCTTTCATATGTAGGCCTACCAGCCGTTTCAAGCTTATTTGAGGCCGCTAGAATTTACGCGTACTAGTACGGCACCGACCCTGCTGTAAACGTACTAGTACGGCAACACCCGAAAGGGTTAAAAATCAATTGTTCCATGCACTCATATCCCACATACCTGCTGGATGCTCAAGCCCTAAAATCAAAGCCTCTTGTATCCCCAGTCTCTAATACAGTGGACCCCGGTTAACGGCTGCTCCAAACACTAACAATTATGTAAGTGTATTTTTGTAAGTACTTTTGTAAGTGTTGTTTGGGGTCCAAAAGGACTAATCTAATTTACATTATTCCTTATGTTATGCTTCCTCTAGCCCCTTTCATTCAGCATTAAAACCTATGCCTTACCCCATTTTTCTTTCTTTGTCTAAAAGGGCCCAGGGAAAAAGAAACAATTAGATGGCCCCAAGGGAAAAGGGGAGGCAGTTACATTTAATCAAGAACCCTTCACGCATCAAGGTATGGTTTTTGGGATCCTATAAAAAAAGAAATTTTTTCAAATTCAAAGAATCTTCCTTGCGGGTTTTTTAATTTGGCATGACTGTGTTGGGTTTTATTGTCACAAGGCCTGAGGGCAATATGAACCACATACAGTTAAAGACTCGTAGAGGGGCATGTTAAACATCTTTGTGGAAATGAATTTTATCCAGGACAACCTACTGATCCTAGGGACTGGATGACTCCAAGACTGCATTACCCTCATATGAATGTGGGGAACATGAGATAGAAGCCCTGGGTATGTTTAGTCACTCGGCTTCTAAGGGCATTGATGTGTCCCCATTTGTAAGCCAGAATCATCTAAGGGAGAAAAAAGACTGGCACTAGACTCCAAATGTCAAGACAAAGACAAACATAGATACAAATAACAGAGCTGTCTGATGCTAGAATAAATATAACCAGCATAAAAATATCAGAGTTGAAAAGCAAAACAAGTATATGTTGACTTAGAGGACCTGGTCATAATCTAAATGTCACTATGTAGTTGACTCTCAGTATAAAAAAAGGGGGAATTGAGTGGAAGAGCACAAATATTCCATGTTACTAATTTTAGAGGTGACTAAGGTGCTTGACTATGTGCGGGGTAACAGATCCAAATACAGAAATTTTATTTGAAGTTTCACATTCAGTTATTCAGCTCTTAAGATTTTACATTACAGTGGACCCCCGGTTAGCGGCGTTCCTGTTAGCGGCCGGTTTTATGGCCCCCCCCGGTTAGCGGCCGTATTGACGCCCTTAACCCACCGCTGGCGACGCTTGCGCTTCAGTTTGTTTTTTGGCCCGGCACGAAGGAAGCTTCTGCTCATTCATACAAAAATTTCGCTTGTTTTCCATTGTTTTTGCCAGTGCAACTACGAAATAAGAAACATGGCTCCCAAGAAAGTTCCCGGGCAAAGAGAGTGAGAAATACCATGGAATTTAAGAGAGAAGTGATTGAGAAATATGAGAGTGGTATGCGGGGGCTGGAACTTACAGGATGTTTGGGAAAACAAATCAACAATTACAACCATCCTGTCAAAGAAAGAACAGATCAAGGAGGCTGATGTTGCCAAAGGAGTAAATGTGCTTACAAAACAAAGGTCACCAATAATGGAACAAATGGAAAAATTATTATTATTGTGGATTAAAGAAAAAAAAATGGTGGGAGACAGTGTAGTGGAGTCTGTTATTTGTGAGAAGGCAAGGCGTTTGCATGAAGATCTTGTGAAGAAAACTCCTGGGAAAAAGTGCTGGTGGTAGTGAATTTAGGCCAGCAAAGGCTGGTTTGAGAGATTTAAGAAGCGTAGTGGCATACACAGTGTTGTAAGGCATGGTGAGGCTGCAAGTTCAGACAAACATTCTGCTGAAAAGTTTGCAGGAATTTCAGGACTACATAAAGTGTGAAAATCTGAAACCCCAACAAGTGTTTAACTGTGACAAACAGGGGCCTGTTTTGGAAGAAAATGCCCAACAGGACCTACATCACGCAGGAGGAAAAGACTCTGCGTGACACAAGCCTATGAAAGACAGGCTAACCTCATGTTGTGTAGCAATGCAAGTGGGGATTTCAAAGTGAAGCCTTTACTCGTGTATCACTCTGAAACTCCCAGAGTGTTCACGAAACACAATGTTCACAAGAAAAGATTGTGTGTATGTGGAAACAAGTCAAAATGCATGGGCCAAGGTCAATTTTCAAAGATTGGGTTGATGATGTGTTTGGCTCATGTGAAAAATACCTTCAGGATAACAATTTGGGACTCAAGTGCCTCCTGGTACTGGACAATGCTCCTGCACATCCTCCACACTTGGAAGCCCAAAATGTCTAGGGACTTCAAATTTATAAAAGTGAAGCTCTTGCCTCCTAACACCACCTCTCTCCAGCCCATGGACCAGCAGGTCATTTCTAACTTCAAGAAACTGTACACCAAAGCAGTGTTTCAGAAGTGCTTTGAAATGACCTCAGACACTGAATTGACCCTTAAGAGAGTTCTGGAAGATTCACTTCAATATCTACAACTGCATAGGCCTTATAGGTAAGGCTTGGGAGGGAGTGACTACCAGGACTTTGAACTCTGCTGAGACCACTGTGGATTGTGTCCAACAGAGGGATTTTGAAGGATTTGCAGCTGACGACTCTGTGCCTGTTGTGGAAGATATTGTGACATTGGGGAACAGCCTGGGGTTGGAGGTGAGTGGTGAGGATGTGGAAGAGTTGGTGGAGGACCACAGGGTAGAGCTAACAACTGAAGAGCTGCAAGAGCTTCATCTGGAACAGCAACAGACCACAGCTCAGGAACTTGCTTCACAGGAGGAGGGAGAGAGAGAGGAGGTGCCTTCTTCAGTGATTAAGGAAATGTGTGAATGTAGAATAGGTTACAAAGTTTTGTTGAGAAACACCATCCTGACCAAGCTGAAACAAGCCATATCTGCAACATGTTTAGTGATAAAACCTTGTCCCACTTCAGGAAATGTTAAAGAGGTGCCAGAAACAGAGCACTCTGACACTTATTTTTCTAGACAAGGTTCTAGTGACTCTCAAGCTGGTCCTAGTGGCATTAAAAGAAAAAGAAGGGAAGTAACCCAGAGAGGGACTTGTTACCTGAAGTCCTTTTTGAGGGGATTCCCTTCCAAAAACTAACTCCTCTCTATTTCCTCCTCCCTATCTTCCAGAAGCCAGCATTAGTCTTCAATAAAGGTATGTAATACTAATTTAATTGTTAAAAAATTATTTTTGGTGAATATTTTTGTCTGGAACGGATTAATTGTATTTATATTAATTTTTATGGGGAATATTATTTGTTAAAGGCCTAGCTCCTGAACGGATTACGGCCGCTAACAGAGGGTCCACTGTATATTGTATGGATCATTCATATTTGTAAATTAGACCTGAATGGTCTATATGGTTTTAGAGCTTTTTTTGTGAAAAATAATACTAATGTAAATATATTTGGTTATTTAAAAACATTTACATAAATAATTTATTATTCCCAGTAACAAAACTGACTCAAAATTTTTTAATAAATTAATCTTAATTATGCAGCATAATATTTAGTCAAAAATGCTTTTATCTCCAAGGAGAAAAAGTGGTACGTATTTTCTACAATATACTTGTAGCAAGAAAAATAATTTAAAATTGTAAATCTTCTTCTTTCAACAAACTGGCTGCATCCCACCAAGGCAGGGTGGCCCAAAAAGAAAAACAAAAGTTTCTCTTTTAACCTTTAGTAATGCACTACAGGAGAAGGGGTTACTAGCCCTTGCTCCCGGCATTTTAGTCGCCTATTACAACATGCATTGCTTACGGAGGAAGAATTCTGTTCCACTTCCCATGGAGAAAAATTGTAAATATATTGTAAAACCTAGGTAGTAGGTTGGTAGATAGAGCCGCCCAAGGAGGTACTACCGTCCCTGCCAAGTGAGGTAAATGAAAGCCTGTACAGTGGTACCCCGACTTACGATGGTCCCCAAACTCACCCTTTTATGTAAGTTATTTTTTTAAATGCTTTGTAAGTGTAATTTTGTGGGTCTAAAAGGACTAGTGTATTTTACATCATTCCTTATGGGGATAAATTCGTTTGGTAATGGCACTTGAACAGCATTCTTGAATGAAAAAATATCGTAAGTCGGGGTACCACTGTAATTGTTTTACATGATGGTAGGATTGCTGGTGTCTTTTTTCTGTCTCATAAACATGCAAGATTTCAGGTATGTCTTGTTACTTCTACTTACACTTAGGTCACACTACACATTCATGTACAAGCATATATATATACACACACCCCTCTGGGTTTTCTTCTATTTTCTTACTAGTTCTTGTTCTTATTTCCTCTTATCTCCATGGGGAAGTGGAACAGAATTCTTCCTCCGTAAGCCATGCGTGTCGTAAGAAGCGACTAAAATGCCGGGAGCAAGGGGCTAGTAACCCCTTCTCCTGTATATATTACTAAATGTAAAAGGAGAAACTTTCGTTTTTCCTTTTGGGCCACCCCGCTTCGGTGGGAAACGGCCGACGTGTTAAAACAAAGAATAATATTGTAAAAAATAAAAATAGCTTAAAACTATTAAAAAAATTTCTACACAAAAGTTGTAATAAAAGAAAGATGCATCACTGAGACTGAAGAGATTAAAGAAGGAATAGTAAACAGACAAGGCAAAAGAAATAATATACTATGTACACTTTATGGAAAAACAAATTTAGCTCTATTTTTACTAGAATTTTGAAATTTAATTCATGAAGAACATGAAAGTGAAGTTGAACACTTGGATTGGCCTCCACAATTGCTGAATCTAAATATTATCAAGCATCTGTGAGGTCAATTGAAACAGCAAATCAGGAACCAATTTCCTCCACCGTCGTCTTCGGAAGAGTTGCAGCTGGTTTTGCTCGAGGAATGGCTCAAAATTCCCCTGGATACTGTTCAAATGCTATATGAATCAATTCCTTGACGAAATAGTTCTGTTTTAACTGAAAATGGAGGACCAACTCCACATTGAAAATAAAATATATTACATAACAAGGTGTTCATATTGTTTTGTCCAACCCCTGTGAATTCTGAACCTGCAATGCATACAGCTAACACTAATAAGCTGAGTTAATGGAAAACAGTATCAAATTTATCTTATTATTATGTATTATAATTTTTCGGAAAGTGTTGTTTTCCAGTTTAAAAAAATACAAGATCTACAATACATTTTTCAATTTGTTCTTTTAATTTCTAAACAGATGAATAATATTCACAAAATCAGTACTACACAGTCTATAATATAATCTAAAAATATTTAAATATACTTGTTGATTGACTTGAGGCATCCATACTGCAGAAGCTACGATCAAGTTTTAATTTTTTGGATATGGGTAAGCTATTAGGTTTCTTCATCTTTGTTGATTCCTCCTTTTCCTGTACTTCCTCAGCAGATAGCTGCTGGAACACGAAATTACCTGCTTGCTTGGCTCCTCCTACAACACTACCCTTATCCTTGGTCAGCTCTGCAATACGTGCTAAGGTGTTCTTGTCCCGAGATAAGAAAGAGCCTCGCTGGGAAGAAGAAGAGAAATGTTAGCTTTGGTGAACCATATTTTTATTATACAGATAAGTTTGATTAGTATATATATATTTTTTTTTTTCAACAAGTCGGCTGGCTCCCACCAAGGCAGGGTGACCCAAAAAGAAAGAAAATCCCCAAAAACAAAATACTTTCATCATCATTCAACACTTTCACCTCACTCATACATAATCACTGTCTTTGCAGAGGCGCTCAGATACTACATTATTTTTTATTAACACATCGGCCGATTCCCACCAAGGTAGGGTGGCCCGAAAAAGAAAAACTTTCATCATCATTCACTCCGTCACTGTCTTGCCAGAGGGGTGCTTTACACTACAGTTATAAAACTGCAACATTAACACCCCTCCTGCAACATTAACACCTCCTCCTACATATATACAATAAATGTATCTTTATGAATGGAAAATATATGAACAAACTTATTGTACTGCATGCTTACATTACTTTAGACTGCCACCAAAGAAAATGGGTTGTATATACTAAATTGCTTATGAAAGAAAATAAAAGAAAAGGCTAAATGAAATACTGTATACCTGTTCTTATCTCAAATATTATTTCTTTTATACTTAGAGAAAATATAAATGACCATATCAATAGTATATCTCTCCATGAGGAAGTGGAACAGAATTCTTCCTCCGTAAGCCATGCGTGTTGTAAGAGTCAACTAAAATTTAGCCAGGAGCAAAGGGCTAGTAACCCCTTCTCCTGTATACATTACTAAAGTTAAAAAGAGGAACTTTGTTTTTCTTTTTGGGTCACCCTGCCTTGGTGGGATACGGCCAGTTTATTGAAAGAAGATCAATATACCTCTGGTGTCTTTGTTTTTCTCATTTCCTGAACACTTAACCTTAGGAAGGCTGTTGCCTCAACAAAAAAGCAACATGTAAAACTCCTAACCTTTACTGTTACAGTACTTAATCTGTCACTTTCCCTTGAACAGTACTTACTCTTGCATATTTTCCTAGAAACAGAAGTAGGACAAGTACATACTGTACTTTGAGGAATAGAGTTTTTCACTGTGGCAGCCTCTGACTTCACTGTTTTTATTACTCTCTTGGTTCTATCTGCTAAAAAATTAAAAATCCTTCTGCATACTTTTCCAGTTATTCCTTTTACATCCATTTTGTACACAATCACACCATGGTCACACTTGTTGAATGCTTTAGCAAAAATCAGTGTATTCTACATCAGCATTTAGCTTGTCTTCCAGAGCATCTGGGACTGCATCATAATGATTTAATAGTTGTGAAAGACAGAAGCCCTGAACCCATGCTGCCCAGGATTATGTAACAGTTGTTATTCCGTGTGACTGGCAGTCTTGCTTCGTAGGACCTGTTCAAAGATTCTGATAATGTGTGAAGTTATAGCTATTGGTCCATTTTTTTTTTTAAATTGCTGTACTGCCTCTTTTGTGAAGTGGGGCAGTATCAGTGGTTTTCAATGACTGGGATAACACATGTATCCAGGCTCCTCCATAAAATACTAAAGGCCCAAGATAGTGGTTTCTTACAATTTTCAATGAAAATGGAATTCCATGAGTCTGGGCTTGGTACAAAATGCATGAGCATGCTGTCGATGACTTCTTCAGAGTCAACTGGGGAAAGGGCTACATTAGAAACTGGCGAGATATTGACAGTGTTTCGAGTCTCACTCATGAAATACTTGTTTGCGTCTTTGATCTGTAAACTGATGAGTAGTTCACTGAACAATGAGTCGTACTGTGACATCAGTATTTCATTCATTTGCTTATTGTCCTCAGTGTATATTCTGTCCCCTTTAAGTAAAGTCCCTATACTGGATGTGGTTTTCATCCTGGATTTTACATAGGAGAGGTATTTAGGATTTCTTCTAATTTCATTCATGTATGATGAAAGTGTGTCAGAGGCTCTGTCAAGAATATTTTGAGGAACTTTTAAATGTCGATGAAAAAAGGAGGCGGTAATTTCATGCACTGGCCAGGGAGGTATAACATCGTTTAGGAGTGAAGAGGAGCAGGATGTGAGTGTGGGGGAGGTGCGTGAGGAATTACGTAGAATGAAAGGGGGTAAAGCAGTTGGAACTGACGGGATCATGACAGAAATGTTAAAAGCAGGGGAGGATATAGTGTTGGAGTGGTTGGTATTTTTGTTTAATAAATGTATGTGGCTGGTATTTTTGTTTAATAAATGTATGAAAGAGGGGAAGGTACCTAGGGATTGGCAGAGAGCATGTATAGTTCCTTTATATAAAATGGAAGAGGAATAAAAGAGAATGTAAGAATTATAGGGGAATAAGTTTACCTAGGTAGTAGGTTGGTAGACAGCAACCGCCCAGGGAGGTACTACCGTCCTGGCAAGTGAGTGTAAAACGAAAGCCTGTAATTGTTTTACATGATGGTAGAATTGCTGGTGTCTTTTTTCTGTCTCATAAACATTCAAGATTTCAGGTACATCTTGCTACTTCTAATTACACTTAGGTCACACTACACATTCATGTACAAGCATATATATACACACCCCTCTGGGTTTTCTTCTATTTTCTTACTAGTTCTTGTTCTTATTTCCTCTTATCTCCATGGGGAAGTGGAGCAGAATTCTTCCTCCGTAAGCCATGCGTGTCGTAAGAGGCGACTAAAATGCCGGGAGCAAGGGGCTAGTAACCCCTTCTCCTGAATATATTACTAAATGTAAAAGGAGAAACTTTCATTTTTCCTTTTGAGCCACCCTGCCTCGGTGGGAAACGGCCGACGTGTTGAAAGAAAGAAGTTTACTGAGTATACCAGGTAAAGTGTACGGTAGGGTTATTATTGAAAGAATTAGGGGTAAGACAGAGTAGGATTGCAGATGAGCAAGGAGGCTTTAGAGTGGGTAGGGGATGTGTAGATCAAGTGTTTACAGTGAAGCATATATGTGAACAGTATTTAGATAAAGGTAGGGAAGTTTTCATTGCATTTAGGGATTTAGTAAAGGCATATGACAGAGTGGATAGAGGAGCAATGTGGCAAATGTTGCAAGTGTATGCTGTAAAGAGTTTTTATGAGGATAGTGAGGCTCAGGTTAGGGTGTGTAGGAGAGAGGGAGATTACTTCCCGGTAAAAGTAGGTCTTAGACAGGGATGTGTAATGTCACCATGGTTGTTTAATATATTTATAGATGGGGTTGTAAAAGAAGTAAAAGCTAGGGTGTTGGGGAGGGGTGGGATTAAATTATGGGGAATCAAATGCTAAATGGGAGTTCACACAGTTAATTTTTGCTGATGATTCTGTGCTTATGGAAGATTCTAAAGAAAAGTTGCAAAGGTTAGTGGATGAGTTTGGGAGGGTGTGTAAAGGTAGAAAGTTGAAAGTGAACATAGATAAGAGTAAGGTGATGAGGGTATCAAACGATTTAAATAAAGAAAAATTGGATATCACATTGGAGAGAGGGATTATGGAAGAAGTGATTGTTTTCATATATTTGGGAGTTGACTTGTCAGCGGATGGGTTTATGAAGGATGAAGTTAACCATAGAATTGATGAAGGAAAGGTGAGTGGTACGTTGAGGTATCTGTGGAGACAAAAAACATTATCCATGGAGTCAAAGAAGGGAATGTACGAAAGTATAGTGGTACCAACACTCTTATATGGGTGTGAAGCATGGGTTGCAAATGCTGCGGCAAGGAGGTGGCTGGAGGCAGTGGAGATGTCTTATCTAAGGGCAATGTGTGGTGTAAATATTATGCAGAAAATTCGAAGTGTGGAAATTAGGAGGAGGTGTGGAGTTACTAAAAGTATTTGTCAGAGGGCTGAAGAGGGGTTGTTGAGGTGGTTTGGTCATTTAGAGAGAATGGATCAAAGTAGAATGACTTGGAGAGCGTATAAATCTGTAGGGGAAGGCGGGGTAGGGGTCGTCCTCGAAAAGGTTGGAGGGAGGGGGTAAAGGAGGTTTTGTGGGCGAGGGGCTTGGACTTCCAGCAAGCATGTGTGAGCGTGTTAGATAGGAGTGAATGGAGACAAATGGTTATTGGGACCTTACGAGCTGTTGGAGTGTGAGCAGGGTAATATTTTGTGAAGGGATTCAGGGAAACCAGTTAATTGATTTAGTTGAATTTGAGTCCTGGAAATGGGAAGTACAATGCCTGCACTTTAAAGGAGGGGTCTGGGATAGTGACAGTTCGGAGGGACTATCCTCAGCTGTCGTATCTGAGCGCCTCTGCAAAGACAGTGATTATGTATGAGTGAGGTGAAAGTGTTGAATGATAATGAAAGTATTTTCTTTTTGAGGATTTTCTTTCTTTTTGGGTCACCCTGCCTCGGTGGGAGACGGCCAACTTGTTGAAAAAAAAAAAATCTCCTCTCTCCTGGACTCTACTGTATATGATGCAGTCAGTCTGTACTCAATGTTCTCCATTTCTCTAACTAGTTTTCCTTTGGCTTCAGTCTCTCCTGCCTTTGAGATCTGTTTATCCATCATCTTCACCTGTAAAGGGAGCACCTCTCTCTCTAGTTTCCATCTTCTACCCCTTTGCTGCAGAGGTATGTGTCTGGAGCATACTTTGAATACCAAAGAGCTTATTTTCCCAAGAAACTGGTTTAGACATTGAGTGGGCATGTCGTCATCCCAATGTATCTTGCTAAGTTCATAATTTAACTGGTCTCAGTTTTGTTCTTGCTGAAGTTGAATCTGTTGAAATGACCCTCATGATTGATCGTGTTTCTCTGTCCAAGGCCACTGTGCATGCAGGTCTGTACCTCGATTATGTTGTAGTCTTTGCCACTGTTGTCCTGGACTAGACCCTCACTGTTCATATATATATATATTTATAAGGTCTACAGGTGTTTTCCATTTTTGTCAGTTCAGCAATCTGGAGGTAAAATTATTGCAGAAGTTTAATAATTCTTTGTGTGGGGACTATTCCTCTAAGCCAGCTCCAGGACTCTGCAGTTACAGTCCTTGATACAGTCCTCCATTTAAGATGCCTCAAACTGAAGTCTCCAATCAGCAGGTTATTTGGGGACAGGTTTGACAGTTATCAAAGCAACGTTTGATGTCCAATAACTGAATGAATGGGCCTGGAAGCTTACACACTAATTCAGAAAGAGCAGATTAATTTAAAATACAATGCAGAGAAATTTAAAACTAGCAAACATTAAAGCACCCCTGGAAGCACATCCTGATTTACACAGCCCTTACTTCTTTGACAGCTAGGTCAAGAGGAAATGTGGAGGCATAAAACATAAAATAAAGTCCAGGATAAGACAGGCATTATGTCTTAAAAGCACAAGACCAATGGGGTATGCCCATTGAACATCAACCTGTTTTGAGAGTTTCCCTGCTCTTGCAGCCTGCCCTGGGATCAGGGCCCTGACAATTTTATTTGATAAGGTGAGTGGAAACAAGGAGCATGATCTCTTTGCATGAGTGCATCAGGATGCACTCATGATCACCCCTCTTCTCCATGGTCCTCCACCACCAAAAAATATTTGTTCACATGTGATTAAATGGAGATGCTTAATAAACTCCATAAAATTTAATAAGTCCACAAGCAAAACTAGAGAACATTGTCAATATCCAAAGGCCACAACTCCTTGATCTTCACCAAAATAAAATTAGAAGTCTGAAAAAGTAAACTACACAAGTTTCTGGGTTACGACGACTATGTGTGGGCCACAGTCAACAATAACCAAAGAAGTCTCACATCAGGCTGGGTAGTAAAAGGAGAAAACTCTTGAAACTGGTGACAGGTATGTCACTGTCAAATTTCAATTTTTTTTTTCCAGTCAATGAAATCATTACATTTACCTTTGACTGGAAAATAAATGGGTTGCTTGCAGGAGTACTGAATGACGACAGTGGTGCAGCTAGAACAGGTATGGGGTTTGCTGCCTTCAAGGGTTCTCTTTTAGCACTGGAGTCTGTTACAAGGGATGTGTTTCGCACAATTGGACGACGATTCATCTTGAATACAGGTACCTCCGTTTCATTTTCGTCTACCTGTAAATAATGTATTAACATTAACCACAATCTCTGAGACAACTAGAAAAGATTGGTAGATGAATGTGGGAGAGTATGTAAAAGAAGGAAATTAAAAGTGAACATAAGAAAGAGCAAGGTAATGAAAGTAACAAAAAATTAGGTAAAAAAAAAAAAAAAAAAAGAGATATCAAAATGGAAGGAGTATGGAGGAGTGAATATGTTCAGAACTGAAGGAAAAAAAGGTGGGTGGTGTACTGAGGCATCTGTAAAAACAAAGAACCCTAGCCATGGAGGCAAAAAGGAGATGTTGAGTATGAGGGTAATGTGAAGTGTGAATATTATGCAGAATTCATAGTTTGGAGATTAGAGGGTGCAAGGTTACTAAAAGTACTGTTCAAATAGCTGAAGAGGGTTGTTGAGGTCGTTTAAACATTTAGAGGGTAGAGCAAAACAGGATGACATAAAGAGTGTATAAATCTGTAGTGGAGGGAAGGAGGGGGTAGAGGTCTTCCCAGGAAAGGTTGGTGGGAGGAGGGTAAAGGGGCCTGGACATCAAGCAGGTGTGTGCAGGAGTGTTAAATACGAGTGAATGGAGGCAAGTGGTTTTTATCACTTTATGTGATGTTGGAGTGTAAGCAAGATAACATGAAGGGATTCATGGGTGGGGATACTGCAGTTTGGAGGGGCATCAGAGCTGTAATGTCAGTATGCCTCTGGCAAGACAATGATAAAGTGATAGTGAGAGTGTTTCTTCTTTTCTTGGGTTGCCCCACCTAGGTAGGAGACAGCCAATGTATTAAAAAGAAAAAGAAAATTATGAACTCTAAACTACGTATCTTGTGGAGATAAATTATTACTATTATTAATCCAAGGTTCAAAATGGCAGATGAAATTCTATAAATTTATTGAACATCTTTCTTCTTTCTTTCAACACGTCGGCCGCCTCCCACCGAGGCAGGGTGGCCCAAAAGGAAAAACAAAAGTTTCTCCTTTTACATTTAGTAATATAACAGGTGAAGGGGTTACTAGCCCCTTGCTCCCGGCATGTTAGTCGAAACTTACGACACGCATGGCTTACGGAGGAAGAATTCTGTTCCACTTCCCCATGGAGATAAGAGGAAAGAAGAACAAGAACTAGTAAGAAAATAGAAGAAAAGCCAGAGGGGTGTGTATATATATGCTTGTACATGAATGTGTAGTGTGACCTAAGTGTAAGTAGAAGTAGCAAGATGTACCTGAAATGTTGCATGTTTATGAGACAGAAAA
This sequence comes from Cherax destructor, assembly GCA_009830355.1. Classification (NCBI taxonomy): domain Eukaryota; kingdom Metazoa; phylum Arthropoda; class Malacostraca; order Decapoda; family Parastacidae; genus Cherax; species Cherax destructor. The sequence continues at coordinate 555,276 of WNWK01000302.1, read as the reverse complement.
AAGACACCAGCAATCCTACCATCATGTAAAACAATTACAGACTTCCGTTTTACACTCATTTGGTAGGATGGTAGTACGTATCTCCCTGGGTGGGTGCTGTCTACCAACCTACTACCTAGGTAGATTCAATTTATGCAGTTTCATTTAGATTTAAACAAGCAACACTTAAAAAATTAATCTAGGTCCTTATGAACGCCTAATTAGAAATTTATTACTAACAACAAAAATTTGAAAAGGCAGAGAAAAGACTGCAAAAAAGTAGCTAGGCACCTTTGCTTTTTGCTCCTGTAAAAACTTTTCTCGTTCAAATCTTTGTTTCCTCCACTCAGCATCTTCCATTTCATCGTCTCCTTCTTCCTCGTCAGACAGCACTTTCCTCTCATTATCATCACCATCATCATCCATATTTCTCCATCTGTAATTAAGAGCAATGAAAGAGTTTACCAAGTATGAAGGTGAAGCAATCAAGGGAGAAAAGGTGGAGTAGCAGGTAAAATGAAGAGAAGAGAAATGGGAAAAAGGTGAAACACAAGAGAATGAGCACAAGAAACAATAAAGAAAGGATGGCAGAGGAAAACATAGGGAAAGATTAAGAAGAGCCTTAACAAGTTTCTATGAAGGAATGCTTATATTTTAAGAACAGCAAATAGTTTAAAAAAGAGAAAAATCCTTATAGTATTTGTTCATTATGAAACCACTCTTTAAATTTATGTTCAGTAAGTATGAATACAAAGTAAAGAATGAATCACATAGTAATTAAATTTACATGGTGATATTTCCTTAATCTTCTGCACCCATTAAGGTGTTTGCTATACAGATACAGTATTTCTTATCTTGGCCAAAGTTTAATAGGTTTCTATGCACCATGGGGCCACAGGCTCCCCAGAATACATCTAGTTTCCCTCGCGTAACAAGTCCTGCTTTCCATCCAATAATAATCAGTGGTTACTATTACAGCCTAGTTCATTACCACTAGTAAATAATCATTTACCATATTTCCAATCTAACAGATCCAACAAAGCATACAGTTGACCAGCAATCCATAAAATAGACTTAAAAATATCAATCTTAGGTAAGTACCTGGCACGGGAGGCCCCATACTCAAATGATTTTAAAAAAATCCCAATTTCTTGACCAAATTGTTAAAAATAAAATTAGAAACTAACCATACCTACACCAAATGCCCACATACCAAAGATTAATGCATTTGATAATGAAACACCAGGACTTGTAGCACTCAGACTGCACTGTATTTTTGGAAACTTTAGTATCTTCTGGGAGAATGGTGGGTTATCATCACCACAAAGTATAAAAAATTAATAAGCTGAACAAAATCATATAAATCCTGGAATTTCCCACTGTGCATCCACTGGAATCTAGAATTTATTTAGTTCACAGCCTATACAGTGGACCCCCAGTGTTTGTCCTGCTCCAAACTCGCCCTTTTATGTAAGTGTATTTTTTTAAATGCTTTTGTAAGTGTATTTTTGGGGGTCTAAAAAGACTAGTCTACTTTACATTATTCCTTATGGGGATAAATTCGTTTGGTAATGGCACTTGAACAGCATTCTGGAACGAAAAAATCACGAAAACCGGGGGTCCACTGTATTACCTAAAATGCTGAAAATGTCGAACTAAGAAATTTCTGTATTTTAAATTGACTTAAACAATACTACATAGTTTATGTAAAAAAAAATTGATTCATTATTGTTTCTCTTTAGATTGAAGAACCCAGTTCATTGACATAAAAACCTGAAGAGAAATTCACAATCATTTTGTTTTAAATGAATATCTTTTTTTTTTTTGGTGTGTGTGTGTGTGTGTGTGACCTTAACCATTAGAATCTAACAAATTAGACATGCCAAAAGCCTATAGTTGTATATTCTTACACTGAAAATGATGAATTAATAAAAAACCTCACCTGAACTGCCGCTGCCGACCCTCTCCGTGCAATTCTCCATCCTCTAAGTACATTTCCTGCAGGAGCCGTATCTGTCGCTTATCAGAGTCCAGTACGGTCTTTAAGTGAGCTCTTCCAACCTGTTAACACCAAGTTTACATTAATCAAAATGTGAATATAGTACAGTGGACCCCCGAGTTTCGTAAAAACTTCACTCCTGAAGTCTGCTCAAGTGCCATTACCGAACGAATTTACCCCCTTAAGAAAAAATGTCACGTAGGTTAGTCTATTTCAGACCCCCAAAAATACTTTTCCACAAGCACTTACAATATTATACTTACATAAATGTACGATTTCCGGGGTTTACGAAACTCGGGGGTCCACTGTACAGTGGTACCCCGAGTTTCGAACGCCTCAAAACTCAACCTATTATGTAAGTTTATTATTGTAAGTGCTTTTGTAAGTGTATTTTTGGGGGTCTGAAATGGACTACTCTAATTTACATTATTCCTTATGGGAAAAAATTCGCTTGGTAACAGCACTTGAACAGCATTGTGGAACGAAGAAAGTTCGAAACTCGGGGTACCACTGTACTTGTATTATAAAGACACCTGCTAAAATAAAAAGTATGAATGTATGTCAGTTGTAAATGTTAATGTTAAAACAAATATAGATGTGTGGTGTTCATATGCATCTGTCCATATATCTATAGTGAATGCCTCTAATAAAAATTATTAACCTCACAGACTAATTAATCTAGACAAAACACTAGCAAAAACTGGAAAGGTACAAAAGCAGACAGCATTTTCATTGAAAATTACAGCCAAGCAGAGAAAGCTGTCTTGAAATGCAAAGTGAACAAGCTCAGGAAATTTTACCTTTTTTTAAAATACCATATCACAAAAATATCTGCAATTTAAAGGAGGGGTCTGGGATAGTGACAGTTTGGAGGGACTATTCTAAACTGTCATATCTGAGCACTTCTACAAAGACAGTGATTATGTATGAGTGAGGTGAAAGTGTTGAATGATGATAAAAGTAGTATTTTCTTTTTGGGTCACCCTGCCTCGGTGGGAGACGGCCTATTTGTTGAAAAAAAAAAAAAATCACAAAAATAACAGAGATGAAAATCCCTGATAATAGTTCGGAATTCAACCAGGTTGACTGTTTTCAAGATAACTTTTGTAAATAAACGTACGTACTACGTAACAGCTGTTATGGTACTATTTTTTCATAACTCAATTTGATTATTTGTGGTTAAATAAATACCTTTGTAGATTAATGTTACCTTAATCTAACTTAATCTAGCCTAATGTAACCTAAGCTAATATGGCCTAACCTATCTTAAAATAAAGAAAACAGAATATGCAAGTTTACAATAAGAGTTAAAGAATTAATGTTGGGTACCTCAAAGGAAAATTAAAGTAGGATAATGAGGCTGGGTTGCTATATAACTGACCTGATCTCTTAAATCATTCTCATCATACTGTTCTAGATCCCCCTCTTCTTCATCCATGTTATCATCATCCTCCTCCTCTTCATCATCTGTATTCGCATCAGAACCAGATAGTTCGGCTTCATTCTCCAGAAAGTCTGCTCGGATACCACTGTTGTAACAAAAATATTTAGAATTCGAGAAATTTGTCACCATATTTTATTCTTAAATTATAAATGATCTGTCTAAGTAGGTGTGAAACAAACATATAATTACTACAGGTATTATACAGTACCATGATATTACCTGCTACATGACAGTACAGGTATTATACAGTACCATGATATTGCCTGCAACATGACAGTACAGGTATTATACAGTACCATGATATTGCCTGCTACATGACAGTACATATAGCAATGCTCTGGAAAAACTATGGTACAGTATAACTTAACTTTTATGCTTTAAAAAGGCATCAAAAGGATAGCCGGTTATCCACAGCATAACATTTAATGATTGTAAAACATTTACTTTGGTTAAACTTACAAAATCTGAAATCAAAGGTACAACTACAGTCATTTTATTAGAAACAGACAGCTATTTATCATGTTTCTCCCAACCAACTGTAATTGTAATACGTATACTGTATACATAAATCTATGTACAAATATAAGTGGGACAGCCCTTGTACAAATTACGTACTGACGGATTCATCATATAGATTAAGGTTTGTTCACCTTCAACTCTGTCATAATATGTTTTTGAGTGATCACTGCAATAATGTTAAGGGATTAGTAAGGCCCAGCCCTACATGATCTCTTAACCACCATCTTTACCTACACCTGACCCGTGTCTTGCTTCTGTCTAGGAGTCCAGTGTACTTATTCAAGTAAAGTAGTTACTTCTGGTTGTGTGTAAATTAAAATACAGTGGACCCCCGAGTTTCGACCACCTCAAAACTCGAACAATTATGTAAGTGTAATATTTTTAGTGCTTTTGTAAGTGTATTTTTGTGGGTCTGAAACGGACTAACCTACTTTATATTATTCCTTATGGGAACAAATTCGTTCGGTAATGGCACTTGAACAGCCTTCTGGAATGAATTATGGCCGAAACTCGGGGGTCCACTGTATATGAAAGCCCTCTAGCACACCTGTGTTCTTAATTTGTCCTTCATTCTGAGGCATTTTTTTTTATAAAGCACATGTTATTTTCAGGATTTTTTACAACTCCCTTCTCTCCCACATTACCTACCACAGAAATTACAAGAGCTAGCAAGTTTTTGTGGAGTGGCTAAGGTATACGATTTTAACCATTTCAGGGTCGGAACCCCCCCTGATTTGATCTGAAACTTACTCTCAGGGTTGAAGAATTAAAAAAAAAAATTCTTATGAAATAATAGACAATCTTTTTAAAAAGGTAATGAAACCAAAAGTATGAAATTTAATGGAACACTTATGGAATTACGCCCTCATGATATTTAGGCATCAGTGATTTTGCCCTCTTTGAGCCCTATTTTAATGTAGAAAAAGATACATTTATACAGTGGAACCTTGGTACTCGAATAGCTCCATATTCGAACAATTCGGTATTCGAAAGCTTTGTTTGGTTAACTATGGGGCCTAAGAGGGTTAGTGATAACAGCCAACCAAAAAGAAAATTGGTTGGGAAAAATTTGTTCTGTGCTCAAACAGAATGGCACTCGAACAGTCTTCTGTAACCAATTAAGTTCGAATGCCGAGATTCCACTGTATATATATATACAACATTAACTTACCCCTTTAACTTGTCTTTAAAACCAGTGAATGATGTTCTAGGAATTTCATTTTCTTCATCATCAAATTCTATAGCATCCTGAGCATCCTCATCATCTGTCAATATACAATTAATAAAACAGAACCATTCATACTTTCAAGTATTACTATTTAATAGCAGTACATTACTTCCTCATCTTGAATGTTATAAATCATATTTATGTACTGTATTCTACCAGGACAGTTTTTTCAAGATGCACTTGTTAAGGGTTAGTAAAAATGTGTTATTGCAAATATTTGTTGCTCTACTGATGTTTATACAATGTGCCCCATGAGGATGGATAGCTAATTGAAGGTGGTTATATAGAAACCAAAATAATCTCATATAATTAAATACAAGAATTGCTAACCTAAAAAAATATGCAAGAGAGCAATATAAAGAGCAATGAATGGTATATGAATAAGCTACTTACTGCTTCCATTTATGGAATGAAAATGAGACATGGAAAAGGAAGGAAAGAACATGTAAAAGAATGGAGGGTAAGGACAAATGACCCTTTGAACTGCAACATCCCCATCTGTCCTTCAGAGTGAATGCACAGTACTTCTCACCTCCAGAACTCAAGTCAGCTAACTGGTTTTTCCTGAATCACTTCATAAATGTTACCTTGCTCACATTTCAACAGCATGTCAAATAACTAAAACCACTTGTTTCCACTTACCCTGATCTAACATACTTGCAGGATGCTCATGCCCCTACTACTTAAAACATCCTTCACACCCTCCTTCCTTCCACTCCGGATTTAATTACGTACACTCTTTGTCATCCTATTCTACTCTATCCTCTCTAAATGTCCAAACTACCTCAAGAAACCCTCTTTAGCCCTCTGAATAATACACTTCTTAACTAAACACCATCTTCTAATTTCTACGATCAGAATTCTTTCCACAATAATCATACCACACATGCTTTCAAGCATATCTCCACTGTCTCCAGCCATCTCCTCCTTGCAACATTTAAGGCCCATACCTCACACACATATAAAAAAGGCTGATATTACTATATTCTGAGGGGTGTTAATGTTGCAGTTTTATAACTGTAGTGTAAAGCACCCTTCTGGCAAGACAGTGATGGAGTGAATGATGATGAAAGTTTTTCTTTTTCGGGCCACCCTGCCTTGGTGGGAATCGGCCGATGTGTTAATAAAAAATAAATAAAACATCAAAATTCTACCTACCTGTTTCCATTATTACCGGGAAAAGATTCCCTATCATTTCATAAGAAAAAATAATTTTTTTTTTAAATTCTTTGACACAGAGTGAGTTCAGGATCAGGGGTCTCAACAGTGAATGGGTTAACTAAGTATTGTTCACTTATATGCTTCAATATAAATACTTACTGCAGCTCTATACATTCCCTACCCTTCCTAAATCTTCCCTTATCTTCTGCAATCCTACTTTCTATCTTACCCTTAACCCTTTCAATAATAATTCTACCATACACTTTATCTAGTAGACACAACGGGCTTATTTCCTTATAGTTCTTTCTCTCTCTCTTATCCCTTTTTCCTTATACAAGTGTAGTGGTTATTTTTTCATGCTTTTATTGAACAAATACACTAACCACTCCAAAACTAGTTCCCCACCTACTTTTAGCATCTCCAAGTTGCTTTATATCCTTTCATTCTAGTCATTACCTCACTCATTTCCACCTTCCCACCCCCACATTCATGTCTGGCTCTTCCTTACTCCTACCAAAAATTATTCCTTCCTGCCCAAGACATATCATGGCCTTCCTTTCCTTATCTTTCCAGTACCTTCCCTTACTGTCTATCATCTCCTCTTTCTATTTTTAAATGGCAAGTCCATTTGCTCCTTAGGTTCTCTCAACTTATTAATCCCTCTCCAAAACTGTTTCTTATTTTAAATAATATTTGCTAAGACTCACCTATTCTCTCATTAGTTATTTTGCCCTCCCTCACCACTCATTTTACTTTTACTTTTCTCTCCAATATAATCTGTCTTCTGTATATCATTTTAACATTGTAAAAACCTCCAATATGCTAATGTAACTTTTGTCTATAACCACCTTTTTTTTTTTTTTTCAACAAGTCGGCCGTCTCCCACCGAGGCAGGGTGACCCAAAAAGAAAGAAAATCCCCAAAAAGTAAATACTTTCATCATCATTCAACACTTTCACCTCACTCGTACATAATCACTGTCTTTGCAGAGGTGCTCAGATACGACAGTGAGAATAAATCCCTTCCAACTGTCACTACCACCCTTTTAACCTCATCATTTCACAAATGAACCCTCGTCTCACCTGCACCCACCCTCCTACAACCAGAAACTTCTGCTGCCCTTATTATCTATACTCCTTATTACCTATGCTCTCTACCTCATCTTTCTACTAACAGTTACTTGTATTTTCCACTAGCTGTCCCCTTTAGTTCATTTGCTTTCATCTCTCTCCAACCCACTAATGCAAATCTCATTGTATTCAATTTGCTTTTTACTTACTGTAGCTACCACTAAATGATCCAACATACATTCTTAATTCCTTTATTACCTACTCCTAATTAATGTAATTAATAGGCCTTAATCCCTATATATATACAGTACTGCTACCTTTTTCATAGCAGATTATTTAACATCACAGCTACACCTTTAGATCTGATTCTCTCAAATATACCCAATTTAACCCCAGTCACTCCTTTGAAATTCTCCCACTAAGTATTGTCCATAATATTTGATAAAGTATTTCTATAACATATCATAAAGCTTAGTGTCCAAGTGAATCATCATCTGCTCATTCCATACTACTTGTGTATCTTTTTCTTACATAAGAACTCAAGAAATCAGACGCTGATAAAAGGCTGATATATGCAGACCACTTTCATTCTATAATCTACTAACCAGAAAATTGCATAATCCTCTTCCTTTTCTTCCTGGCTTGCATCTTAGCTTGTCTGTTGTTTGCACCTTCCTCATCTGATGAATATATTATCATCTCTGGTTCAGGTCTTAACTCTTCATCCTCTGTACTTCCTTGTAAACTAGTTTCTGGTTTCTCGGTGTCACCTACATCATTCATAGAGTTTTCTTGAGAACCTTGGCTGAAAACAAAAAATACAGAACTGTACAGTAATTTTTTTTATTTTATTTATTAACACATCGGCCGTTTCCCACCAATGCAGGGTGGCCCGAAAAGAAAAACTTTCATCGTTCATTCCATCACTGTCTTGCCAGAGGCATGCTTACACTAGTTATAAAACTGCAACATTAACTACCCCGCCTTCCCTCCACTACAGATTTATACTCTCGAAGTCATTCTATTTAACCTGCTTTAATATATAGTATTTCAAGATCAAATAAGAAAGTTCAGCCATTTAACGTATTTACTATAATTATTTCTATAAGAGGCTGGAAAGACTGGAGGAGACAGACAATATACTGGATTATGAAGTCTGTGCCCTTCTGGAAAGAAAGTGCAAATTACAGTGGACCCTCGGTTAACGAATACCCCGGAAATCGTGCAATTATGTAAGTATAATTTTGTAAGTTCTTGTGGAAGTGTATTTTTGGGGGTCTGAAATAGACTAACCTACGTGAAATTTTTCCTTAAGGGAGTAAATTCGTTCGGTAATGGCACTTGAGCAGACTTCAGTAGTGAAATTTTTACAAAACTCAGGGGTCCACTGTATACTGAAGATGTTTTTTCCCTCTTTGGGCCAGGAAAAATATTTTTAAAAACTGTGGTAACTAATAAAAGATAATAATGAACCTCGAAGAATACTCAAGCTAAATGGAATAAACAGTGTAGCAAAACTTACACTTCTTAATATATCTACTGGCTTTATACAATCATGGCATTACATGTAACACACTATTTTTTTTTTAACATCAGCCATATCCCACCGAGACAGGGTAACCTTAAAACAAAAACAAAAGTTTTTCTTTTTAAATTTAGTAATTTATACAGGAGAAGGGGTTACTAGCCCCTTGCTCCCAGCTTTTAGTCACCTCTTACGACACTCATGGCTTATGGAGGAAATAATGATAGAGCAATTCTTACGTGGTAAATTTTGCAGTACAGAGATTTAGAAATTCTTCGTCATCACTGTGTTGGTCTTCATCTGGGTTGCACTCGTGTGATACAAGGTCGGATACACTACTCTCATTTTTTTTCTTTTTGCCTCTCTCTTCCACACCTTGACTTGCAAAATGACCTGAACATAAGCCCACAAGTTCTCCCATTTCTTGAGATGGGGTGAGGTTCTCTTCATACAAGTCCTTTATTTGGGTGGTTGGCGTCTTCTCTGATTAAGAAGAAGCAGCTATGTACTTTATAGGAATTAAATTTAGCAGAAAGTTTTGCATACTTTTTAAAGCAAATTAATATGTTCTTATACAGAATAAAATACATATACATATGCAATCTATAAACTTTACCCCATTCCTACTTTTAAACTGGGATGGAGCCAAATACACATGTCCAAATACAAGTACAATATTATCCAGAGGGCAAAAAAAGCGGGTTACTGAGGTACTTTGTACACTGAGTGAGAATAGAGGAAAAGAGGATGACTTGGAGAGTGTATAAATCTGTAGTGGAGGGAAGGTGGGGTAGAGGTTGTCCTTGAAAAGGTATGAGGAGGTGGTGAAGGAGGTTTTGTATGTGATGGGCTTGGACACCAAATAGGCATGCATGAGCATGTTAGATAGGAGTGGAAGCAAGTGCTTTTCATAACTTTTCATGCTGCTGGAGTGTAAGGTAACATTTATGAAGGGATTCAGGGAAACCGGTTAGCCAGACTTAAGTCCTGGAGGTGGGAAGTACAGTGCCAGCACTCTGAAGGTAAGGGGATGTGCAGTTTGGAGGGGTATCTGAGTTGTAATGTTAGCAACTCTGGCAAGATGTTGATGCACTGAGTGATGGTGAAAGTGTTCTCTTTTTTTGGGTCACCCTACATTGGTGGGAGGGGGACAGTGTGTTAAAAAAATAAGTTACCAAATAAAAATTAGATCACATTAGAGATTATCAGATTTTGGGTAAGCAAAATAATCATGGCATTCTATTGAACTGTATATGAAGCAAATGCAAATTAAGTACAAATACATAATTTTAATTTCTTTCTAAATATGAAGTATAATACAGGTCGGCCATCACAAATCCGGCAATCAGTCATCCGGTTCCATCAGTTATTCGGCACTAATTTCGGCTAGCATAATTTCAAATTTCCAGGGTTGCCACACCAACATGCTGGCACTGTTTGGTGGTGCTACTTTCTGCATAAGTCATTTCAATTTCTTTTTCTCCATTTATTGTTATAACCTGCTTACTTTTAGCCCTAGCCATGGTTCCAATGAATAAAAGAAATGATTCTCGTTGTGTAAAGCATGTACACAGTACATTATCCATAAAAGATAAGGTGGCTTTGAAGCCACTGTTGGTTGCCATGAGCTCAGTCTCGTGATGCAGGGGAATATGCTTTGTTATTATGCTAATAACAACACTACGGCTTATTTACCTATCACAATAGATCTAATATGACATAATAAACAATATAAATAACCTAAAAACATTGTAAATACTCCAGAATAAATAATATTTGGCATAATACTGAGCGGTTCGACAGAGGTATGAAGAGGAAATGGGATACAAAAAAGCTATTTTCTCTACATAGATTATCATACATAGCAGCATATGTGTAGAGAACTTAGGATAACCCAAAAAAGTCAGACAAAGTGACTTATTTGTTTGTTGGGCTAGCTTATTGAAACTTGGGCAATGTATGATAGAAAGGTGCTTCTTAACGTACACCAAAAATGAAAGAAATCGGATGATAAATAACAAGAGTTCACTTCTCAGCCATTAGCGCCCCTTAGCGGTATATTTCATATGTTTTTTATGGTTGTATTATCGTTTTTTTGGTCTCATTTAATAGACTGGAAGATATATTACAGAAGTAGATATGATTTTGATTGGTTTCAGGACGAAAAGTACCTTGAAATTGAGCTCAAAGGAGCGGAAATGTTCGATTCTTTGGAGATGTTCAAGAGTAAACAAATGACATCACTGTCCAATACGTGTCCGACTGGCCAGTCCAATACACAGTCACGAATGGATTGACATAATTTATACAATTATTACAATAATACAGTAGTCTGCATAACAGTAAATCTTCTATTTTTTGTGTGAATAATAATTCCATATGGTAAGCAAGAGTAATATAAGAGGGGCCTGGATACGTGACGAACAGAGAAAATGTTATTTTAGTGCCAGGAATGTCTGCATTGTTTATTCTGGACCCTATTTTGAAATTTGTGTGAAAATGGCCAAATTGCCAATTTCTGACCACTATATTGAGTAGTTGAAATACATACGTAGTTGAATGGGCGATTTTTTGTACTCAGTCGACAGAATAGAACTAAGTTTATTCAGGTATACACAAATACAGTTACCTACATAGATTATCATACATAGCAGGGTATGTATAGAGAACCGAGGATAACCCAAAAAAGTCAGTGACTTATTTCCAGTACCTGGCTTGGGCTTGCCATATATGATTTTTAGTAAATATTTTTTTTCTCAGTTGTTTGTTGGGCTATCTTATTGAAACTTGGGCAATGTATGATGGAAAGATGCTTCTTAATGTACACCAAAAATGAAAGAAATCGGACCATAAATAACGGAGTTCACTTCTCAGCCATTAGCCGCCCCTTAGCGGCATATTTTCCTATGGTTTTTATGGTTGTATTCTCATTTTTTTGGTATCATTTGATAGAATAGAAGATATACTACAGAAACAGATACGATTTTGATTGGTTTCACAACAAAAAACACCTTGAAATTGTACTCAAAGTAGCGGAAATGTTTGATTTTTGCCGATGTTCAATGAACTTTTTTGTGTAAGTCAAGTTGGTTAACTTTATTAAGTGTATTCTAACCTAACCACTCTGTAATCCGGCAAACTCAATAATCCGGCACTCTACAGGTCCCAATGATGCCGGATTTGTGATGGCCAACCTGTACCTATTTTTCTGTATCTGTATTTGTATGTGTAAATATAACTATGTTTTGGTTAACTTACACTGATTTGTGTGAAAAATCATTTTAATATCACAATGATGCAAAAAAGCTTATTTTATTTTTTAACATATCGGCCGTTTCCACTGAGGCAGGGTGACCCAAAAAAGAAAGAAAATACTTTCACCATCACTCATACATAATCACTGTCTTTGCAGAGGCACTCAGATACGACAGTTTAGAAGTCCCTCCAAACTGCCAATATCCTAAACCCCTCCTTTAAAGTGCAGGTATTGTACTTCCCATTTCCAGGACTCAAACCCGACTAAGCAGTTTCCCTGAATCCCTTCATAAAATATTACCCTGCTCACACTCCAACAGCTCAAAAAATATTTTTTTTTTTATTAACACTGGCCGTTTCCCACCAAGGCAGGGTGGCCTGACAAAGAAAAACTTTCATCATCATTCACTTCATCACTGTCTTGCCAGAAGCATGCTTACACTACAGCTACAGCAGTTTTGTAGCTCAAAAAATAATAACAAACTTAATAAATAAGAAAAAATTGAATGTTGGAATTCTACATCAGCCAAAGTTTTTACTCTATATAATGCGATTAATTGTCTGTAGTACGTAGTTATAAAAATGGAACATATATGAAACAACAAAAACTGGTTGCATATTACCAATAAATTAGAATCCTTGTCTCACACAGATACATTCCCAATGGCATCAATGCTGCATCAGCAGTTCCACATGTTCTCTTACTGTAATATCTGATGCAACAATACCAGGTACCTGGTATTGCTGCATTGCTCAGCACACTTGTGCTGTGGATAACTACATTTCATCATTTATAGAAGTACAGTGGTCCCTCGGTTTTCGTGCATCTCCAAACTCGAACATTTATGTAAGTGTATTTTCATAAGTGCTGTTGCAAGTGTATTTTTGGGGGTCTGAAATAGACTAACCTACGTGACATTATTTCTTAAGGAAGTAAATTCGTTCGGTAATGGCACTTGAGCAGCATTCTGGAACGAATTTTCGGCGAAAACCGAGGGACCACTGTATTACAAGTACAATACCAATCAGATCCAAAAAATATAACTATTTATTCACTACTGGGGTTCCTCTGTGGGACTGATGCTGTGATTGCTCAACACACAGTGGGTTGACTGGTTGCTTCATTTTGGAGGAGCTAACAAACAAACTTCTGACAGGATTAGACTAGATTAGATTTTGTCACCAAAGTGGCTAGTTTATTGTGCACCTCACATCCATCCTATGGACGGTAGTGCAAGAGCATATGGATACACAAAAGGCCTAGGAACTAGACCCCGAAAGGGTTAACAGGAGTACATTTGGATTTATATCTACAGATCACTTCGTCTAAGCTGTCGTATGTGAGTGCCTCTGCAAAGACAGTGATGGTGAAAGTGTTGAATGATGATGAAAGTTTTTTCTTTCCTTTTGGGTCACCCTGCCTTGGTGGGAAATGGCCAACATGTTAAAAAAAAAAAAGTTCACTTTTCTGTTACAAGAAAATTTAGAAAATTTGTTTAATATATCTGGCATCTTATTTTCAATAAGATATCTTGACATGTCACATAGGTTATTATATTGTCTATCTCTATATTCCTTAACAAGTGGACAATTAAGTACATAGTGTTCAAAATAGTGACCAGCTACATTTTCATCATAAATTCAATTAGCATTAAACACTGTCCACATCATAAGTGGGTTTACTACATGTGTTACCAATGTGGCTGCAGCACTGGGGAAAATGAAAGGGAGGAAGAGTTCAAAGGAATATTTGCAAATTAGGAAAAATATCTTTCTCGTTGTCTTGATTCTAATGAGACAGTGATAGTGTGAATGATGGTGAAAGTGCTTTTTTTCAGGTCACCCTGCCTCAGTGGGAGATGGCCAGCATGTTAAAAAAATATATATTCCTGATCTTTGGTATGACTGCTATCACTACACTCATTGCTCTGTGGAGTAGCTCAGTGAACAGGATAATGTGTGTATCCACTAAGTCAATCTTTGATCTACCTTTGTACCTTTGATGAGTTTCAAGACTTTCTACTCCAGGATCCTGGCTATGGGCCAGGCTCGTCTGGTGGGACAACACTGAATAGCTGGCAAAGGTTGTAACCAAGGAAGAAAATGCTGTGGACCTTGGGCAAGACAATATTTATTCAATGGGATGAAATGATGGTACTGTATACAAGACCTGAATCAATACCCCATTAAGAATAAGTCAATCAAAGTCTACCTTTGTCTACAGTCTACAACCCAAAGTAGTTTGTATCTCATTATCATATTCCTCCTTGTTCTTCCTTTTTATTAGATTAGGTGTACAATAAGCTATATGAATCCTAATAAATGAAAATGCAAAACATCATTCCTTGGCAGCAAACTACTTCCTTGCAGTTAATGGTCCAAGTCAGACTGAAATGTTGTCATAAGTTTCATTCCCCTATTCCCCTATGTGCAAGTTATTTGTGTATTGTTCCAGTCACAGTATTGTACCTTTTTATTCTTTGCATTCTTATTCGTTGCTATTTCTTTTGCACTGTTTCCATACATACCACATATTTCACATTCACCATACATGACAAGCTTCTTGGTCATTATCTTATTGTATCATCAAGTTCATTAAAAAGTACTTGTTTCACCACTCAAAAAGAAGAAAAATATAGGTACCTTACCTGTAAACTGTCCAGAGCATAAATCAATCAAATCATCTTTCTGTGAATCACCAATGTCTGTGAAATCTAGCCTCAACTTGGCAATTGAATTAATCTTAAGTGATTCATGTTGTGGGAACTGTGAATCCTCCAACTGAGTTAAGTGAAGACTTAATTCCTCTGGGGATGGAGGATCAGAGTTACTGGCTGCAACAACATTACAAGAGTCTTGAGAATCCTCAATTGGTAAACTCAAATCGCGCTCTCGCTGAAAATAAATAATAACTACATTTTATAACGCAATACTGTAGCAGAAAAATTAACGTGATAAAGTATATTGTCCTTTGTTAAGGAATGCATCAAATTTACAGCTAAACTTGCACTTATATGCAAATACACTTTGTCTTTAATCTTGAAGAAATGCTAAATACAGGATTTTTTAAATACTAATTATGTCACAGATTCAAAGAATTACTGGTTAGATGAAAAAAAGAAAAACTTCTGAGGAGAGAATTGCATGCAGGTGCAAGAAATGTAGTAAAACCTCAATATAACAAATCCCAGCTTAATGGATTTCAGACTGAACTGACAAAATCTATGCCTGGATGTCCAGAAACAACATACACTCCATTAAATCAAGACCTATTCATTATTATTAGTCCACCTGGTAAATTTATTTTGTTAAATCCTGAATTGTAAATTCGCTGGGTAAATTTATTTCAAATTAAGCAGATAAAATGTGTTAAATGCAGAACTGTCTATTATTATGTTCTCCTAGAAAAATTTATTTAAGATTAAATGGACAAGCTCCATTAAATTTAAATTGTCAGTTATTGTTATGATTGTGGAAAAACAATCTCACAATTCAAATTTAAAGGACACCCCTCCCCATCTATCTGTCCATTAAGTTGAGGTCTCACTGTATGAAGGTAGATGTCCTTCTTAGAGATGTTTCAATATAGTGTTAGTATGGTCAATACAGATACCCATTATCTGTAATATATGTGTAACCATCAGTATGCCTGAGCCCAGTACAATGCTATGAACATTTAACCCTGAAGTGCAAGTACAAATCAAGCCACTTCATAAAGCAGAAAATGAATTTAACCATGTCAAAAGCTTATGCTCAAACAAACTGCTACAGTGTTACTATCACACCTGCAAGAAAAATAAAAGGGTGGATAGAAAAGAATCCTTAAAACAAGAGATGCCACGCCAATAATAACATTCTTATACTTTCAAGACTTGAATACAGATGTACAATAATAGCAACTCTAAACAATGTACTGAACAAAAAAAAATTCACATGAATTAATGGGAATACTGAAAAGCCTTCGATTAATTCTAAATTTAAGAGCTTTTTTCTTTACATTGATTATTACTGACCATGGAATATAAGCTTAGGTATCAATATTAAAAGCCTGTATATTAATAACAATATTACAGCATGCTCAGTATTTAAGCATAAGGATCAATATAAATCTCCTTTGCTTTGTAATTAGAGCATCTCACTAAATCAAACATCAATATTTTTTTTTCAACACACTGGTCGTTTGCCACTGAGGAAGGGTGACCCGAAAAAGAAAAAACATTTTCATCATCACTCACTCCATCACTGTCTTGCCAGAAGTGTGCCGATACTACAGTTGGTTTTCCACCCCTCCTTCAAACATCAATATATTAAGCAAAAAATATTAGAGCTGTTGTAGTGTAAGCAGGATAATATTTTGTTAAGGGTTTTAGGAAAACCAGTTAGCTGGACTTTAGTCCTGGAGGTGGAAAATACAATTTTTGTACTTTAAAGGAGGGGTTTGGGATATTTGCTGCTAAAAGCGACATCTGAACTGTTGTATCTGCGCGCCTCTGCAAAGACTGATTGTGTGTGAATGATAGTGAAAGTTTTTTTTTTTGGTCACCCTGCCTTGGTGAGAGATGGCCGATGTGCTGAAGGAAAAAAAACAAAAGTAATTTTATTCAGGTAACTCACTGAAGTACTGCTAGAGGAGTGAGACTTGGTCTTAGTAAAAGGAGTGAGAAAGGTAGTATCCCCTTCACTCTCACTAGGATGACCACCTCTGTTGTGCTTCATGCCTCCTCCTGGCTGGTGTCCAGGAATCACAGAACCAAAAATTTCAAAACTTGAATCCATTGAAGTGGTACTGGCATCCTTATCCGTACTTTCACCTGAAAATATCCAGATTTAATTATTGTGTTCAGAGAAATTGCTAAATCCATGCAAGTCATTTAGTGCTTTTAATTAGGTAAACAGGAGGGCCCCGTTTCTACGGCTGTTATATTCCCAATCCCCTGTGATAAGCAAAAATCACCAGTGGGTGGAAAAAAGTTTTTTCCAATATCAAATGCATCTAAAATGCCTGATAATGTGTTTACACTAACATATATTAAATGCTCAACACAGTTAGGCATAATTTTTTTTTAACAAATCAGCAGTTTCCCACCAAGGCAGGGTGGCCTGAAAAAGAAAAACAGATGCAAAAGTAAAATATATACATAGTACATACATACAATACTTACCTTAAAATATGGTGCCGGTCGCCCTTCCCTTACACAACTATTGTGTGAAAACGGAGGAAAAGCAGAAAAAGCACTGAACATAATAAACAATAGCTCAATTGAAAACCACCAAAAAAGTGGAACACCGAAAAGTGTGCCAAATACGCGGGGAATTCCTGTACCAAAGTTTGGACCTGATATGAACCTAAAGTAAATGTTCTAAAAAAGAACTAACATCATAATATTCATTAAAATGTTTAGCTCCTTCATGGGGTGGGAAGGCATTTGCCTAGTAAAATTAGGCAAGGGCAGAGAATGAGAAGAATCATTACTAGTCTATCAGTTAAGTTTTTAGCGTCTTGTTCCATTTAGAAATACGCTATCAGTAAAGAGGGTATCTGTATCAACACCATCTTTCCAGACACTGTAAATGCAATACAAGTGTATGAAGGAGCACATAATAAGACGGCCGACTTGTTGAAAAAACAAAAATAATAATAATAATAATAATAAACAACACTTTTCCTGAATAAATTACTAAATGTAAAAAAAAATCTATAAAGTTGGGTCTTCTCTCTAGGGTCACCCCCACTCCAGTGGGAGACGACCAGTGTGTTAAAAAATAATAATACATAAACAAAAATAAATAATAAATAAACTTGGCCAGTTTCGGTTACGTAAGATATAAAAAATATTAATCACAACATCTATTATAGAACTGCTAAAACTGTTGAAACAATACTCACTCTTTTTGCAGGCCTGAGAAGAAAATAGATCCTCAGTACTAGAACGAGTGATGGAAGGTACACGTGAAGAGTTAGCACGAGGCAATGTTTGAATATCTTGGGATTCTTCCCAATGCAATTTAAGCTGCTCACTGTTATCCTCCTCTTCGTCGTCATCTTCCACGGAAATCCTTTTCCGTGTGCTAGGCATCTCAACGGTATCATTACTGTCATCTTCTACTTCTGGCCTGCAATTACAAATTCTTAATGATTTTCAGAAATTGTGAATTCTCAACATAACTTACAAACTAATAATTTATATATTTTTAGAGTGAACTACTGCATTTGTTATTTAATATATTTGCAGCAAACATACCTCTTCTTTTATCCAGTGGCACATTCAGAATAAGACAGAAATATAATATTAGTATTTGTATATCTTTAGCAAAAATAAATCCTAAAACCCACTGTAATGCACTTAAAACCTTTTAATTTAAAGGGTGGTGGCTAACATGTACAAAACTTTGTTAAAAGATAATCATATGTCACCATGCACAAAAACTATACAGTAGAGTACTTTTCAAGTCTCAAAAGCATTTGTAAAAGTTGGCAACATTCCACAATGGGTTATACCTTTAATATATCTTTGATATTTCAACATTTTCATCAGATACAAGCCAAAATGCTTGTAATATTGGTAGAGAAATAACTGCTCCTTGCAGAGGTCAAACAACTTTTCAAAGACTTCATATAAAGACTAATAAATACACATTAGGTAACCTTCAATACAATAACTGAAAACTAGATGAACTGAATATTTAAGGTAAAAAAACTCAATACAGTATACTGAAGCAGCAGTGTTCATTTGGCGAAGACACCAATGCACAAATTACAGGGCAAATATAAATTAAATGATTTGACTATGATGTTTAGACACACTTCTAGGTAGTAGGTTGGTAGACAGCAACCGCCCAGGGAGGTACTACCGTCCTGGCAAGTGAGTGTAAAGCGAAAGCCTGTAATTGTTTTACATGATGGTAGGATTACTGGCGTATTTTTTCTGTCTCATAAACATGTAAGATTTCAGGTACATCTTGCTACTTCTACTTACACTTAGGTCACACTACACATTCATGTACAAGCATATATATACACACCCCTCTGGGTTTTCTTCTATTTTCTTACTAGTTCTTGTTCTTATTTCCTCTTATCACCACGGGGAAGTGGAACAGAATTCTTCCTCCGTAAGCCATGTGTGTCGTAAGAGGCGACTAAAATGCCGGGAGCAAGGGGCTAGTAACCCCTTCTCCTGAATATATTACTAAATGTAAAAGGAGAAACTTTCGTTTTTCCTTTTGGGCCACCCTGCCTCGGTGGGAAACGGCTGACGTGTTGAAAGAAAGAAGAAAGTTTAGACACACTGTCTGTTTTAGATTAGTATAGTATTCTGTAAGAATGTTGCAGTTTTTCATTTCATCTGTTAAATTATTCCACATCTTTGGCCCTTTAATTTGCAACAATTTTTGTAGGTGTTCAATCCAAAGAACGTTCCAAAGGATGTTCAATCCAAGAATGTGCATGTGCTAAGTGGCTTCACAATTTTTAATGAATATGTTCCATTAGTGTGGGACTGCTGCTAACACTTTACCCACTTTTTTAATAGAAAGTGTCTCAGAATACCATTGTTCTGGATCACTTAGCAATACATATAGTACTCATTTAACTGAAAAATACCATTTCATATACTGTACATAGCAGCAGAGTCTGCTGGAACACTAAGTAAAATAAAAAATTTAATCATAATTTTCTTATAAAGCCACCGAGGCATCTGTATCTGCATCAAAATACAGAAAATTATAGTTGTCTACATTAATTTTAAAGCCTTATGTGCTGCAAAGATAGAAAATAACAAGAGATTACAAAAAATACATACCCATCATTATCATCAGCCTCCTCCATGTCTTCATCATCCTCCTCTGCCTCTTCATCTACATATATACTTTGTTTATGCTTTTTATCTTTGATGATGATGTCATTTTCTTCTGGCTCAGATTCTGTTTCATAGTCTGTGTCACTTTTATCAGTGAGCTCAGCTTCTTCATCTGGAAGGTCTCCATCACCATCATGATCTACGAAGAATTAATTATAATAATTTAAATTTGAATTTATAATGTAAATGAAAAAAATTTACTGTAGAAAAATAAAGGTTAAGCAACTCTGTGGTTACCAAAGTGAAATTTGCAAGACTGAAGAAAAAATCAGAGTCATACCCCCCAAATCTGTAGAGGATTTTTAAGTCACTCTTAATCTTATTAATGTGGATATTCATAAGACAGATATATCATTATAAAGAGAAGTTTGTGTAGAAAAGGGGAGGGAGGGACAGAGGAAAGGAGGGAGGGAGGAGGAGGAGGAAGAAGAGGAAGGGGATCAAAGGAAGCAGGAAGAAGATGAGGAAGAGGATCAAAGGAAGCAGGAAGATGAGGAAGGGGATCAAAGGAAGCAGGAAGAAATAAATATGGAAAAGAGGGGGGTTATGAATAACAAGAAAAAAAAAAGTTGGAAAAATAGGTGACATACTTGTGCGTGTGCATTAACTGTGCTCAGTTTAGGTTCTTCTACCTCCACAGCCTAGCTTGAAGCCAGGCTTCCTGTTGATTACCTAGTAACCAGGTTGTGTTTGCTAGTGGCCCACAAACCTGTGCTGCCATCACAAATCGGTTGATCCAGCACTTTAGAAGGAAGTTTTTCAGCCTCTTTATTTGAGAACTTTTATCTTTGATTCAACATTATTGTTGAAATCTGCTTGCAGTATGTTGAAGAGTCTTGGGTCATAGATGGTCACAGTGTGTTCACTAACTGTACCTATGGTCACCTGTCCTTCACTGGGTTTATTCCACACTTTCTCCCATATGTATATTTCACTCCTGTAAGTTGTTATAGAAGTGTGAAGGTTAGGGACCAGTCCCTCAAGTTCATTCAAAGTATATATTATCAAGTTTCTCTCTTCAGTATTCCCAAGATGACAATCTAAGTACTTTGAAGTGATCACAATAGTTTAGATGTTTATTGAAGGCAACATACAACCTCTGTACATTTTCAAACTCTGCTATTTCTTCTTCCTTGAAAGGCACTGTGAGCACAAATTAATATTCAGGATGTAAGAGCACAAGTGATTTGTCATGTACCATTATTGTAATTGTCTTTCTAATTCTGCAATTCTAATATTCCACCTTGTTATTTTCCTGGTCTCTGCCGCATTTGTCTTACTGTGTTTTCCAAATGACAGATCCTCTGACATAATTATTCCTAAGCTTACCTGCTCCTTAAGTTCAATGATATAGTCTGACTGCATTCTGTATACTGTGCCATTTTCAGTTAAAAAAATTCAGCATTGAACATGTAATGATATTTTCATTTGCCCATTGGAAGATTTTGTTTGCATCATCATTGGCAAATCATGTAACTTTTCAGTACAATACTGAGTACTGGTATATTAATTAGTAAGAATGGTACAGATTTTTTCAAGGTAACATCAAAACTGGTTACACTCAACAGAACACATAACAGTTAATAATGAAGTTACCTTGAATAACTTGTTCAGTCTCCAGAAACTGCTTTTCCTTTACTCTCCTCATCCTCTCTCTCTCACGCTGCTCTCTAATTTTGGCTTTCAGAGTTGTCTTCAAGGACACCAGACGAGCTCCAGGGGCTGTTTCTGCAGGCTAGAGCAAGGGACTATTCAGATGAAGATGGGCCTCCTGACTACTGTACAGGAGCGCCCAACATATACAGCACATTCTTTTCAGTGTTCCACATTTTCATTGGCTTCATACTGAGCCATAGCTCATTAAATTCCATGTGCCGGCAATTGTCACTGGTGGGTGGAAAAATGGCTCACTTGAAAGCCAACGAAAACGTGGAACACTGAAAATAGATGCTGTATATGGGGCCCTCCTGTACTCCTAGTGTTGCATGTGTCTTATACTGCAATTCTTAATACCAAATACTACACTATTTTTATTACATTTTCACCACTTTCTCACACCAGCCATCTTTTTTATTTTTTATTTTTACAGTGGACCCCCGGTTTTCGTGATGCTCCAAACTCGAACAATTATGTAAGTGTATTTTTGTAAGTGTATATTTGGGGGTCTAAAAGGACTAGTCTAATTTACATTATTCCTTATGGGAACAAATTCGTTTGGTAACGGCACTTGAACAGCATTCTGGAACAAATAAATCACGAACACCGAGGGTCCACTGTATAACCATTTTCTTTAATTCTATTACTTTCTCCTCTTTTTTATGTTAACTACTCCCTTGCCTCACATGCCTTTTATTTTTAATCTAGCTAATATTAAGTAATAATAAGACATTAGTCAATCCTCTATCTAGTCGACATTAATGCTCAGCATATACTACAGTAGAACCCTTGTATCCGCAGATTTGGCTTCCGCAATTTCAGTTATCCATGGTTTACTGTGGCCCAAAAATAACCCTTAATTTTGCTTAATAATGACACCAAAGTGAAAAATTAGCGCTGCTTGCAGTTCTTCAAAGCCTACGAGAAGCCGTGAAGTGCTCCTCATCAGTAAAAAAGTGCTAATTCTCCATTTATTGAGTGTAATTTATCAATAAAACTTTATCACGGGTATGTATGTAAACGAAAAATGACTTAAATATAGGGTTCGCTACCATCTGCAGTTTCAGGTATCCATGGTAGGGCTTGGAACGTAATCCCTGCGGATACAGGGGACCACTGTACAGCAAAACTTCTTGATAATGAAGAAAATTTTATGATAATGAAGGAAATTTTATAATGAATGATATTTCACGATAATGAAAGAAACTTCATGATAATGATTGTTACGATTCCTGGTATCTATCCCAAGTAGACTGTAAATATATCTGTCTAACCTGTTCTTCTTCAGCCTCCAAGGTGACAGTCACATTAGATGCCACAAGCCTTTCACTGCCCTCTTCATTCTTTTCCTTACTCACAATGCTGCAAAAAATAGATATACAAGTTAACAGATATAAACTGTGCATTTCAATTATGAATACATGTATATGTTTTATAAAACAATGAATTACTGACAAATTATTCTATAATTTATGAAAACAATCACAGACTAGGACAATGCACACATAATATGTACTGTAATTATTTTTGTAATACACCAGCCATTTCCCACTGAGGCAGGTGCCCCCAAAAAAGAAGAAACACTTTCATCATCACTCACTATCACTCTCTTGCCAGAGGGGCACCGATACTACAGTATTGTGCTGTAATTGTGGTTGAATATATAATTATTCTATTGCTGTACTGGTGTTGCATCAATCCTGCTTTGGGTTATGAATTAAAAAAATTGTTTTCTTCTTTCAACAAACTGGCTGTATCCCACCAAAGCAGGGTGGCCCAAAAAGAAAAACAAGTTTCTCTTTTTAACATTGGTAATGTATACAGAAGAAGGGGTTACTTGCCCCCTTGCTCCCGGCATTTGAGTCATCTTTCAAGACACGCATGGCTTACGGAGGCAGAATTCTGTTCCTCTTCTCATGGAGAAAAATATGAAATTATGTAAACTAAACAATGAGGAATTTGAATATTGTACTTATCTTAGCTTGACCCAAAGCCAAGTGTAATTTACACTTTTATTTTTTAAACTCAATGGCCATCTCCCACCAAGGTAGGGTGACTTGCTTGGCCTAATTAATACAACAGTGTGTGGCCACCTCAGACTAATAACTCTTGGCGAGTCAAAAGGAATATTGCATTTGCAAATATCAAAATAAAATTTCTTACCTAAGGTTCACTTGCTGTTTTTCTGCAGGTTTCTTCTTAGTGCTAGAATGTCTTACAAAGCGATCCATCAACTCGCTCACACCAGGATTTACTTTTCGCGTTGGAGTTTCCTCATCAAGGTCAATGAAGTCATCCTCTCTTCCCAAACTAAGTTTTGGTGTTCCTTTAATAATCTTACTCAAGTCAGTGTCCCGTAACTTAGAGGCTAACAGGGTCAGTTTTGGTGTATCACTTTTTTCAATTTCCCCTATGACAGATGCTGCAGAATCCAGGAGTAAATTTTCTGATGCAGGCAGCAAAGTGTCTATTTTGTTACAGTCTTTTTCCCCATCATTTACAATAGTACAATCTTCCTCCTTTTCATGTGTTGTTATACTTGTATTACTCTTATTGCCTGCATTTAGCAAACATGTCTTTAACTCAGAAGCAGTATTATCATTTTCAATAACAGCACTATCTCCATGGTGGGAACTGTCAGGTGAAGATACACCACTGTGGATTCCTGATTCGTCATTTTTGTCCATAGATTTTGTAGCGGGATCTTCTCTGCTGTTCCCAGATTTGTCAATTGTCGAAGGAGATTGATTTTCAAAGGTTTGGTGCTCTGCTACAGTAGAATCTCCATTCACCACCTTAACTGATGATGAACTATCAATAACCTGAGTTATATCTGGGAGTTCATCATCACAGCATCCTGTCAATTTATCCACTGTTTTGTCTAACTCCATTTCCAAGGCTATTCTTTCACTTGGTAATTCCTTGGGATCATTAGCCTCATTGCTTGGTGTCCAGTCTTTGTCATCAGGATCCTCTTGGTCAGAATCAGACTTATAAAATTCTTCAACTTCTTTCTTCTTCTCTTCCAATAACCTACCGAAAATTAAATTCTGATTACAAAGCAAAAATAAATGCGGGAAAATATAGCTTTTTAATTAGATAAGCAAAAAGCAGAGTATTGTATAACTAAATCACACAACTTCAATTATACAATACAGTGGTACCTCTACTTATGAGCAGCTCCCAACTCGAACAATTATGTAAGTGAATTTTTGTAGGTGCTTTTGTAAGAGTATTTTTGGGGGTCTGAAATGGATTAATCTAATTTTCATTATTTCTTATGGGAAAAAATTCCTTCGGTATCAGCACTTGAATAGCTGTCTGGAATGAATTAAGCTCGTAACTCGAGGTACCACTGTAGTTTATTTTTTTAATAGTTTCACTACACTAACATTCTCACATTATATAGTAAACCCATTTAACAGACCTCTATATAACAGACTTCGGAAATATGAAACAAAATCTACTGGGCCAAGTGTTTTGGAAACCTGTTGGTTTTTGGTTACAGAATTGTCTGTTAACAACCTTTTAACAAAAATACTTGAGGCAGTGAACTATGATAAAGAATTGTGTATATGAACTTCTGCAAGGCTTTTGACAGGGGTTCTGTGCAAGACATTGATGAAGAAGGTAACTTCACATGGTATTGGAGAAGTTCTAGTCTGGATAGAGGGACAGCTGACTGACAGCCAACAGAAAGCTTTGTATAAAATGGGAGAAAACAGAATGGGGAACCATTACAGTGATGTTCCACAGGGGTCAGTGTTGGGTCTATTGCTCTTAGGAATCTTTTTCTGTTATTGTTGTTCACATACTACATAATTACACTGATGAGGGAATAAATAGTCCAGGCCATGGGGGCATTGACCTCCAGAACACCCTCCAGGTATAGGTAAATTTGGCAATGGCACAAAAATAGGATGCTAAATAATTTCTGAGGCCACCAGGGTACTACAGGATGATTTGGATAGGTTTATGTGGAAAGAAAAGTAGCAAACATAATTTAGTGTTGACAAATGTACAGCTCTAATCCTAGGAAAAGAAAATAACCAGGACACCTATTAATTTAAATAATAAAGATACCAATGAAAATTAATGAAAGAAAAAAAAGTTCTGGTTGGAAGAAGTCTAAAGCCAAAACAACAATACATAAGTGCTTGCACAAAGCTGATAGATTTCTTGGGTTCATATCAAGAACTATAAATAGCAGAGGGTTCCAAAGTTATAATGGAACTTTATACACTATATGATTAGTAAGGCCTCGTATAGGTTATTAGCTCAATTCTGTCTCCACATTAGAGAGAGAATATCTGTGCTGGACAACATCCAGATGATAATTTTATCATAGCTCCCAAAAGACTCAACCTGCAGACCCTCAGGAATAACCTGAACATAGTTGTACTATTTATACAGTTCACTCAGTGAGGAAAAAGACAGTAGTCTTCCTTTTCTCAATGTCCTGCTCAGCAAAGAGGATTGCCATCTCAAGTTCAAACTACAGCACATAAAAAAAATCATCAAGAAAAACCATGACCAGAGAACTAAATGGGGAGTACTCAATAATGTTTTTTCTCAAAGCATACAGGATCTACAGTCTGGAATACTGTACCCTGTAGAAGAATGCGACATATTAAAAAAATATTTTCCTGACTCTCAAGTATCAGTATGCCTGCACAACACACAATATGAGCAATGCCTACTGTTATACACAAGAATCAGACCACACACCTGATGTCCTGGAAAGACGCCTAACTAGAAAAGAAGAAAAAGAGATAAAATACAATAAAGCCTGGAACCTGTCTAATCTGCAAATAAAACACCATTTAGCAGAATTAGGGAGCTTTCAGCTTAAACCCTTAGCCTATTACAAAAACAAAAACAATTCAGTATAATTCACATGCGCACACATTTGGCAGAGTGGACCTCCTACAGTGTTCCTTCTCAACACCCACACCTTCATCTCACTTTCCTGACAACTCACCTGCTTGCCCGATTTTATGCTTGTGTAAATATGCAAGTTGCTAATCATTTTGTACTGACTGGAAAAATCATATTACACAAGTGAAAACATTTCAAGTGAAATATTTCAATACAAGTGAAACATTTCAATAAAAGTTCTGCTTCAGGCAGAATTTAGGAGAGCACTGGTTTGGCAATAGCTGTGGATGAGTAAAACAAACTATGAAGTAGCATCACTGAAGCCAGAACACTGGGCAGCCTTGAAAACAGATTAAACAGGTACATAACTAGGAGTGGTTAGGTGTGAGAATTGCCTAGGTTGGTTCAGTAGGTCTACTGGAGTGCTCCTCTGTTGTCATATTCTTGTAGTAATGTTAAAATTTACTAGTATTTTTGAAGAGATGCTACAATAATGAAGTTCCACTCTACTTATCTGGCAAAGCAACCACTGCTTAATACATTAGGATCACAGACTGCTCAAAAAACACGACATATACATGCTGATTTTTCCCACCAATTTTTTATTTTTATTACACATTCAAAATACATATTCACATACACACCAAATAAAACAGCCTTAAATTTTAAAGTCGACCCTGACTTCACCCTTGCCTCCAAGTTTACAACCATTTTTTTTGACAAGATAGCTCCTAAAAAATAATTATAGTACAGTGGACCCCCCCACATTGCCCTCAGACATGCCATCTCCACTGCCTCCAGCCTTCTCTTTGTTGCAACATTCACAACCCATGTCTCACACCCATACAAGAGTGTTGGTATAACTATACTCTCATACATTCCCCTCTTTGCCTTCATGGATAAAGTTCTCTGTCTCCACAAGCTCCTCAGTGCACCACTCACCTTTTTCCCCTCGGTAATTCTATGATTCACCTCATCCTTCATATACCCATCTGCTGACACATCCACTCCCAAATATCTGAACACATTCACCTCCTCCATACTCTCTCCCTCCAATCTGATATCCAATCTTCCATTATCTAATTTTTTTGTTATCCTCATCACCTTACTCTTTCCTATATTCACTTTTAATTTCCTTCTTTTACATACCCTACCAAACACGTGCACCAACTTCTCTTACAACTCCATCTATAAATATATTGAACAACCACGGTGACATCACACATCCCTGTCTAAGGCCTACTTTTACTGGGAAAAAAATCTCCCTCTCACCTACATACTCTAACCTGAGTCTCACTATCCTCATAAAAACTTTTCACCGCTTTCAATAACCTACCTCCTATTTCATACATTTGCAACATCTGCCACATTGCCCCCCTATCCACCCTATCATATGCCTTTTCCAAATCCATAAATGCCACAAACACCTCTTTACCCTTATCTAAATATTGTTCACCTATATGTTTCACTGCAAACACTTGGTCTACACACCCCCTACCCTTCCTAAAGCCTCCTTGTTCATCTGCTATCCTGCTCTCTGTCTTACTCCTAATTCTTTCAATAATAACTCTACCATACACTTTACCAGGTATACTCAAGACTTATTCCTCTATAATTTTTACAATGCATCATATCAAGAGAAAAACACTCACCTCAGTGTTTCTATGTTGCGCATACTCATTTTAAGGCTGGTTCCCAAATGCACTTGAGGGATCAAGACTTTCTTCCTCCTGTTAAAAAGAAAAATACATATTTATTATTTTACACAATCACCATTTCCCAAAAAGACAAGGTGATGCACAGATATCACAATTTGACTATTAAGCTGCAACATCTCCACCTAGCCCCACTGGCAATTTGATAAGGTTGAATATGAACCACAAATCTGCCCTGCAAAGTAAGGACTTCTGTTGCAGCAAATCACATCCTGCACTGAAAGTTGCATACTTCAGATATCGGGACTTCAATGATATTTTGGAGTCACAAAAAAAAAAAAAAATACTTAAAGTTAAGTTTCTTTTTCATTAATATAAATTTTTACAAGGATTAAGATACAGCAACAGTAACTGAAAAGTCTAGAAATAATGCACTTTGTCCATTAACTCTGAAATCAATTAACTCTACTGACTGTAACAACAACAGAAAATACTGAATTTAATAGACTTTGTCCGTCGATTCTGAATTTTATCCGTTAAATTTGAAATGTGTTCAACTAAGATCCTTTAATTTGAGGTTTTACTGTACTGTATTTAAATCATGACAATAACTATAGCAACAATACTTTCTTTCAGCAATCTCAAGGTTAAATATGAAACTATAAAAACTGTATGATTTTTTCATACCTATCAAGAAATTCTTTGAGGGTTCTCTGCTTTGGTTTGTGGTATGGCAAGGATACCTGTGATTCTCGGACCATACGCTGTGTTTCACTGTGAATCTCTCTCACCTCCTCTTGTTGCTGTTTCAGAGTTGGAGGACGATGCTTCACCAGCTAAAATACACTTTTCATTATTAATTGTATAACTATTTTATTATTAGCTACTACATAAATATTGACCCTTGAACAACGTGGGGGTTAGGGGCTTAACTACTAATAGCCTACTGTTGACCAATAGCCTTATTGATAACATTAACAGTCGATAAACCCATATTTTGTATATGTATTGTATATGTATTATATTATACAGTGGACCCCCGGTGTTCGTCCTGCTCAAAACACGCTCTTTTATGTAAGTGTATTTTTTTAAATGCTTTTATAAGTGTAGTTTTGGGGGTCTAAAAGGACTAGTCTACTTTACATTATTTCTTAAGGGAATAAATTCGGTTGGTAATGGCACTTGAACAGCATTCTGTTACGAAAAATGGACGAACACCGGGGGTCCACTGTATTAAATACAGAACCATAAGCCAAAAAAAATTGGTTAGCCAAATCAGAAAATATGGAAGCCCTCAAATTTGTAGTAGTGTCTGTACTAAATATTACTCAGAAAAACAAATATGTACAATCTTATGTGAAAGCAAACAATACTACAAATACCTTTTTCTTTTTCCCAACGTCGACTCTTCTATCGTCATCACTTTCTTGTGACTTTCCTGGTGACTGGCAGTCCTCAGTATTGTTTGGATGTTGATCTTCATCTGAGAGCTCAGCATCATACAGGTCACTACTGTATTTGTAGCTGGGCTGTGAATATTAACTTCATTCTCAATAAAAATCTTTCAAGGTGTTAATTTAATTTTATTTTTACCTCATCAGTTGTCTACTACTAAGATGGGGTGATCTCTAGAAAAAAAAGGAAACACATACACCATCATTCATTCAATAGCTGTCTTGCCAGAAGTGGTCAGATATTACGATTCAAGTGGCATTTCACATCGACAGTCCTTCGAGTGCAAGGACTGCACTCTAAGTTCTCAGGTCCAGCTAACTGGTTATTCCTTGTGTATGGCATTTTCCTGAATTCATTCATAAATATTACATTACACTCGAATAGCACATTAAACCCTAAAATACACCTGTGTTCACTCACTCCAGTGTAACATGCTCACATATGCCTGCTAAATGCTAAAGCTTCTACTACTTATATCCTCCTTTGCTTCATCCTGCCAACTCTGCATTGGCCCTCCCACAGGCCTATTTCCTTCCATCACAGCTTTATGCACCTTTTCTGTTCTCCTATTATGTTCCATCCTTTCTAAATGTCCAGCAATTCCATTGTGTAATTCCTATAATAGTTACATATAGTATCTTACTTGTAACATCCATTTGCACGTAAACCATCTTTTTATTGCCATTTTTACAGAATGTATCTAATAGCAAAAATCAAGATTGCATATAACAAGTGCTGTATACATAATTATGGACCTAATTATGACTGGACATTATTATGACTAATGCATAAAAATACTGCACCTTCGATGATTTTGGAGTTTGCTGTATAGGGTCTTTCTTGGGGAACAATGCAGCATCTTCATCATCACTATCATCTGAATAAGACCTCTGGACAATCCGTTTTTTAATACTCTTAGTGACACCTTCACTCTCATCATCACTGCTTACAGGCAATTTATTAACAATGGGTGTAATTGGCTGACTAGAATCTTCATCCTCTGACAAAACTGCAGGTCGTCGTCTTCCAACAGACAAAGTTTGCTTTATGTTATCATCATCACTATCATTGTCTGACATGACAATCATAAGCTTGTGAGCATTATCAAGGTCTTCTAACATATCTTTATTTTCATTTACTGCACTGGTGCTTTTTATATCTGACTTATCCTCTGCCTCTGAACCACAGGTAACATTGAGAGTTCGAGAAATAAAAATCCCTTCATCCTCTGAACTATTAAGAGATTCACATTCTTTTATTTGTTGCAGAGTATCAATAGACCCTAAAGGTTCTCTGATATCAGATTCTGCATCCATATTTACAGTGTCAATCACAGGCAGGTGTTTTCCTGAAAAAAAAAATAATATTCGGTAAATATGTACAATAGTAGTACATATAGGAAAATTTTACAAGGTTTACAATTGAATGACCCTTTAACTTATGAAATGGATGTATTACTGTATACAGCACTAATGAACAATGATAAAAGTGTTGGCACCACTATACTCTGATACATCTCCTTTTTTACACACACAACCTGCACATATAAAAGAGAGGACGACAGTTTGGTCCGACTTGGACCATTTACAAAGTCACACTGTGACTTTGTAAATGGTCCAAGTCGGACCAAAACGTCGTCGTAAGCTCCTCTCTTTTTTATATGTGCAGGTTGTGTGTGTATTGTTCCAGTCACGGTATTGTGCCTTTCTTTGTTATCTCCTTTTTTGTATCTACTGTAAACTTTTTACTTTCCATATCCAAAATGCAGCCTTTCTAGTTTAGGGAACAAATAACATTTAGTCAATTTTCTGGTGACAAAAATAAGACAAAATTTTGAGGACACCAGACCAAGAAGCATAAGTAGCTAACAGAAGTCTTAAGGTTATGCTACAGCTTTATCCACCAATGGTAAAGCCTCAGAAACAATGTGATGCAATAACAGATTCAATATTACAGAATAATAAAATAATGCAATGATGGTATACATACAGTGGACCCTCGGTTTTCGTTGAAAATTCTTTCCAGAATGCTGTTTGAGTGCCGTTACCAAACGAATTTGTTCCCATAAGGATAAATGTAAATTAGATTAGTCATTTCAGACCCCCAAAAGTACACTTACAAAAGCACTTACGAAAATACACTTACATAATTGTTCGAGTTTGGAGGTGCACGAAAACTAAGGGTCCACTGTATATGTAATACAAACAATATACAGTGGACCCCCGAGTTTCGTAAACCCCGGAAATCGTACATTTATGTAAGTATAATATTGTAAGTGCTTGTGTAAAAGTATTTTTGGGGGTCTGAAATAGACTAACCTACGTGACATTTTTTCTTAAGGGGGTAAATTCGTTCGGTAATGGCACTTGAGCAGACTTCAGGAGTGAAGTTTTTACGAAACTCGGGGGTCCACTGTACAGTGGACCCCCAGTTTTCGTGATTTTTTTCATTCCAGAATGCTGTTCAAGTGCCATTACCAAACAAATTTATTCCCATAAGGAATAATGTAAAGTAGACTAGTCCTTTTAGACCCCCAAAAATACACTTACAAAAGCATTTAAAAAAATACACTTACATAAAAGGGTGAGTTTGGAGCATCACGAAAACCGGGAGTCCACTGTATTTCTTTTCTGCAGTATACTGGTAAGGTAGTTTACATGTAATAAAATATTGTTAGCTACAAAAGAAAGCCACTATCATGCACATGCAAATAATACAATGAAAAATAATACAATGTCAAGTAACATTACTGAATTAAAGACGAGTGGGTTGATTAATTAAGCTGGGTCAGATATGTATACAAGTGGGAATGGTCGGGGAAGAGAATGACCTGCATCCCATGAACCAAAAGGCCTAAATTTGTGTGCCTCTACTCTGAAGTTGTCTTATATGAAGGTTCTTCTTTCCATTGCAATGTTAAATAAATTTAAAAAATAAACAATAAAAGTATTAAACAAGAAAATGTGGGTTTGCTAGCAAACTGTCTATACTACTGTACATGGCATTTTCCAAAAAAAAGTTACTTATATACATGGAGTTTATTACTACAGCTTTGGAAATAAATTGTATAAAATACAGACACAATGGAAAAATAAACACTTAAGCAGTATAACGTGATCCTTTATTGACAACGTTTTGCCCACGCAGTGGGCTTTATCGAGTCACAAACAGATCTACCTGGGTAAAAGGTACGTGAGTATATAAAGGATGGAGTCAGGTGAAGAATGCTGCATGTGACGATCTTCCAAGTAGGGTGATTGAGTCTAGAACCTTGGGTAGCTTTAAAAAGAGATTGGATAAGTATATGAGTAGACCTTCTGCAGTGTTCCTCCATTCTTATGTTCTTATGTGGGATAGTGATGAAGAAGTTTCTTGGCAAGGGGCTCAGCTATGTTATAGAAGCCATTGTTCTGGTTAAAGTTGTTGGATATACAGATAAGTGATGATTCCAGGATTCTTCGGTATTGAGTGTTGTCTTCTCTGGCGATAAGTCTTGCGTTTCTGTAGTTGATTACTAAATGGTTGTGTGAATTTTGGTGTTGAACACAGGCATTCCTTGGATCGTCAGATCTGCCTGCGTACTGGTGTTCTGAAATACGTGTTTGAAGGTCTCTGGATGTTTCACCGATGTATAATTTGCTGCAGTCATTACAAGGGATTGTGTATACCCCTGCAGAGGATTGAAGCTTGTCCTGTCTATTACTAGTAATGTCCTTGATGGTGGTGGATGTGGAGGTAGATACAGTGGTACCTCGAGTTACGATGGTCCCAAAAATCGCCCTTTTATGTAAGTTTATTTTTTTAAATGCTTTTGTAAGTATATTTTTGGGGGTGTAAAAGGACTAGTCTATTTTACATTATTCCTTATGGGGATAAATTCGTTTAGTAATGGCACTTGAACAGCATTCTCGAACGAAAAAATATCGTAACTCGAGGTACCACTGTACTTGGAATGAGGTATTGGAAAAGATGTTGGAAACGTGTTTGGCAATGGAGTTGGTGGGGAGGACTATGTACCTCTTCTCAGCAGTGTCTTCTCTGGGTGTATTAAAGATGTTTAATGCCCGTCGTCTGCAGTCACTGCAGGTCTACTCATATACAGTGGTCCCCCGAGTAACGAACACCCCGGAAATCGTACAATTATGTAAGTATAATATTGTAAGTGCTTATGGAAGTGTATTTTTTGGGGCCTGAAATAGACTAACCTACGTGACATTATTCCTTAAGGGAGTAAATTCGTTCGGTAATGGCACTTGAGCAGGCTTCTGGGATGAAGTTTTTTCGTTACTCGGGGGACCACTTTACTTATCCAATCTCTTTTTAAAGCTACCCAGGATTCAAGACTCTATCGTCACATACAGCCTTCTCCACCTGACTCCATCCTATATATACATACTCACATACCTTTTACCCAGGTAGATCTGTTTGTGACTTGATAAAACCCACTACGTGGGCAAAACATTGTCAATAAAGGATCAC
Source organism: Cherax destructor (assembly GCA_009830355.1). NCBI lineage: Eukaryota > Metazoa > Arthropoda > Malacostraca > Decapoda > Parastacidae > Cherax > Cherax destructor. The sequence goes on along the minus strand of WNWK01000302.1, from coordinate 521,117 downwards.
ATTATACTGCTTAAGTGTTTATTTTTCCATTACTACAGCTTTATTACATATATGGGGGAGCAATAAGCCCATACAGCACCTGGAGGAATGAGAGGTAATCAGGTTCAATGCAAAGGAGGGTCAAGGTTCAATTCTTTAGATCAAGAACCCTCACCATGTATTTATTGTTGCAATTTTACTCTTAATCAACAATTTGCTAATCCTTAAAGGAGTTTCCCCTTGATGCCAATGAGGAGCTCTTGATTTGAGGAATTGGAACTATCCTTTCCTTCTTTGGATCGAGGGTGATTGCTTCCCATTCCTTGGGTGCTTTAAGATCTATACAGATTTAGCATCCCTCAATGAATATAACATAATAATAGCAACTTCTTCATAATATGCAACATTCAGGCAATATGAAAGATTTTTAGATTTTGCCGACAAAGCAGCTAGTTTACTGCACCCGTTTAAGAGCATATAGATACACACAAGGCCTAGGAACTAGGTCCCAAATTGGTTAACAGGAGTACAGTGGTACCTCGACTTACGAGCTTAATTCGTTTCAGAAGGCTGTTTGAGTGCCGATACCAAACGAATTTGTTCCCATTAGGAATAATGTAAATTAGATTAATGTTTCAGACCCCCAAAATTACACTTAAAAGCACTTACAGAAATACACTTACATAATTGTTCGAGTTGGGAGCTGCTCGTAAGTCGAGGTACCACTGTATATCTGTATTTATATGTACAGTTGATCTATATTTTGCAAGAAAATTAAGATTTGCTTAATATGTCTGGTATCTTATTTTCACTAAGATATCTTAACATACCACATAGGTTATCATACTACCTATCTCAATATTCCTTAATAAGTAGAGAATCAAGCATAAAGTGTTCAAGATAGTGACCATAGAGCTGGTTACACTGTGTGTGTGTCTGCCCAGCTGCCAGAAGTATACTTGTAACCAAGACTAAGCCTGGCTACTACAACATCAGTATCTTCATACTGAAAGTTGTTCCATTATCATAGTGATATATATCCTCAGGCTTCTAACTGCATTCCTATCACATTCAGCTTCATTATTTACTTCTCTCCTAATGATAGACACAGACACACCAAAGTTATATTCTATATTTTCCTTCATGGTACTTCTTTTTTTGGCTAACTTATGAACATTATCATGAAGGAATAATGTAATGTGTGGTGGAGGGATGAAATAGTCTTGTCTACAGTCATACAGTTTACCTAAATTATAAAACTTAATATAATTGAATATTTTCACAACCCATTTAAATATTAAGTATATTTACTCCCAGACATATACTAAGATTTGTAGTGACTGTCTGGTTAGTAAGTTTATTTATATAAAGGTACACATAATTAGTTACACAAATTACAAAGTGTAAATTACCTACGATAACCAAGAAATGCCAACGTGACTAGTTTCCATTGGGGTCCATTATAATACCAAGTACAGTGTTAATCTCAGTAATCCTATCACTGATACTAATACACAGCTCTTTCCTCATATTAATAACCTTGATAGATTTAGGACGACTGAGAATATTTTAGTTAAACGGCGAGTAAAACACACCAACACCTCCATGACTTTAATTTAAACCCAGAATTAAGCATATTTGTAAGCTGTCTACATATTCACACTTACCAGAAGCACAATATACCCAAGCTAAACAAATACAATTCCGTTTCCTTTTTGTTTATTTATAATGTGGCAGAAATAAACCGAAATAAGTCAAATAATGTGAAGTTTTCGACGGAATTTGGCGCGAAGTTGTTGTAAATAAACCAACAAACTGTTGTCTTGGTTCTTCTCTCCTCCTATTATATTATTAATGTTATATTACTGATTTCAAACAATGTATTAAGACATTTTATATAATTACTACTTTCCATAAACAAAAAATCTCATCAAAGTGACTGTAAATGGAATGTTGAAAATGGTATCAAATACGTACCACAAGTTCATGATTTTGGTACATGTGCAACAATAAATAAATAAATTACTATATAAATAAATAAAAAAATTATTTGGACATGATATATGATACATAGTTGTACAGAGGAATGTAGTAGTTGAGTGTACATGCCAAAAGCCCCTTGTATGCAGAGTATTTTGGGGAAACTTAAAATTAACTTAAGATTACAGTTCATATGGTCATTAGATGAGTTACAATGAGTACAATAACAGTTCATATGGTCATTAGATAAGTTACAATGAGTACAATAACAGTTTATATGGTCATTAGATGAGTTACAATGAGTACAATAACAATTCATATGGTCATTAGATGAGTTACAATGAGTACAATAACAGTTCATATGGTCATTAGATGAGTTACAATGAGTACAATAACAGTTCATATGATCATTAGATGAGTTACAATGAGTACAATAACAGTTCATATTATCATTAGATGAGTTACAATGAGTACAATAACAGTTCATATGATCATTAGATGAGTTACAATGAGTACAATAACAGTTCATATGATAATTGGTAAATTAGACACATATGCAACACTTGGGTATCTTTATTGAGGAAACGTTTCGCCACACAGTGGCTTCATCAGTCCATACATAGGAGAATCGTGAAGAACAGGAGGAGTGTGAGGTTGTCAGGCCCTCAATCTTGAGACGATGTTGTCAGTCCATCAATCTTGAATAGAATAACAGCATATGAGCAGAGGAAGCTTATATACTGTAGACAGGAGAGGTGCAGCAGTTGTAGGAGGTGTCACATTTGTTCAATGTGGAAGTAGGTCGTGCCCAAGGAATAGGCAAGCGAAGAAATCCCTGTATTAAGATACCAAGATGTTGCAGTGTCAGACAGGATGTGAATGAATGGTTCAGAGAACCGACGAGTTGGTAAATTAGACACATATGCAACACTTGGGTATCTTTATTGAGAAACGTTTCGCCACACAGTGGCTTCATCAGTCCATACATAGGAGAATCGTGAAGAACGGAGGAGTGTGAGGTTGTCAGGCCCTCAATCTTGAGTAGATGTTGTCAGTCCATCAATCTTGAATAGAATAACAGCATATGAGCAGAGGAAGCTTATATACTGTAGACAGGAGAGGTGCAGCAGTTGTAGGAGGTGTCACATTTGTTCAATGTGGAAGTAGGTCGTGCCCAAGGAATAGGCAAGCGAAGAAATCCCTGTATTAAGATACCAAGTGTTGCATATGTGTCTAATTTACCAACTCGTCGGTTCTCTGAACCATTCATTCACATCCTGTCTGACACTGCAACATCTTGGTATCTTAATACAGGGATTTCTTCGCTTGCCTATTCCTTGGGCACGACCTACTTCCACATTGAACAAATGTGACACCTCCTACAACTGCTGCACCTCTCCTGTCTACAGTATATAAGCTTCCTCTGCTCATATGCTGTTATTCTATTCAAGATTGATGGACTGACAACATCTACTCAAGATTGAGGGCCTGACAACCTCACACTCCTCCTGTTCTTCACGATTCTCCTATGTATGGACTGATGAAGCCACTGTGTGGCGAAACGTTTCCTCAATAAAGATACCCAAGTGTTGCATATGTGTCTAATTTACCAACTCGTCGGTTCTCTGAACCATTCATTCACATATGATAATTAGATGAGCTACAATGAGTACAATAACAGTTCATATGGTCATTAGATGAGTTACAATGAGTACAAGAGAATGGAGTATTCTATTAGGTAATACTATAAAAACATAGTTTGATAAGGTTGGACTAATTATACAACTGGGTTATTCATTCAACATTTGCATTAGGTTAAATATGAGCATTTATTGTACTTGGAGCATTTATTTATGGGGTTCTGAGGCTAGGGGAGTAACACAGTGAGTAATGATATTTTGAGTCAGTGGAAAGTGATTTGTTAGTTTTGTAGGTAAAGTTAAGTGATGTATATTTAGTTTTGAGTGAGTAGGTGGTTTTTGAGAAGTCTTGAATTGATATACAGACAGGGGTTCTTTGGTATTCACAGGTAATGAATTCCAAATTTTTGGGCCTTTTATGTGCATTGAGTTTTTACATAGTGTGAGATGGACACGGGGAACATCAAAGAGTGATCTGTGTCTTGTGTTATGGTCGTGTGTCCTGTTAAGGTTGGTATGGAGAAGTTTGAGTGGAGGGTTTATATTTGAGTTTAGTGTTCTATGTATGTAGTAGGCACAATAATAAGTATGGATGCTTTGTATGGTAAGTTTAGGCTTTTGAATATTGGTGGAGTATGCTGTCTGGAATGGGAATTTGTTATTCTGACTACAGCCTTTTGCTGGGTTATTAATGGTCTGAGATGATTTAATGTTGTTGAGCCTCATGCACAGATTCCATAGGTGAGATAGGGGTAAATGAGTGAGTGATACAGGGCAAGGAGAGCTGATTGTGGAACATAGTACCGTATCTTTGATAATATGCCTACGGTCTTAGAGATTTTCTTGGAAATTTGTTGTATATGTATCTGAAATTTGAGGCTATTGTCAAGGTGGACTCTTAAGAATGTTCCCTCTGTGAGTTTTGTGACAGGTGATCCGTTTATCATTATGTTAAGTGGACCATTTGTAGCTCTGTTTCCAAACTGAATGAAATAGGTTTTGTCAATATTGAGAGTAAGCTTGTTAGTCATTATCCAGGTAGATATTTTCTTTAATTCAGCATTTAGAGTGTTGGCTAGAATGACTGGGCATGGGTTATAATACTAATACTAATAATATAATATCTTTATTTCTACAAGTACATGTACAAGGTATACAGACCATAGCTGACATCAATGACATACTACTACACAAAAAGCCCCTTGTTATGCAGAGCATTTCTCTCATATTAGGTCACTTTTGTCCCCCAGGATGCGACCCACACCAGTCGACTAACACCCAGGTACCTATTTTACTGATGGGTGAACATGGACAGCAGGTGTCTTAAGGAAACACGTCCTAATATTTCCACCCGTACAGGGAATCGAACCACGGACCTCAGTGTGTGAGATGAGTGCTCTAGCAGTCGAGCTGAAGGATAATTTATGTAACTTTATTTATGTATACCTATACCTGAATAGACTTAATTACTTAGACCACTTCAAATACTATTTCTTCAAGGTTGATGGACTGATTACATCATCTTTATTTCACTTCTACACATGCTGCCTTTGTATTTGACTGAAGAAGCCTACTGTGTAGGCGGAACGTTTCAGCAGTAAATATAGCCTATTATTGCACTGTCTGAATCATCATTTGTAAGTAGTATATTTGAGGCTTTAGTCAATATTTCTGTGTGATTCTATTTTAGATATTTAAAGCAATTTTGACCTTTCCTTCATTTTTCTCAATATATGTCGACTATTTTTTTCTTATCACAACATTTATTACTTTTTATTAAATCATATACCACATATAAACCGACATTATTGCTGTACACTAACGAAATATATGCAAATTATACACGAAAGCTGAGGTAATCAGTCCCTCAGTCTTGGACTGTGAAGACTGAAGAGCACCGTAGTCTTGAAGGAATTACTCCACACCTGAGACATACAGGAAATATTCACTGTGAGACGCTGGGAGCACTACAAAGTATTGCCTGGTGTCAGACCGGGCCGCGGGGGCGTTGACCCCCCGAAACCCTCTCCAGGTATACTTTCCAGGTACACTCTCCAGGTATACTCTCCAGGTGCACTCCAGGTACACTCTCCAGGTACACTCCAGGTACACTCTCCAGGTATACTCTCCAGGTACACTCTCCAGGTACACTCTCCAGGTACACTCTCCAGGTACACTCTCCAGGTATACACTCCAGGTACACTCCAGGTACACTCTCCAGGTATACTCTCCAGGTATACTCTCCAGGTACACTCTCCAGGTACACTCTCCAGGTACACTCCAGGTACACTCTCCAGGTACACTCTTCAGGTATACTCTCCAGGTACACTCTCCAGGTATACTCTCCAGGTACACTCTCCAGGTACACTCTCCAGGTACACTCTCCAGGTATACTCTCCAGGTACACTCTCCATGTATACTCTCCAGGTACACTCTCCAGGTATACTCTCCAGGTATACTCTCCAGGTATACCACCAGCCTGGACAATTCTTTATAATAAATCACACGGGCGGAAACTTTTCCTGACGTGTTGTATCAGATTACATCTCTTTTATAATAAGTTCAAATTCAAAATATAAGTTGGAATCTATGATTACATTAACTACTCTGTATGGCTCATTTTAATTTTAATTTGAAGATATCGCTAATTTTCATCCTATCAACATTGTAAAAACAAAAAACTAAAAAAATGATAAGCAGACAAATATTTTCATATATAACAAAATATTGAATTTTCCTGCACTTTTCCACATTGAACAGCATGAGCATCTATTACTTTTTTTCCCGAATACAACATTAGCACTCCTCCGGGTGTATATGCACTGTTGTTCACAATATATACCCATTATACAGTATTATAAACTAGCAACACCTGGATTCAGTTGCATTATTAACGCTAGGCCATTAATAAAATTTAAATGCAAATTTCTTATATGACCTGTAATTTCTTGTATTTTTCTTTACTGTGTGATTTTCCAAAATAAAGAGCAAAATGAAAGGCATATGAGTATATTAGTCCCGGAAGAGGCGATCAGTGTTGCTTGTTTCCGGTGAGGCCCTAAGCTCCTGCCTGAGGATGCCACCCACAACACTTGACTGCACCTGCTGCCCGTGGTCACTCTTACGTGAACATGGACAGCAGGTATGAGGAGTCCCACTCCTTGGTATCTCCTGCTAGGTGAACATGGACAGTAGGTATGAGGAGTCTCACTCCTTGGTATCTCCTGCTAGGTGAACATGGACAGCAGGTATGAAGAGTCCCACTCCTTGGTATCTCCTGCTAGGTGAACATGGACAGCAGGTATGAGGAGTCTCACTCCTTGGTATCTCCTGCTAGGTGAACAGGGACAGCAGGTATGAGGAGTCTCACTCCTTGGTATCTCCTGCTAGGTGAACATGGACAGCAGGTATGAGGAGTCTCACTCCTTGGTATCTCCTGCTAGGTGAACAGGGACATCAGGTATGAGGAGTCTCACTCCTTGGTATCTCCTGCTAGGTGAACAGTGACATCAGGTATGAGGAGTCTCACGCCTTGGTATCTCCTGCTAGGTGAACAGGGACAGCAGGTATGAGGAGTCTCACTCCTTGGTATCTCCTGCTAGGTGAACAGGGGCAGCAGATATAAGGAGACTATCTCCTAGATATCTGTTTACTGATAGGTGAGCAAGGGCATTAGATGTAAGGAGAATGTCTCCTAAGTATTTATTTATTGCTAGGTGAACAGGGTCAGCAGACTTAAGGGGACTATCTCCTAAGTATCTACTTACTCCTAGGTTAACAAGGGCAGGTATTAGTTGGACTGTGTTAGGAACTCTGGACAGTTGGTTGTGCACTCCATGCTCATCCTGTGAGCGGTAACTTAGGACAGACGTCTCCCAACCTGTCTTTGTACTTGTGAGACCAATGTTTCATCAGTTCCATGGTTACTACAGTACGTGGATATGTACTGGGGTACACATGTTTATGGGCCAGCCGTGGTTAACAACGTCAAGGGAACTGAGAGGTAATCAGGTTCAGTCTTTAATTAAGAGTCCCCAATGGAAATAAATCACTTTGACTCTGTTTTGGGAATATCCTAGGTAATTTACACTTACGTTACTATGCATGATAATTGTACTTACGTGTACCTGTACATAAGTAAACATATTTACCGGCACCAAGGCACTTTTTATCCATTCAAGTTCAACTAGAAAAAGGTTTAGACAGGGCAGTGTGTTCTCATGACGAAAGCTTCATCAGCGCCTGTGCCTTTTCTCCTTCCCTGACAGGTGAACATGGCCAAGAGAGGAAACACTGCCTCGAAGGTTTGCAAACATGTAGAACAACGTTCCTCGATCATTTACCAAACAAAGAGTTAGACGAACGTTTGGCTGTAGGAAGGACATGAGGTCAGCAGTGACTCACATCCCGCCGCCTCCCACCACCGCCACTCACACACTCGCCGTACATTACAAATCCTGGTTGCAAAACATTACAGACCACATTTTTAACATCAAAACAACATTTATCACTACAGCATACATATATGTATGAAGCTGTAGAGCTATATAGTGTTGTCTGAACACTACCAGTCACCCTGAGTTCCCTCCTTCCTGTTTAATGTTTGGGTGTTCAATTAAGAGCTGCATTAACTGCCTTTCCCTTTCAAATAAACTGACAATTATTATATTCCCGGTGTAGAGAGTCTGGTTCACTGTAACTGACTCTCAGGTCCCTCACTTCACCTACCTCCTCAGGTCCCTCACTTCACCTACCTCCTCAGGTCCCTCACTTCACCTACCTCCTCAGGTCCCTCACTTCACCTACCTCCTCAGGTCCCTCACTTCACCTACCTCCTCAGGTCCCTCACTTCACCTACCTCCTCAGGTCCCTCACTTCACCTACCTCCTCAGGTCCCTCACTTCACCTACCTCCTCAGGTCCCTCACTTCACCTACCTCCTCAGGTCCCTCACTTCACCTACCTCCTCAGGTCCCTCACTTCACCTACCTCCTCAGGTCCCTCACTTCACCTACCTCTCATCAACATGAAGTTTAGGGAATTCACTGTTACATCGTTCGTAAATGTAAGTAATTTTTGTTTACGTCGCATATATCATTTTTTTGACAACAGTCTCATATAATAATATGTATGTAAATTAAGCTAGGATAACTGGGTAAAGTCAAACACTGTGACTTCCATTGTTATTCCTAACAATGTTTCCTCAATGTCAGAATAAAATACAAAGGATAAAGGTAGTAATCAAATGTTGTTATTATTATTATTATTGTTATTATTATTATTATTATTATTATTATTATTATTATTATTATTATTATTATTATTATTATTATTATTATTATTATTATTATTATTATTATTATTATTATTATTATTATATGCATGGGTAAGAGCTAGAGCCGTATGGGTTGTATAGTACCTGGGGAATGGGGATTAATCCGGTTTGATCCGAGGAAAGTGTTAGCTCCAATTCCTCTGCCAGAAGTTGGGAAAAGTGTAAAGTAAGATTCGTCGATGTACATAACATTCTTTCCTTAGTCTATTGTCCAGCTATTATGGTCCTTACACCATTTTTTTTGTGCTTTGCAACATTTGCTTCTGAAATGAAAGGCTTAGGAAGTGCAGCCCTGCCATGATATCCAGCTACATGGAACTCACGACGAACTGTTCTGGATGAAACCTGGTTTGCAAGAGGCTGATTTACTCTGCAGTCACTTCTGCAGCTGTAGTCTTATGACATTTTGATACAATATAGTTTAATACTTGACGGTCCGGGTCACACAGCTCCTTCTTGCATTGCTTTTGTATGAGCTTGTCTTATCATCATTTTGGAATGCAGACATGACCATAGGGACAGTTGGTCTCGAAACATGGAATATTTTATCAGTGTTGGTGCGATACTCCAGTCATTTGCGCTACAACAATTTGTCCTCTTTGGGACCTATAACACATTGAAATTGATTATTGAGTCATTCGACACTTCGAAAGGTGGGCAGTTGGACGGTTCGATAGGTCGACAGTTCATGCAATAAGATCACACTAATCAGTTGACATCACAATATGCAGAACAAGCCTCAGTTTCCCGTTCTTAGCTGACAGGAGTGGAACCCCATGTGGTCTTCTGCTGCTGTCACCCATCCACTTCAAGGTTCGACATGTTGTGCTTTTAGAGATGCTGTTGTGCTTACCACTGTTGTAAGATATGGTTATTTGAGTTACTGTTGCTATCCTGTCAGCTTGAATCAGTAGGACATTCCCTTCTGACATCTCCCATTAAAATGGCGTTTTCGCCCAAAGAACTGCCGCTCACTGGATGCTTTGTGTTTTTCACACTATTCTCTGTAAACTCTAAGAGACCTGTGTGTGAAAATCCCAGATCAGCAGTTTCTGAGATAAACCGCCCCGTCTGGCACCAACAATGATTCCACTGTCAAAGTCACTTACACAATATTTCTTTCCCGCTCCTACATTTGGTCTGAACAACAAAGTACTGTATATTTCGGCCTCATACTAAGGTCCTCTTCGGCAGACTGAAAGTATGCCAATTAGAATACGAAGAAACTTTACTGAAGTGGGTGCAGCTTGGACAAGTATTTAGGAGCATTCCAAGACATTGTGTTGGTGGGCCAGTGGCAAGCTGAGCATCAATAAATATTGTAGAGAGCTGTCTCAAGTGTCCACTGTAGCTAAGTGGTGATCCTTCCCAATGAGACGACCTCCATGCTGTATCCTCCAGTTCCAGCAAGACCAAATTAAACGTAAGAACGTGAGTTGTCTCTGAAAGAAGAAACATCTAACTTCACAAGGTAAGTTGTCTCTAAATAAAAGAAACTGAGAGACTTCGAAATAAAAGCAGCAACATGTAAGATCGGAAATAAGAACTGTTACTATTATTGCTCCCCTCCTGACTTGCTTCTGTTACTGCTGTTACTTAACTGTATTCTAACCTTCTCCCCCCGACCCCCCACTTCCTCTTACCCAGGTCTGTTCTGTTTTCTCATTGTCTCGCTCAGTTTCGGTCGAAGACAGACCGAAATGTAGTATACAAGTTAACTTTCCTAAGAGTGACTTATTTGTGAATTGTTGCAGCCACTTACAGTCTTCATTATAACAATGTAAACAAAGGTGTAGAAAGTAACAAGGACGTTAATAATGTTAATGTTAAAAGATAAAAACAAATCTCAACACGACATAGGACACAAGTGAGGCAAATACTGTCAAAACTGGTTATACACATAGCTAGAGTGACCGAAACAAAATGAATTCCCTATGATTAATATCACATTCAAGAACTAAATTCACGTGGTCTCTGGTCATCTTCACCCACCTGGTTCAGTTATTCACGTGGTCACTCTTCTTCACCCACCTGGTTCAGTTATTCACGTGGTCACTCTTCTTCACCCACCTGGTTCAGTTATTCACGTGGTCACTCTTCTTCACCCACCTGGTTCAGTTATTCACGTGGTCACTTCTTCACCCACCTGGTTCAGTTATTCACGTGGTCATTTCTTCACCCACCTGGTTCAGTTATTCACGTGGTCACTCTTCTTCACCCACCTGGTTCAGTTATTTACGTGGTCACTTCTTCACCCACCTTGGATACGGGAGGGAGGGTGGGAGTAATTGGGTCGGTCTGTATGTCAAAGAGTCGCTCATTTGCACAAAGTTACTGAACACTATAAATGATGTAGGTGATGTTTTAGCAGTAAAAACTGAGGGCCAAAACTTAGTTATTGTTGTTATATAAAAGCTGCCGGACACAATTCGCCAACATTTCAAATATCAGCTACCGAAAATTGAATACTGTCCGGAATAATCTTCCATTCTCCGACCCCCAAATATCTTGTCGGTCGGTGATTTTAATTTAAGACGTCTAAAATAGAGGAATGTAGCAAATAGTGTTGTAGCGGGGATAATCCCGGGAGGCGGCTCACATGAATGTTCTCACACAAGTCAACTATTGAAACTCTGTAATAGATGAATTTCAGTCATTGCACGATCCCAGGAAGGTATCCCCGTGTTGCCTAACCCCAGTCCACTGCTGGTTGCTGAAATTGGTATAAAAGACTTCATGGTATAAAATTCTTCGACTTCACATTGTTCCAGACTATGGAGCTGAACTCTTCTCCAGGCTGAGGGATTGACCACCTCTAATCTACATTTTCATTTCACTACTACACTTGCTGGTTCTGTATTTGACTGAAGAAGCCTACTGTGTAGGCGAAACGTTTCAACACTAAGCATACCCAGCTGTTGCAGCTGTGTCTTAATTCTGTGCTGGCACAGTACAGAGTGCGGCATAAGTTTGTAGTGCGGTTAAATATATCACTGAAGATATGAGGTGAATCAAAAGAGTAATTCACAAGTTATCATATAGAGATTTATATGACAATTCCTTCAATAAAAATGACAGATTAAGACATACACAAGCTAAATCTAATTCAAACTTTCCAACTTTCTATGCCTTGGGTATGTGTAGGCATGGAATATCTGGAAAAACAAGTGGGACGTGGAGTTTTGATCATCCAAAAAATGCCGCGACCTCATGACCAAAGGAGTATGTGATTGTTCTTCTTGTAAACTATTTCCCCCTCAACACATACTGTCAGGCACACCATTTAAAGAGAACCAGAAGGTACAGATTACACAGACCTTGGGAAACAAACCAGGATAGGTACAACAAGAGATTGTTTACTGCCAGGAAGAAAAATGGTAGGAAATGATAGAAATGCTACACCACCTGGGATCACTACTATAAAGGAGGCCCAGTCAGTGGCTCCCACTCCAGAACAATAGATATTAGTACCAGCAAATAAAGCGCTCCCCCCCTGCATACCATCAGTACGACAACATTTGTATTTGTAAATATACAGGGTCTAAAGCAATCAACAAACAACAAAATACCTTTTATTAGTGGACTCCTCACAGTCAAATGCAGTGTTTGTGGCATTCACAGAGACCTACACAAAGGATCACTTTGACAACACAATGAGAAGATAAATTAAAGAAGCATTATCATGTCTTAGAGGGACATTATAATAACAGGAAAATTTATCATTATTAAATTTAAAAGTGCCCTAAAACGCTATTTTTTTCTTTTTCAAATTCTCTATAATTCCATAAGGAAAAAAAACTTCATATATTCAAATGCAGAACAAAAACCACATCCAGTATTGAGTTCTTGGTCAAACAAGATGGAACTTACGTTGATGAAAGCAAAGAAATGAGTGGGATAATGAAGTATTCTCAGTATGACTGCGTTCAGTGAGCCATTAATCACACTAATGTCGACAATCTGAACTATTTCTTGAAGAACGAGACACAAAACTTTGTCAATAGCTCCAAAATTTCTGAAATAACCCTAACCCCACTTGACTTTGAAGAAGCCATTGAGAACATTCACGGTGCCCCAGGACCTGACTCGTGGAACCATGTTCATCAAGAACTGCAAGAGACCCGTATATTCTATGGAGAAGGAGCCTATATACAGAGGTCATCCCACAATCATTAAAAGCAATGATTGTGGGTGACAGCAAAGCAATAGCAAAGAACTATAGACTGATAGCACCAACGTCCCACATTATAAAAATACTGGAAAGGGTTTAGGAAGCAAGATCGCTAACCACATGGATTCACAATAATTGCACAACCAAGGACAACATGAGTTTAGGACAGGTCGTTCCTGTCTCTCGCAGCTACTGGAACACTATGACATATTCTTGGATTTACTGGAAGACTAAAAAAAGGCGGATGTAGTATACCCAGACGAGTATAAATGAAAAAGTATGCAGATCCATTTTAAACTCTCTAACAAATAGAACCCAAAGAGTAATAGTAAACAGAGTTAAGTCAGAGGCTGCCACACTGAAAGCTCTGTTTACCAGCCACAGCACTGGCCCCATCATATTCCTCATCCTCATAGACAGGGATATAATTCATAGCACAGTATCTTCCTTTACAGACGATACTATAATTTGCATGAGAGTGGTAGCCATAGAGGGCACTGTACATTTCCAAGCTGATATGAACCAAGTCTTCCAGTGGGTCGCAGAAAACAATATGATGTTCAGTGAGGGCGAGTTTCACTTACTCCGTTATGGAAAAATGAGGAAATACAAGCTAGAACGGATTATAAAAGTATTTTTTTACTGCTCATTAGAGCGAGAAACTAATGTGAGGTACTTGGAGGTAATAATGTTAGAGGAATTGACAACAGGAATTGATCACAACAGGAAATGATGAGATGGATAACGAGAACCTTCAGAATAAAGGCTGCCAAGATAATGAGGGTCTTAAGTCACGTGGTCATTCTAGGCTGGAATATTGCTGTACACTAACAACCCTTTAAAGGCAAGTGAAACTGCAGATCTAGAGAATGTACCAAGAATTTTCACTGCATGTATAAGTTTAGTCAAACACCTAAGTTACTGAGAACATTTGAAGTCTCTTGACCTGTACTCTTTGAAACGAAGGCGAGAAAGATACATCATAATTTACACTGGAAAATCCTTGAGGGAGTGGTCTCAAATCTGCACACAGAAATCACTTCCCACAAAAGCAAAATGCTCGGTGATAAAGCCCACTGAAAATCGTGGGTGCCATGAGTACACAGAGATAACACAATAAGTGTAAAGGATCCATGACTATTCAACACCTTCTCACCATACATATGGGGGATTATCAATAGAACCTGGCTGTCTTCAAGAGGGAACTGGATACGTTCCAAAAATCAGTTCCTGATTATCGTGGCTGTGGTCCGGACGCTGGACTTCGAGTGGCCAGCAGTAACATTCTGGTTGATCAGACCTTGATCCACCAGGAGGCCTGGTCAGGGACCCGGCCGAGGGGTCGTTAACCCTCAGAACACCCTCCAGGTAGCCCCCAGGTGTTGCATGGGCCAGTAGGCCTACTTCAGTGCTCATCTCTCTGTTCTCAACCCAAAACAAGGTCAGCAGGTGTAAGGAGACTTTCTCTTTCGTCTCGCCCAGCCCCGAAATCGATCTCGGGTCCCTTCTGGTATGAGTCGAGTGCTGTAACACTGAGCTACAAGTCGCAGTGAGAATTGGTGAGACAGACACACTGGTTCACCAGTCGCTGGACAACAGGAAGCTCCAGAACTCCCTTCAGACCAACAAGGAAGTGGGTTCTGGGATCCTGACCAGCTGCTCACCAACACAACGGTCTAAGTCTGACTTTCAAGTATAAAGCTAAAGTAACAGTTTAATAGCATTCGATTCCCTCTCAAAGGGTTCCAAGGAACTGGAGCTGCCTCTTCCTTGTTGGCATCAAAGCTGATTTACCCACTATTGCCTAAGTGCTGTATAACCCTTACGGATTTAGAGCCTTCCCGTGATTATAACAATAAGCATTCTGTCAGGTACCTGCATAGCGTTAAGGATCTTTTTAATAATGTGTATTAACACGCTTGGTTAATAAGATTATTGAGGTGGTTGAGGCAATAGTAGTGACGGGGAATTATTGTTGACACTCAGCATGATGGTGGGTGTACAGGAGAAGAATTAAAGCTGGACGATGAAGGTAGTGTGTGTTTGGTGTCTCTACCACCACTGTTACTGCAGTGGCGCCGCTGCTGTTGCTGCTGTGGCCCTGTTGCAGTGACACCGCTGCTGCTATTGCCGTGGCTCTGCTGCAGTGGCACAGCTGCTGTTGTTGTTGTGGCCCTGCTGCTGCTGCAGTGGCACCGCTGTTGCTATTATTGTGGCCCTGCTGCTGCTGCCATAGTACCTTGACTAGCACCCTGTTGGTGCTGCTGCTGCTGCCTGCACCACATATGTCTCCGTAAGATCAGTAACTGTTGTCACAGCAGTAAATATTGTCACAGCAGTAACAGTAGTCATAACAGTAACTCTTGTCACAGCAGTAACAGTAGTCACAAAAATAACAGTAGTCACAGCGAGTGGAGGACTCAGCCTTCTCACCTGCCTCACAGGTAGACCCAGGGATACACCTGCCTCACAGGTAGACCCAGGGATACACCTGCCTCACAGGTAGACCCAGGGATACACCTGCCTCACAGGTAGACCCAGGGATACACCTGCCTCACAGGTAGACCCAGGGATACACCTGCCTCACAGGTAGACCCAGGGATACACCTGCCTCACAGGTAGACCCAGGGATACACCTCTTCTCTGAATAAAGTTTATTGACTCCCAAAATATCGCTCCCCAGTTTCCAGCACTGGCCCTCTCGAACCCTCAACAAGTATTTAGACAACACCTGAAGATGGAGGACACAGAGGTTCAAGGCAACAAGAGGAGGGTTGTGACAGCACAGTCAGACTTTACATGGACTTCAATGATGCAAAGTCAACAAGGGGAGAGAAAAACAGACAATTACCGAGATGAAATTTATCTAGACGTTTCGCTCGATAAAGCCTGTTTCGCGGGTGAAACGTTACTGTTACTGCGGCCAGCAGTAACAGCCTGGTTGATCAGACCCTGATAAAACCGGGAGGCCTGGTCAAGGACCGGGCCAGTGGAGACGTTAATCCCCGGAACACCCTCCAGGTATACTCCAGGAGAGCAGTGGTTGTGGTGGTGGGTGAGAACAGTGGTTGTGGTGGGTGAGGGCAGTGGTTGTGGTGGGTGAGAGCAGTGGTTGTGGTGGGTGAGGGCAGTGGTTGTGGTGGGTGAGAGCAGTGGTTGTGGTGGTGGGTGAGAACAGTGGTTGTGGTGGGTGAGAGCAGTGGTTGTGGTGGGTGAGAGCAGTGGTTGTGGTGGTGGGTGAGAACAGTGGTTGTGGTGGGTGAGAGCAGTGGTTGTGGTGGGTGAGAGCAGTGGTTGTGGTGGTGGGTGAGAACAGTGGTTGTGGTGGGTGAGAGCAGTGGTTGTGGTGGGTGAGAGCAGTGGTTGTGGTGGTGGGTGAGAGCAGTGGTTGTGGTGGTGGGTGAGAGCAGTGGTTGTGGTGGGTGAGAGCAGTGGTTGTGGTGGTGGGTGAGAGCAGTGGTTGTGGTGGTGGGTGAGAGCAGTGGTTGTGGTGGGTGAGAGCAGTGGTTGTGGTGGTGGGTGAGAGCAGTGGTTGTGGTGGTGGGTGAGAGCAGTGGTTGTGGTGGTGGGTGAGGAGCAGTGGTTGTGGTGGTGGGTGAGAGCAGTGGTTGTGGTGGTGGGTGAGAGCAGTGGTTGTGGTGGTGGGTGAGAGCAGTGGTTGTGGTGGGTGAGAGCAGTGGTTGTGGTGGGTGAGAGCAGTGGTTGTGGTGGGTGAGAGCAGTGGTTGTGGTGGGTGAGAGCAGTGGTTGTGGTGGGTGAGAGCAGTGGTTGTGGTGGGTGAGAGCAGTGGTTGTGGTGGGTGAGAGCAGTGGTTGTGGTGGTGGGTGAGAGCAGTGGTTGTGGTGGTGGGTGAGAGCAGTGGTTGTGGTGGTGGGTGAGAGCAGTGGTTGTGGTGGGTGAGAGCAGTGGTTGTGGTGGTGGGTGAGAGCAGTGGTTGTGGTGGTGGGTGAGAGCAGTGGTTGTGGTGGTGGGTGAGAGCAGTGGTGGGTGAGAGCAGTGGTTGTGGTGGTGGGTGAGAGCAGTGGTTGTGGTGGTGGGTGAGAGCAGTGGTTGTGGTGGTGGGTGAGAGCAGTGGTTGTGGTGGTGGGTGAGAGCAGTGGTTGTGGTGGGTGAGAGCAGTGGTTGTGGTGGGTGAGAGCAGTGGTTGTGGTGGGTGAGAGCAGTGGTTGTGGTGAGTGAGAGCAGTGGTTGTGGTGGGTGAGAGCAGTGGTTGTGGTGGGTGAGAGCAGTGGTTGTGGTGGGTGAGAGCAGTGGTTGTGGTGGGTGAGAGCAGTGGTTGTGGTGGTGGGTGAGAGCAGTGGTTGTGGTGGGTGAGAGCAGTGGTTGTGGTGGGTGAGAGCAGTGGTTGTGGTGGTGGGTGAGAGCAGTGGTTGTGGTGGGTGAGAGCAGTGGTTGTGGTGGTGGGTGAGAGCAGTGGTTGTGGTGGGTGAGAGTAGTGGTGGTGGGTGAGAGCAGTGGTGGTCTGTGAGAGCAGTTGTGGTGGTGGGTGAGAGCAGTGGTGGTGGTTGAAAGCAGTGGTGGTGGGTGAGAGCAGTGGTGGTGGTGGTGGGTGAGAGCAGTGGGTGGTGATGGGTGAGAGCAGTGGTGGTGATGGGTGAGAGCAGTGGTGGTGGGTGAGAGCAGTGGTGGTGGTGGGTGAGAGCAGTGGTGGTGGTGGGTGAGAGCAGTGGTGGTGGTGGGTGAGAGCAGTGGTGGTGGTGGGTGAGAGCAGTGGTAAGCTCCGGGCTGGGAGAAAGAGCCTTGAGCAGCGAGGTCGTCACTGTACCAAGCTTTCCGGGTCTTGTTGTTCCCCCACCCTCACTCCCCCAC
Source organism: Cherax destructor (assembly GCA_009830355.1). Lineage (NCBI taxonomy): Eukaryota > Metazoa > Arthropoda > Malacostraca > Decapoda > Parastacidae > Cherax > Cherax destructor. The sequence continues at coordinate 503,204 of WNWK01000302.1, read as the reverse complement.
ATCTGTGGTGGGGACCTCCCAACACCTGTGGTGAGGACCTCCCAACACCTGTGGTGGGGACCTCCCAACACCTGTGGTGGGGACCTCCCAACACCTGTGGTTGGGACCTCCCAACACCTGTGGTGGGGACCTCCAAACACCTGTGGTTGGGGACCTCCCGACACCTGTGGTGGTGACCTCCCAACACCTGTGCCTTGTTTTTACGATCTAGTATTCCCATAATGTTACACTCACTATTACAAAAAAAGAAACATTTGTAATAAACGACTGTTCGGGATACTAAGTAAAATATCAGATTTTCAATATTTATTATATTATTATTAATATAAAAACATAATCTGAATAAAAACAATCTTATAATTTGTGTAAAAACATAATATTTTCTGTATACACAAAATCATAGTACAATAAAATATCACAAGCAAAATTATATACTTAGTGCAGTGTCAAGTCGCTGCCGTCATCGTGTCACAACAGGACACTTCCACCCCTTGTCATGATACGCCTTCTCCACCGTGTCCTCAGACACCCTTATCTCTGTCTTATGGCACCTCTACGGGGTTCCACGACACCCGACACCCGTTCCTGTACCATAAAAGACACCTTCACTGTGTCACACGACACCTTCTCTGTGCCACATGGCACGCCCCCTGTATCATGAACTCATTCTCTAGTAAAGCCTTTGCACCGCGTTATGAGACACCCCAAATACACGACTCAACCTGTGTCGTGCCACCGTCACAAACTGACTGACTACACCACTAAATACCTGACACCACATCTTAGTGTCACACAAGACACCACATCTTAACAGTGTCACACAAGACACCACATCTTAACAGTGTCACACAAGACACCACATCTTAACAGTGTCACACAAGACACCACATCTTAACAGTGTCACACAAGACACCACATCTTAACAGTGTCACACAAGACACCACATCTTAACAGTGTCACACAAGACACCACATCTTAACAGTGTCACACAAGACACCACATCTTAACAGTGTCACACAATTTCAGGTACAACAGTCCATTTTCAGGTACATAGTCTCAAGAACACAGTTGGTATGGTGAATAAGCCAGTAGATAGTCTAAGGCCGTCACCATCACGAAGGGTCACTCTCCAGGTCTGTCTGTTGAACACTCCCTAGGTATATCAGGGAGCTGGTGAACTCTCCAAGTCTGTCAAACACTCCCAGGTGTATCAGGGAGCTGGTGAACTCTCCAGTGTTGTATAGGGGAGAGTCTCATTGACACTGTCTGTCTAGCCGGCTCGGCAGTCAAACATCGGGTCTGATGACGTAACCTCTTGACTGCCGGCCGGTAAGGTAACTACCTAACTCCCATTGTTAGGTAGGGGGCCGTAACACCCCCACCACAAAATGACCGACACACAAAGATTCAAGTACTATGTCATATAAAATTTATCCCAAACAGTCATTTCCCGGACAAATAATATTCTCCCGGACAGGCCCCCATATTACAAAAAAGAAACATTAGTAATGAACGACTGTTCGGGATACTAAGTAAAATATCAGATTTTCAATATTTATTATATTATTATTAATATAAAAACATAATCTGAATAAAAACAATCTTATAATTTGTGTAAAAACATAATATTTTCTGTATACACAAAATCATAGTACAATAAAATATCACAAGCAAAATCATATACTTAGTGCAGTGTCAAGTTGCTGCCGTCATCGTGTCACAACAGGACACTTCCACCCCTTGTCATGATACACCTTCTCCACCGTGTCCTCAGACACCCTTATCTCTGTCTTATGGCACCTCTACGGGGTTCCACGACACCTGTTCCTGTACCATAAAAGACACCTTCACTGTGTCACACGACACCTTCTCTGTGCCACATGGCACGCCCCCTGTATCATGAACTCATTCTCTAGTAAAGCCTTTGCACCGCGTTATGACACACCCCAAATACACGACTCAACCTGTGTCGTGCCACCATCACAAACTGACTGACTACACCACTAAATACCTGACACCACATCTTAGTGTCACACAAGACACCACATCTTAACAGTGTCACACAAGACACCACATCTTAACAGTGTCACACAAGACACCACATCTTAACAGTGTCACACAAGACACCACATCTTAACAGTGTCACACAAGACACCACATCTTAACAGTGTCACACAGGACACCACATCTTAACAGTGTCACACAATTTCAGGTACATAATTTCAGGTACATAATTTCAGGTACAACAGTCCATTTTCAGGTACATAGTCTCAGGAACACAGTCGGTACGGTGAATAAGCCAGTAGATAGTCTAAGGCCGTCACCATCACGAAGGGTCACTCTCCAGGTCTGTCTGTTGAACACTCCCTAGGTATATCAGGGAGCTGGTGAACTCTCCAAATCTGTCAAACCCTCCCAGGTGTATCAGGGAGCTGGTGAACTCTCCAGTGTTGTATAGGGGAGAGTCTCGTTGACACTGTCGGTCTAGCCGGCTCGGCAGTCAAACATCGGGTCTGATGACGTAACCCCTTGACTGCCGGCCGGTAAGGTAACTACCTAGCTCCCATTGTTAGGTAGGGGGCCGTAACACTCACCAACACTAAGTACCCTCACATATTTATCCCCACACACCTCGTGTTTACATTCTTCCTCATCTCTGGCCATAGGAAATTTGTTCCAATTTCCTATCTATTCAAATTCTTATTTATTTAGAGAAATCGACTATCTAAATTAGAAACATTAGAAACATAGAAGATGGAAGTAAGTCACTTTGCCTTTTTTTTGGGGTTATCCTTGGTAATTTACACTATGTATAATAATTGTACTTATGTGTACATTTGCCTAAATAAACTTACATGCACGTCTCTGTAAGGTAGGAGGTGGTACCTTGATGCTGTTGTAGGGCTCTTGATCCCAGTAACTGGACATACCCTATCCTATTTTGAATCGAACCTGATTACCACCCATTCCCCAGACGTTCTACTAACCCCTTCGGGTTTGGAGGTTTCCTAATTAATATAACGCTAACCGTAGAACAAATTGGCAGTACCACAAAGTTCCACTTATCTCTGATTGTTTCCTTTAAGCAGTATGTCTCTCATCCATTATAACTGTATTTTATAGTTCAGATTTTAGTCGTTTATAATGAGGAACGTCAACAAAAGTTGTTATTGTTACTTTGTATTATGCACTCAGGTAATAATGGCCTGTAAACCTGGTTGTAATGGGATTTGCAGTGAAAATAAACACAGCGGTAGTCTTTAAATTGTATTTCCCTTCACCAAGTATGAATATAGGTATATATACTTATGTACACTATGTACAAGAGTTTGAAATATAAGTACCACGGTAATTAACGGCAAAGACCAAAGCCAGAGAGAGAGAACCGTGAGCAACCAGCGGCTGTATGAGTCTGGGAAGAGCTGACCGTGATTGATACCATGTCATCGCCTCACCAATTGTCAGACCCACCTTATGATTGGTTAATGAACCAAGGTACTGATTTAACGATGGGGCCCTGTAAGATTGTTAAACCCTTAGCACCTGGTTCGCTGGTTGGGAGGCAGCCTATATGGAAGTGTGTACATATGCTGAACAAAATATAACTCTCTTTGCATGCCACACTTTGCCTCTCTCTCTTGTGTTTGTGACTTTTCTTCTAACTTCTCTATTGTCTTCTGTCCTCTACTTTCTGTTTGTTTTCCATGTTCTGGTGTTCCTTGTCTTCACCTCTCTACCTTGGGCTCTCTGTCTTATTACTTGCTCTTCTACATTTTAATAGTAATGTCCCCTGTAGTTGTGTACACACTTGATTGTGGTTGCAAGGGTCAATTCATAGCTCTTGGCCCTGCCTCTTCACTTGTCGCTACTAGGTCAGTCCCTTCCTGCTCCATGAGCTTTATCATTCCATGTGTGTACTCACCTAATTGTACTCACCTAATTGTGGTTGCAGGGGTCGAGACTCAGCTCCTGGCCCTGCCTCTTCGCTGTCTGCTACTGGGTCTCTGCTCTCCCTGCTCCATGAGCTTTATCATACTTTGTCTTAAAACTATGTATGGTTCCCACCTCCACTATATCGTTCGCATACTCTAGTATGGGCCTGACATACATGGTGTACAGTGTCTTGAACGATTCCTTGTTAAGGTAACGGAACGCTAATCTTAGGTTTGCCAGTCGCTCATATGCTGCTGCGGTTATCTGGTTGATGTGTGTTTCCGGAGATGTGCTTGGCCTTGTACTCACCCCAAGGTCTTTCTCCTTTGATGAGATTTGTAGCCTTTGTCCACCTAGCATGTACTCTGTCAGCGGTCTTCTTTGCCCTTCTCCGATCTTCATGACTTTGCATTTGGTGGGGTTAAATTCGAGAAGCCAGTTGCTAGACCAGATGTCAAGCTTGTCCAGGTCTCTTTGAAGTCCTGCTTGGTCTTCATCCGATGTGATTCTCCTCATTAATTTCACATCATCTGCGAACAGAGACACTTCTGAGTCTATCCCGTCTGTCATGTCATTCACATATACCAAGAATAGCACTGGTCCTAGGATTGACCCCTGCGGTACACCGCTCGTCACAGGCGCCCACTGTGATACCTCATCGCGCACCATGACCCGTTGTTGCCTCCCTGTGAGATATTCCCTGATCCATTCCAATGCCCTTCCTGTTATACACACTTGGTCTTCCAACTTCTTTACTAATCTCATATGAGGAACTGTGTCGAAGGCCTTCCTGCAGTCCAGGAAAATGCAGTCAACCCACCCTTCTCTCTCTTGCCTTACCTCTGTTACTATATCATAGAACTCCAGGAGGTTTGTTACACAGGATTTGCCTTCCCTGAATCCGTGCTGTCTGGCATTGATTATCCTGTTCTGCTCCAGATGCTCCACCATTCTTTTCCTGATGATTTTTTCCAAGACTTTGCACACTATACACATAAGTGACAATGGTCTATAGTTTAGTGCCTCCTTTCTGTCTCCATTTTTAAAGATGGGGACTAGGTTGGCCTTTTTCCATATCTCAGGTAGCTGCCCAGTTTCAAGGGATGTGTTGAATATTATGGTAAGTGGCACACTCAGAACCTCAGCTCCTTCCCGAAGGACCCACGGGGAGATATTGTCCGGGCCCCTTGCCTTTGAGGTATCAAGGTCACTGAGTAACTGCTTCACCTCCTCCTCAGTTGTGTGTATGCCCTCCAGCACTTGATACATCCCTTGTTGGTGACGCACCCCGTCCTGTCTACCCAGCTGCCTTCCTGTCTCCACTGTGAATACTTCCCTAAACCTTGAGTTGAGCTCCTCACATACCTCTTGATCATTACTTGTGAGTTCCCCATCTTCTCTCCTCAGCCTTATCACCTGGTCCTTGACTGTTGTCTTCCTTCTGATGTGACTGTACATCAGTTTTGGGTCAGACTTGACTTTCGATGCTATGTCATTTTCGTACTGTTTCTGGGCCTCCCTCCATACCTGTGCATACTCGTTTCTAGCTCTTCGACTAATCTCCTTGTTTACCTGGGTTTTTTGCCTTCTGTACCTTTTCCATTCTCTGACACTCCGAGTCTTCGCCTCCCTGCACCTTTGTGTGTGTGTGTGTGTGTGTGTGTGTGTGTACTCACCTGATTGTACTCACCTAATTGTGGTTGCAGGGGTCGAGACTCAGCTCCTGGCCCCGCCTCTTCACTGTCCGCTACTGGGTCTCTGCTCTCCCTGCTCCATGAGCTTTATCATACCTCGTCTTAAAACTATGTATGGTTCCTGCCTCCACTATATCTTTCTCTAGACTATTCCACTTCCTGACTACTCTGTGGCTGAAGAAATGCTTCCTAACATCCCTTTGACTCATCTGAGTCTTCAGCTTCCAGTTGTGTCCCCTTGTTTCTGTGTTCCCTCTCTGGAACATCCTGTTCCTGTCTACCTTGTCGATTCCCCGCAGTATTTTGTATGTCGTTATCATGTCTCCTCTGACCCTTCTTTCCTCCAGTGTTGTTAGTCCTATTTCCCTCAACCTTTCTTCATAGGACAGACCCCTGAGTTGTGGAACTAGCCTTGTCGCAAACCTTTGCACTTTCTCTAGTTTCTTTACGTGCTTGACCAGGTGTGGGTTCCAGACTGGTGCTGCATATTCTAGTATGGGCCTGACGTACATGGTGTACAGTGTCTTGAACGATTCCTTGTTTAGGTAACGGAACGCTAATCTTAGGTTTGCCAGTCGCCCATATGCTGCCGAAGTTATCTGGTTGATGTGTGCCTCCGGAGACGTACTTGGCGTTATACTCACCCCAAGGTCTTTCTTCTTTGCCGAGGTTTGTAGCCCTTGTCCACCTAGCCTGTACTCTGTCAGCGGTCTTCTTTGTCCTTCTCCGATCTTCATGACTTTGCATTTGGTGGGATTGAATTCGAGAAGCCAGTTGCTAGACCAGATGTCAAGCTTGTGTGTGTGTGTGTGTGTGTGTGTGTGTGTGTGTGTGTGTGTGTGTGTGTGTGCATGTGTACTTACCTATTTGTGGTTGCAGAGGTCGATTCACAGCTCCTGGCCCCACCTCTTTGCTGGTCGCTACTAGGTCTCAGTCACAGTCATGGTGGGCACTGTTAGTCACAGTCATGGTGATCACTGTTAGTCACAGTCATGGTGGACACTGTTAGTCACAGTCATGGTGGACACTGTTAGTCACAGTCATGGTGGACACTGTTAGTCACAGCCATGGTGGACACTGTTAGTCACAATCATGGTGGACACTGTTAGTCACAGTCATGGTGATCACTGTTAGTCACAGTCATGGTGATCACTGTTAATCACAGTCATGGTGGACACTGTTAGTCACAGTCATGGTGGACACTGTTAGTCACAGTCATGGTGATAACTGTTAGTCACAGTCATGGTGGACACTGTTAGTCAGTCATGGTGGACACTGTTAGTCACAGTCATGGTGGACACTGTTAGTCACAGTCATGGTGGACACTGTTAGTCACAGTCATGGTGGACACTGTTAGTCACAGTCATGGTGGACACTGTTAGTCACAGTCATGGTGATCACTGTTAGTCACAGTCATGGTGGACACTATTAGTCACAGTCATGGTGGACACTGTTAGTCACAGTCATGGTGATCACTGTTAATCACAGTCATGGTGATCACTGTTAGTCACAGTCATGGTGATCACTGTTAGTCACAGTCGTGGTGATCACTGTTAGTCACAGTCATGGTGGACACTGTTAGTCACAGCCATGGTGATCACTGTTAATCACAGTCATGGTGGACACTGTTAGTCACAGTCATGGTGGACACTGTTAGTCACAGTCATGGTGGACACTGTTAGTCACAGTCATGGTGGACACTGTTAGTCACAGTCATAGTGGACACTGTTAGTCACAGTCATGGTGATCACTGTTAGTCACAGTCATGGTGGACACTGTTAGTCACAGTCATGGTGGACACTGTTAGTCACAGTCATGGTGATCACTGTTAGTCACAGTTATGGTGGACACTGTTAGTCACAGTCATGGTGGACACTGTTAGTCACAGTCATGGTAATCACTGTTAATCACAGTCATGGTGGACACTGTTAGTCACAGTCATGGTGGACACTGTTAGTCACATTCATGGTAAGCACTGTTAGTCACAGTCATGGTGGACACTGTTAGTCACAGTCATGGTGGACACTGTTAGTCACAGTCATGGTGGACACTGTTAGTCACAGTCATGGTGGACACTGTTAGTCACAGTCATGGTGGACACTGTTAGTCAGTCATGGTGGACACTGTTAGTCACAGTCATGGTGGACACTGTTAGTCACAGTCATGGTGGACACTGTTAGTCAGTCATGGTGGACACTGTTAGTCACAGTCATGGTGGACACTGTTAGTCAGTCATGGTGGACACTGTTAGTCACAGTCATGGTGGACACTGTTAGTCACAGTCATGGTGGACACTGTTAGTCACAGTCATGGTGGACACTGTTAGTCACAGTCATGGTGGACACTGTTAGTCAGTCATGGTGGACACTGTTAGTCACAGTCATGGTGGACACAATATCATTTCTACTTCAACTAGCAATCGATCCCGGCCCCTCCCTGCCTCACCCTGACCTCCCTGTCTCACCACTGCTCTCCCTGCCTCACCCCTGACCTCCCTGCCTCACCCCTGACCTCCCTGCCCCTTCTCACCCCGCCCGGGCCGCATCACCCCGCCCTAGCTTGCCCCGCCCTGCCCATCCTCGCCCTGCCCTGCCTATTCCAGCCCTCTGCCGACCCGCCCAACCCGGGTCACTCTGCCATGCTCCGCTCCACCACGGCCCAGTCCCTCTACTATCCCACCCATCCCACCCCGTCTGGCCTAGGCCTGGCTACAATGGCCTTCTCTGGCCACCCTCCACACACAACTAACACACACACACATACACACACACACACACTCGGGGCCAGGAGATGTGAATCGACCCCTGCAACCACAATTAGGTGAGTATACACACACACAGGTGTAGAGCCAGAGGAGAGAGTTGAGAGAGTAAGCAAAACGTTTTTCGGAAATGCTCTGACGAAAGCGGTAGGTGAAGGAGATGATATGAGGAGCAGCAAAGCAACTGATAACAAAAGATAATGAACTCTAGATGGAAAGGAAGTGGAAGAAGGCGAGGAGGCGGTCACTGATTATCCACGGTCTCCGGGAGGCTGAAAAGACGACAGCCACTGAGATATTGGCAGCGGATGAGAGGAGCTTCATAACATCATTGATCATACAGGTGCTGACGCCGAGGTGGCAAATTTTCAGAGGACGGGGAAGCACACAAGGGACAAAATATGACCTATCAAGCTGACCCTTACAACAGACAAGGCTTGAGATCGGATCTTTAAAGCTGTAGCAGAAAAAAAGTAGCTTTGTGATAACCTTGGTTAATTATTATCACTTACTTGAGGGATATTTGACGAACATTGTTTCAGTGTTCCCAGAGCGTGGAAATTCTTACTGAGGCAAAATAGCTGTTAAGGGACACCAACAGATGTCACTGTGTTTACCTCGACTGAGACAGAATGTTAGAGAAGGAACAACTGAGGGAGAGAATAAGATAGTCGAAGACAGGATGGAAAACCCAGTCTCCACCACGACAGGTGCAGAAGCCCCGCCTCCAGTGGAACACCTGCTCAGCCTCACCAAGTGGAATCCTTGCCTCCAGGGTAACACCATGCTCAGCCTCATCAGGTGGAAGCCCTGCCTCAAAAGGAACATCATGCTCTGACACCAATAGTCCTTCTAACCCCAACCCCCTCACCTCACTCATACATAGTAACTCTGAACAAACCATACCCTGACCCCATGATCCCCAACCTACATCCCCTATCCTAATCCCTACCAGTGCAGAATCCTTTCTCACAATCCCACTCATCTCAGCTCCCAACCCTCCCTCCTCTTTGCTCCCCATCCACCCTCACTCACACCCACAGTCTCACCCCTTTCCAGTGCAAGGTGCACCCTCACAACCAGCCCGTACCCTCACCCACAACCTCCATCCTCCCTTATCCCCACCCCTCCCATGACACATGGACAAGAACCAGAACAAAACCCAAAAAAACATAAACACAGTAACGGAAAGGCAATTGAAATTGTGGTTTAGCAATGTAGATGGGATAACAAATACGAGCAATGAATGCAAAGCGTGAATAGCAAAGGCTTTCCCAGACATTGTAGAAATAACAGAGACTAAGCTCACGAAAGTGATTACAGATGCTGTTTTCTCAGGATATCAAATAATGAGAAAGGACAGAGGAAACAGAACAGGTGGAGGAGTGGCATTGCTGATCAGGAAAAAGTCAATTTCTGAAGAGATGAATAAAATAAATGGAGAGGGGGTCGAATGCCTACATGATAGGCATACTTCAAATTGGGGGGACCCAAGGTGAAGATAGCAGTGCTGTACAACCCACCACTCAACAGCAGGAGACCAACACAAGGATTTGAGGACAGCAACAGGGAAATGGTGGCCACAATAGCAGATGTATCCAGAAGAGCCCACACAGGCAATGCAGAAATGCTGATCATGGGAAACTTCAACTATAAGGAAATAAACTGGGAAAGTCTGAAGCCACATGGAGGACCAGACGAATGGAGAGCTAAGCTGTTGGAGGTGGCACTAGTAAATCGTCATGTGTCAACACATCAAGGCCACAACTAGAGAGAGAGAGAGAGGATGGGGTGAACCAGTGAGGCTGGACCTTGTGTTCACCCTAAGTGATGCTGATGTAGGAGAGGACACACACACACACACACACACACACACACACACACACACACACACACACACACACACACACACACCGGGGCAGAAGCTGTGAATCGACCCCTGCAACCATAATTAGGTTAGTGCACACACACCAGCTAGATGTTGAACATGGATATTAGAAAACATTCAGTTTAATGGTTGTGAAAGAGTGTAATAAGCTGCAAGAAGTTGTGGAAGAGAATTATATATATATATATATATATATATATATATATATTTTCAAGAGCAAATATGATAGAGAGAAAGAGGTTAGAGCCCAGGACGGTCGAGTAAAGGCTGGCAGATTTCATTACCTAATGTATGAAACTCATTCTGTGTGATGAAATATGACAGGGAAACATTGCTAGCTTTTGTTTCCACTGTGTAACCGTCATATAGAACAGTGTAGCAACACACTGTGGGTGTTCCCACTATGTAAGTATCAGGTACCTTTACTTTTTGATGGGTTTCCAGAGTTTTCTTACATCCGCAGCCCGGCCCCAACCCAGGCTTTTCTGGTGCTTGCCTGATCGTCCAGGCTGTTACGGCCGGTGGCCAACTGTTCCATACATCCCTCACAGCTTGTTTGATCTGGCACTTGGCAGAGGCATATGTCCAATTTCCCGGCTTTTGTGATATTTGCTTTATTGAGTTTTTTTTTTTGGAAAAAAGGTCAGCTGACATCGTTACACCCGGCTCTTTCACATGCTTTTTTCGTTATTTTTGATGATTTTCTTGGCTTTTGTATAATGTGTTTCTCAAGAGTTCTTCATTGTTTTTGCATCTTAGCAATTGGCGCTCATCACCACTGAATGTCATGTTATTCTCCACTGCTCACTCAAAGGCTTTGTATCGTCTTGCTATTCTTCAGTGTCTTCTGCCGAGGTTATCTACATGTTTATTTTGGTATCATATGCAAATGATGATACGAAACAGTGTCAAGTGTTTTTATCTATGTTCACTATGAGGTTAAGAAATCCGTAACGGCACCAGGACTGTGCCTTGGGTTGCTAAGCGTTTTATCTTGCTACTGCTGGAGTTTGCTCTGTTTTGTGTTCTGTTTGTCAGAAAACTGAAAATCTATTTACCTGGAGTATACCTGGAGAGGGTTTCAGGGGTCAACGCCCCCGCGGCCCGGTCTGTGACCAGGCCTCATGGTGGATCAGGGCCTGACCAACCAGGCGTACATTTCTGTTATAACTATCGGCTTCACTTAATGTGCAGTCACTCCATGATCACATTTGTCTAGTGCCTTTGTGAAGTCCGTGTATACCACATCTGCATTTCGGTTGTCTTCCAACATCTCTGTGGTTGTGTCATAGTGGCTTTTTATCTGACTAATATGATCTTCCCGCTGTAAATCCATGTTGGTTTTGAGGTGTTTAGGTGTTGTCGGTATTGTGACAACAGAGAGAATAGCTTATGACGACGTTTCGGTCCGACTTGGATCATTCACAAGTAGTTAAAAGTTTGTCCGAAACGTCGTCATAAGCTTTTCTCTCGCTCCTATGTCCGGGTTATTTGTGTATTGTTCCAGTCACGGTATTGTGCTTTTTTGTTTTCTTCAGTGCTATGTGTAACTGGAGATCACCGCCTTTGCAGCCCAGTCCTGGACCAGGCCTCCTGGACCAGGCCTCCTGGTTGCTGGCCTGATCGATCTGGCGTTGGTGCCCGCTGCCCGCAGTCTAACACAAGAACCACAATCCGACTGATGAGGAACTGATTTGAGGAGGAATTTAATGAGTTCCCTAAAGGAGACATGTAGGGGTTTATTGGCAATTTCCCTTATGAATGAAGGAAAGGTGCTGAAGAGTCGTGGCCTCTTAACATTTATTAAGTTCTCTCTCTGTGTACTCACTGCTCCCCTGTCTGGTATTTTGCACCGTTTGCCAAGTCTCTTGTTTTCGTATGTAGTCATTGTGTTGTGCACATTTAGGACCAATCCCTCCAGTATCTTCCAGGTGAAAATTACCACATGTCTTTCTCGCCTATGTTAAAAGGAGTACATTTCGAAGGGCTTGAAGACCTTCCAATAATTAAGGTGTTTGACTGAGCTTACACGAGCTGTGAAGGTTCTTTTTACATTTTCCAGTTCTGCAATTTCGCTTGCCTTGAAGGGGGCCGTTAGTACCCAGCAATATTCCGGCCTAGAGAGAACAAGTGACCAGAAGAGTGTCATTGGCTTAGTATCTCTTATTGAGAAAGTTCTAGTCACACATCCTATCGTTTTCCTTGTAGATACAATAATCACAATATGTTGTGTTCCTTGAGTGTGAGATCTGTTGACATATTACTCCCAGGTTTCTCACATTAGACTACCATACAGAGGAGGGTAGCAGTGCACTGCTAATGCTCTCAATTTTTAATAATACAAACTGAGAGGCTAAGCTAGAGGTTGAGAGGCTGGGCTAGGGGATGAGAGGGTGGGCTAGGAGTTTGAGAGGCTGGGCTAGGAGTTTGAGAGGCTACGCTAGGGGATGAGAGGATGGGCTAGGGGATGAGAGGGTGGGCTAGGGGATGAGAGAGGGCTAGGGGATAAGAGGCTGGGCTAGGGGATGAGAGACTGGGCTAGGGGATGAGAGGCTGGGCTAGGGGATGAGAGGCTGGGTTAGGGGATGAGAGGCTGGGTAAAGGGGATGAGAGGATAGTTTGAGCCCAAGTTGTGCGAGTTTCTAAAAAAATATATAATTCAGTATAGAATGCAATGAGTATGAGTGGTGAGTATGTTGATGGTGGTGATGCAGATAGTGCCACCGTTATCATGCCAAGGTGCCAGCAGTGCCAGAAGTACCTTTCGGTTACCTGAGGTACCTTGTGACTGGCAGAGTTACATTGTGATACCAACGGTATCTGCTTCTGTGGTGGAACCTCTCTTGGTGGACGGGGGGATGGGGAAGTGAGCAAGGAGGAGGATGTTGAAGAGTGTTGGTCCCTTTACACTTACTGACTTAAAGAGTACCATCACTGGTGCGTCACCACCTGTTTTCAAGATCCTAGTAATGCAGCTTAATTATGTTCCTAGTGATTGTGATAATAACACTGTTACGATCCTTGAATGTAAGATTTTCTGACGTTATCACAGTAATCTTCCTCTCTATTAACTGGTCTAAGTTAGTTTCACACGCTATTCCAGTTCCGTTTCCTCAGTCTTTCTAAAGGAAAGATACTGAAGCTTCGTTGAACTTTACACTGTTGTCTGTTGCTTACTGGAAGATCTGGTTAGCAAGTTAGTAAGATTATTTAGGCACAGGTACACATACCTGGAGTATACCTGGAGAGGGTTTCGGGGGTCAACGCCCCCGCGGCCAGGTCCATGACCAGGCCTGGTGGATCAGGGTTTGATCAACCAGGCTGAGCAACGGTCTGAGACCAGGCCTCGAGAACCTGGGCGAGTACTGTGTCTCGAGAACTTGGGCGAGTACTGTGTCTCGAGAACCTGGGCGAGTACTGTGTCTTGAGAACTTGGGCGAGTACTGTGTCTTGAGAACTTGGGCGAGTACTGTGTCTCGAGAACTTGGGCGAGTACTGTGTCTCGAGAACCTGGGCGAGTACTGTGTCTTGAGAACTTGGGCGAGTACTGTGTCTTGAGAACTTGGGCGAGTACTGTGTCTCGAGAACTTGGGCGAGTACTGTGTCTCGAGAACTTGGGCGAGTACTGTGTCTTGAGAACCTGGGCGAGTACTGTGTCTCGAGAACTTGGGCGAGTACTGTGTCTTGAGAACTTGGGCGAGTACTGTGTCTTGAGAACTTGGGCGAGTACTGTGTCTCGAGAACTTGGGCGAGTACTGTGTCTTGAGAACCTGGGCGAGTACTGTGTCTCGAGAACTTGGGCGAGTACTGTGTCTTGAGAACTTGGGCGAGTACTGTGTCTTGAGAACTTGGGCGAGTACTGTGTCTCGAGAACTTGGGCGAGTACTGTGTCTTGAGAACTTGGGCGAGTATTGTGTCTCGAGAACCTGGGCTAGTACTGTGTCTCGAGAACTTGGGCGAGTACTGTGTCTTGAGAACTTGGGCGAGTACTGTGTCTTGAGAACTTGGGCGAGTACTGTGTCTTGAGAACTTGGGCGAGTACTGTGTCTTGAGAACTTGGGCGAGTACTGTGTCTCGAGAACTTGGGCGAGTACTGTGTCTTGAGAACTTGGGCGAGTACTGTGTCTTGAGAACTTGGGCGAGTACTGTGTCTTGAGAACTTGGGCGAGTACTGTCTCTTGAGAACTTGGGCGAGTACTGTGTCTTGAGAACTTGGGCGAGTACTGTGTCTCGAGAACTTGGGCGATTACTGTGTCTTGAGAACTTGGGCGAGTACTGTGTCTTGAGAACTTGGGCGAGTACTGTGTCTTGAGAACTTGGGCGAGTACTGTGTCTCGAGAACCTGGGCTAGTACTGTGTCTCGAGAACTTGGGCGAGTACTGTGTCTTGAGAACTTGGGCGAGTACTGTGTCTTGAGAACTTGGGAGAGTACTGTGTTTCGAGAACTTGGGCGATTACTGTGTCTTGAGAACTTGGGCGAGTACTGTGTCTTGAGAACTTGGGCGAGTACTGTGTCTTGAGAACTTGGGCGAGTACTGTGTCTTGAGAACTTGGGCGAGTACTGTGTCTCGAGAACTTGGGCGATTACTGTGTCTTGAGAACTTGGGCGAGTACTGTGTCTTGAGAACTTGGGCGAGTACTGTGTCTTGAGAACTTGGGCGAGTACTGTGTTTCGAGAACTTGGGCGATTACTGTGTCTTGAGAACTTGGACGAGTACTGTGTCTCGAGAACTTGGGCGAGTACTGTGTCTTGAGAACTTGGGCGAGTACTGTGTCTTGAGAACTTGGGCGAGTACTGTGGCTTGAGAACCTGGGCAAGTACTGTGTCTTGAGAACTTGGGCGAGTACTGTCTTGAGAAACAGTATTCACTGTAGTAGTCTGTGATTAATGTTTGTTGACTGTTACTCTTTGGTTTTGATGTTTAGGCAAATAGCAAAAAATATATATACTGATATGATGGAAAAGGAGACTCAAATGGAGTATAATGCGATACTTTATTGACAACGTTTCGCCCACGTAGTGTGCTTTGTAAAGTCAGGGTGAGGGATGAGGGACGCTGGTTGGCGAGGTGTGAGGGACGCTGGTTGGCGAGGGGTAAGGGACGCTGTTTGGTGATGGGTGACAGACGCTCGTTGGTGAGGGGTGAGGGATGCTGGTTGGTGAGGGGTGAGGAAAGCTGGTTGGCGAGGTGTGAGGGTCGCTGGTTGGCGAGGGTCGCTGGTTGGTGAGGGGCGAGTGACGCTGGTTGGTGAGGGGTGAGGGATGCTGGTTGGTGAGGGGCGAGTGACGCTGGTTGGTGATAGAAGTGAAGGATGGAGGGAGGAATAGAGAAGGGATGGTATACCCTCTCCTTCCTACCCACCATCTCAGTCTCACCGACGTCACCTTCCCACCTAACAGTCCCACTTCTTCCCACCACCACCACCACCACCACCACCACCAACACCAACACCACCAACACCACCACCACCACCACCACCACCACCAACACCACCACCACCACCACCAACACCACCAACAACAACACCACCACCATAACAACAAGAACCACAAATATAACAACAACAGTTGTATCTCAAGGACTCCAATGGAAATAAGTCACTTTGTGTGTCTTTTTTGGTTTTCCTGGGTAATCTACACATATGCTGCTATGTATGATAATTTATGTAACTGTATTTATGTGTACCTGTAAATGAATAAACTTACATAATCTGGTTTTCATCATTATCATCACTCAAATCATCAACACTACCATTATTTCCATCACCTTGTTGGTGGTTGTAGTTAAGGTGGCAATGGTGGTGCCACCATCACCACCATAATTGCCATCACCACCATAACTACCATCACAAGAGGTGCAGATGTGTGGAAAACACTCACAAGAAGCATCACTGAGGCGACAACTTTGGCTAGCTTTAAAAGTAACTTGAAGAGAGAGGTACATGAGTGGGGTGTGTTGCACCTCTTTGTTGAGTGTTAGTTGAACCTCTCTGTTGAGTGTAAGTTAGACCTCTCTGTTGAGTGTAAGTTAGACCTCTCTGTTGAGTGTAAGTTAGACCTCTCTGTTGAGTGGGAGTTAGACCTCTCTGTTGAGTGTAAGTTAGACCTCTCTGTTGAGTGTAAGTTAGACCTCTCTGTTGAGTGGGAGTTAGACCTCTCTGTTGAGTGTAAGTTAGACCTCTCTGTTGAGTGGGAGTTAGACCTCTCTGTTGAGTGTAAGTTAGACCTCTCTGTTGAGTGTAAGTTAGACCTCTCTCTTGAGTGTAAGTTGGACCTCTCTGTTGAGTGGGAGTTGGACCTGTCAGAAGGACACCTTCAGGACTCAAGTCCGGTTAATCTATTTCCCTGAATTTCTCCATAAATTTTTACCTTGCTCACACTCTAACAGCACGCCAAATCACAAAAATCACTTGCCTCCATTCACTCCTATCTAACATGTTGAATATCCAAGCCCCTAGCACTCAAAACCTCCTTTACCACATCCCTCCAACTTTTCCTAGGACGACTCCTGTGCCTCCTTCACTCCACCCCAGATTTATACGCTCTCCTAGTCATCCTATTTTTCTCCATTCTCCCTAAATGTCTAAACCACCTGAACAGCTCCTCTTCAGTTCTCTGAATATTACTCCAAACTCCTAATTGTGTGCATAATATTCACATCACACATTGCCCTCAAACATGACATCTCCACTGCCTCCAGTCTGCTCCTCGCTGCAACATTCACAACCCATTCTTCACACCTGTACAACAGTGTTGGTACCACTATACTCTGGTACATTCACCTTTTTACCTCAACAGATGCCTCACTGCACCATCCACCTTTTTCTCTTTGTCAGTTCTGTGGTTCACCTCATCTCTCATAGAACCACCTTCCGACTAGTCCACTACCAAATGCCCGAACACATTTACTTCCTCCATACTCCCTCCTTCCAAGTTGACATCCAATCTTCCACTGCCTATATAGGCGGTGGAAGATTTGTTTACCAACCTTTGCAACTTTTCTTCATAGTCTCCCAAAAGAACTGAGTCATCAGCAAAAAGCAACTGTGACAACTCCCACTCCATACCTGAGTCACTATCTTTCATTCCCACATATCTCCCTAACATCTTAGAATTCAGTTCTTTTACAACCCCATCTTTAAATGTGTTAAACAACCATGGAGGCATTACACATCCCTGTCTAAGGCCTATTTTTACTCCCATTTATCCCAGCCGCTTTATTCCCCTTTCAATTCTATCTACTGCCTCACACACCCTTCCTCCCCCCACCCTCACATACGGCTCTTCCTCACTCCTAAAAGGTATTATACCTTCCTAACCAATGCAAGCATTCACTGCCTTCCTCTCTTCATCAACATTCAACAATTCCTCAATATATTCCCTCCATTTTTGCAGTACCTCCACTTCCCCGTCTAATGGCTCCTCTCTTTTGTTTTCAACTGTTTAATCCATTTGTTCCCCAGACTTTCTCAAGTTATCGATCTCACTCCAAAACTTTTCGTTATCCTCAGCGGAACTTGTTGATAAAACCTCTCCCACTCTCTCATTAGCTCTCCTTTTGCACTCTCTATTTTTTTAACCCCTCTTTTACTCACTGTATACTCTTCCCTTCAAATATCACCTCTGCATTATAAATAACTTGTTATAAGCACATATATCCTTAAAAAAGAGCCCATTGGCAGTATATCAAGGCAGTGTTCTTCCTCCCTACCTCCAAGACCTTAATCTTGCAGTGTTGTCACTACTACTACTGTTGCCTCAATACATGTTCTCTCTCTCTCTCCTCTCTCTCTCTCTCTCTCTCTCTCTCTCTCTCTCTCTCTCTCTGTCTCTCTCTCTCTCTCTCTCTCTCTCTCTCTCTTACATTATCTCCGTTACTGTCACAGTACAGCTGGTTGATGTAGCAGGATTTATAGTGGTAAAATCCCTGTTGCTTTTCGCTGGTAAATCCGCTCCCCTCTAAGTGCACCACCCATCCTTCTTCTGGTAATCTTCTCTAATACTTTTGGGCAGTATAAATGTTAACGATACTGGCTTGTGTGTGTGTGTATATGTGTGTGAGAGAGAACTTCACTGTACTAATTCCTCTGACTGGACACTGCTGGTGACGACGCCTGGGCCACCTGCCTCCCTACCTCATCTCTGCTGCTGAGATGTAGTGAGCCAGCAGCAACAGCTTGTCTGTATGGTTGTGTGACGCCAGACAACCCTCCCACCCCCCACACATGCCATTCGCAATAGACAAAGTGTCTATTGATAAGTGCCTTTCACAACCGGTAACTAACACACAAACACACACACACACACACACACACACACACACACACACACACACACACACACACACATATACACACATACACACACACACCAACTGTTGCTGCTGACTACCTCACTCCACGCTGACATGATTTCCTCCCGAAGGCCCTCCCGATTTCACCTTCTCCGTCACCGCCACCACCACTGCCACCGTCACCTAGAGTGGCGCTACTAAAACTGGAATAGTGCCAAAGCTGTGAGGTGTCTCCATAGCGACAACCTATGGCTTGCAATCTACATTGCCAGTCTATGGGCAGTTAAAACAGTGCCAAGAAGGACGGAGCACTCCAGAAGTATCAGACCACAGGCTACCTGGAGTATTCCGGGGATCAACGCCCCTGCGGCTTGGTCCACGAGGCGGCCTCCCGGTGGATCAGGACCTGATCAACCAGGTTGTTACTGCTGGCTGCACGCAATTCAACGTACAAACCACAACCCGGCTGATCAGGAACTGACCTCTGGTATCCATTTCCCTCCTGAAGGCAGCCAGGGGTTTATTAGTAATTTTTAGACCGGTACTTGTAAAACACGTCATTGTTGATGTAGTCAGTAGCCTGACACTTCAACAAGGCCACTGTCCAACGCCTTCTTGAAGACAGCCAGGTGTCTATTGGTAATCCTCCTTATGTATGCTGGGAGGCAACTGAACAGTCTTGGGACCCTGACACTTGTGTTTTCTCTTACCGTACACGTGGCGCCCCTGCTTTTCATTAGGGGGATGTTGCATCTCTTGCCCAGTCTTTTGCTTTCCCAGGGAGTGATTTTCGTGTGTGCAAATTTGGGACTGGTCCCTCTAGGATTTTCCAAGTGTATATTATCATGTATCTTTCTCGCCTGCATTCCAGGGAATACACATCAAGGGACTTCAACCGTTCCCAGTAATTTAAGTGCTTTATCGTACTTATGTGTGCCGTGAAGGTTCTTTGTACATTCTCCAGGTCTGCAATTTTGCTTGCCTTGAAAAGGGCCATTAGTGCACAGCAATATTCCGGCCAAGAGAGAACAAGCGATTTCAAGACAATCATTATTGACTTGGCATCCCTAGTTCTGAAGGTTCTCACTATCCATCCTATCATTTTTCTAGTAGATGTGGTAGATACATTGTTGTGATCTTTCAAAGTGAGATCCTCTGACATTATCACTCCCAGGTCCTCCACATTAGTTTCTCGTTTTATTGTGTGGTTGGAATTTTTTTTATTCCGATAAAGTTTTCATTTCCTTAAGTTTTCATATCGGAGTAATTGAAATTTCTCTTCATTGAACTTCATGTTGTTTCAGCGGCCCATTTAAAGATTTGGTTGATGTCCACTTGGAGTCTTGCAGTGTCTTTGATGGATGACACTGTAACACCATCATAGTCACTGTAACACGATCATAGTCACTGTAACACCATCATAGTCACTGTAACACCATCATAGTCACTGTAACACCATCATAGTCACTGTAACACCATCATAGTCACTGTAACACCATCATAGTCACTGTAACACCATAGTGACTAACACCATCACAGTCACTGTAACACCATCATAGTCACTGTAACACCATCAGTCACTGTAACACCAGAGTGACTAACACCATCATAGTCACTGTAACACCATCATAGTCATTGTAACACCATCATAGTCACTGTAATACCATCATAGTCACTGTAACACCATCATAGTCACTGTAACACCATCATAGTCAATGTAACACCATCATAGTCACTGTAACACCATCATATTCACTGTAACACCATCATAGTCACTGTAACACCATCAGTCACTGTAACACCAGAGTGACTAACACCATCACAGTCACTGTAACACCATCATAGTCATTGTAACACCATCATAGTCACTGTAATACCATCATAGTCACTGTAACACCATCATAGTCACTGTAACACCATCATAGTCACTGTAACACCATCATAGTCACTGTAACACCATCATAGTCACTGTAACACCATCATAGTTACTGTAACACCATAGTGACTAACACCATCACAGTCACTGTAACACCATCATAGTCACTGTAACACCATCAGTCACTGTAACACCAGAGTGACTAACACCATCATAGTCACTGTAACACCATCAGTCACTGTAACACCAGAGTGACTAACACCATCACAGTCACTGTAACACCATCATAGTCATTGTAACACCATCATAGTCACTGTAATACCATCATAGTCACTGTAACACCATCATAGTCACTGTAACACCATCATAGTCACTGTAACACCATCATAGTCACTGTAACACCATCATAGTCACTGTAACACCATCATAGTCACTGTAACACCATCATAGTCACTGTAACACCATCATAGTCACTGTAACACCATAGTGACTAACACCATCACAGTCACTGTAATACCATCATAGTCACTGTAACACCATCATAGTCACTGTAACACCATCACAGTCATGTAACACCATCACAGTCAATGTAACACCATCATAGTCATTGTAACACCATTATAGTCACTGTAATACCATCATAGTCACTGTAACACCATCATAGTCACTGTAACACCATCATAGTCACTGTAACACCATCATAGTCACTGTAACACTATCATAGTCACTGTAACACCATCATAGTCACTGTAACACTATCAGAGTCACTGTAACACCATCATAGTCACTGTAACACCATCATAGTCACTATAACACCATTATAGTCACTATAACACCATCATAGTCACTGTAACACCATCATTGTCACCTGTGTTATTTCACTTACACGAGACCGTTATCTTGAGCGTGTAGGTGGCATTGATTTAGCAGTGGTGCTATATGGTGCTGGTAGCGTGGAGTGGTGCAATGGTGCTGGTAGCGTGGAGTGGTGCAATGGTGCTGGTAGCGTGGAGTGGTGCAATGGTGCTGGTAGCGTGGAGTGGTGCAATGGTGCTGGTAGCGTGGAGTGGTGCAATGGTGCTGGTAGCGTGGAGTGGTGCAATGGTGCTGGTAGCGTGGAGTGGTGCAATGGTGCTGGTAGCGTGGAGTGGTGCAATGGTGCTGGTAGCGTGGAGTGGTGCAATGGTGCTGGTAGCGTGGAGTGGTGCAATGGTGCTGGTAGCGTGGAGTG
This sequence comes from Cherax destructor, assembly GCA_009830355.1. Taxonomy (NCBI): domain Eukaryota; kingdom Metazoa; phylum Arthropoda; class Malacostraca; order Decapoda; family Parastacidae; genus Cherax; species Cherax destructor. The sequence continues at coordinate 481,527 of WNWK01000302.1, read as the reverse complement.
GTGCAATGGTGCTGGTAGCGTGGAGTGGTGCAATGGTGCTGGTAGCGTGGAGTGGTGCAATGGTGCTGGTAGCGTGGAGTGGTGCAATGGTGCTGGTAGCGTGGAGTGGTGCAATGGTGCTGGTAGCGTGGAGTGGTGCAATGGTGCTGGTAGCGTGGAGTGGTGCAATGGTGCTGGTAGCGTGGAGTGGTGCAATGGTGCTGGTAGCGTGGAGTGGTGCAATGGTGCTGGTAGCGTGGAGTGGTGCAATGGTGCTGGTAGTGTGGAGTGGTACAATGGTGCTGGTAGCGTGGAGTGGTACAATGGTGCTGGTAGCGTGGAGTGGTGCAATGGTGCTGGTAGTGTGGAGTGGTGCAATGGTGCTGGTAGTGTGGAGTGGTGCAATGGTGCTGGTAGTGTGGAGTGGTGCAATGGTGCTGGTAGCGTGGAGTGGTGCAATGGTGCTGGTAGTGTGGAGTGGTACAATGGTGCTGGTAGTGTGGAGTGGTGCAATGGTGCTGGTAGCGTGGAGTGTTGCAATGGTGCTGGTAGCGTGGAGTGGTGCAATGGTGCTGGTAGCGTGGAGTGGTGCAATGGTGCTGGTAGCGTGGAGTGGTACAATGGTGCTGGTAGTGTGGAGTGGTGCAATGGTGCTGGTAGTGTGGAGTGGTGCAATGGTGCTGGTAGCGTGGAGTGGTGCAATGGTGCTGGTAGTGTGGAGTGGTACAATGGTGCTGGTAGTGTGGAGTGGTGCAATGGTGCTGGTAGTGTGGAGTGGTGCAATGGTGCTGGTAGCGTGGAGTGGTACAATGGTGCTGGTAGCGTGGAGTGGGGCAATGGTGCTGGTAGCGTGGAGTGGTACAATGGTGATGGTGGCAGTGGTGGGATGGTGGTAATTGTAGCATGGAGTGGTATAACAGCTATCACTAGCACTGCCACCACAACCACCATCACCACAGCCACCAGCAACACCACCACCAGCAGCATCACCACCACCACCAGCAGCATCACCACCACCACCAGCAGCAACACCACCCCCACCAGCATCACCACCACCAGCAGCATCACCACCACCACCAGCATCACCACCACCAGCAGCAGCAACACAACCACCACCAGCATCACCACCACCAGCAGCAGCACCACTACCACCACCAGCATCACCACCACCAGCAGCAGCACCACTACCACCACCAGCATCACCACCACCGCCACAATCATAGGTATAGCTGTTACATGCTACCTACGTACATAAGCTAATAATATAAGTAAAAATAATAATATAAAGCAAGAAATTTTCGTTTTAGTTTATGAAAAACTATATATATATACATAATATTTATTGCGTCCTTTTTCTGAAGGCGCAACACCCCAGCAACACCCCAGCAACACCCCAGCCACACCCCAGCCACACCCCAGCAACACCCCAGCAACACCCCAGCCACACCCCAGCCACACCCCAGCAACACCCCAGCAACACCCCAGCCACACCCCAGCCACACCCCAGCAACACCCCAGCCACACCCCAGCCACACCCCAGCAACACCCCAGCCACACCCCGGCAACACCCCAGACGGTCGCGCAAGGAGGTGTGTTAAATGTCTGTTATTCATGTTTGGGTCACTTTCCATGTGGTCATAATATCTGGAAGGCACTGAGGGGCCATGCACATCAACTATGCAGTTACCCAGAGTCTCTGTGACTGTGGAAGTGTACCACGGAATACTAGTTGAGGCGGCACAGTTCTGGTATTTAGTGAAGGCATGAGTCCAGAGCGCTCAAGACAGAGGTGATGACTGCACATGCATAGCAGACAATGCTGGCTGATATAGATCTGTCATTCCACTTTAGCGGTAGTGGAACGAAATTTTGGAGTTGCCTGAAAGGTGTGTTACACACCTTTGAAGACACTCCAACTCTTCCCCAAACTACAAGTGTAGGTTGGGAAAGTCTGGTCAGGGGACAGCGGAGCTCACAGCGAAGTTGCACATCTTAACTCAACACTCAACTGTCTCCATCAATAACTCACCAGCACATAGTAATTATATATCACAGTTATTCTGTATAGATAATCATATGGTGCTATGGGCACATTTGATAAAATACTGTTATACTCTTAATATGTTCAGAAGTGTGCACATTAATTGGGACAGTGATGAAATAAGATATTTATTTGGAAAATTAATATTTATTTGAAAAATTCCAGGCAATGACATGACAGATAATTTATTTAATGAGAGATATGACTACCCTTTGCTATTTTATAAGGATTTCTACTCGCTTTGGCACAGACTCGACCAATCTTGAACACATTTTGGCAAGTTCTTGGTCGCGGTACCAGGTCCAAATACCAACAGCAATTACCTTCTTCACACCTAGAGTATACCTGGAGAGGATTTTGGGGGTCAACGCCCCCGCGACCCAGTCTGTGATCAGGCCTTGCGTTGGATCAGGGCACAGTTGAACAATCCTGCGTTTGGTTATAAATGCTCTGGAAAACGTACAAAGGAGGATGACTAAGTTGATTCCATGTATCAGAAATCTTCCCTATGAGGATAGACTGAGGACCCTGAATCTGCACTCTCTAGAAAGACGTAGAATTAGGGAGGATATGATTGAGGTGTATAAATGGAAAACAGGAATAAATAAAGGTGATGTAAATAGCGTGCTAAAAATATCTAGTATTGACAGGACTCGCAGCAATGGCTTTAAGTTGGATAAATTCAGATTCAGGAAGGATATAGGAAAGCATTGGTTTGGTAATAGAGTTGTCGATGAGTGGAACAAACTCCCGAGTACAGTTATAGAGGCTAAAACGTTGTGTAGTTTTAAAAATAGGCTAGATAAATATATGAGTGGGTGCGGGTGGGTGTGAGTTGGACCTGACTAGTTTGTGCTACTAGGTCAGATGCCGTGCTCCTTCCTTAAGTGGATGTAACCTGACCTGGCTGGGTCGGGGCATTGGCTTAAGCCGGTGGGAGACTTGGACCTGCCTCGCATGGGCCAGTAGGCCTGCTGCAGTGTTCCTTCTTTCTTATGTTCTTATGTTCTTAATTGGGTTAAGGTCAGAAGAGTTTCGAGGACAATTTAGAATGCTTAGCCCACTCTCTTCAAAGAATGCCAGCATTTTTTCTGGAAATGTGGCATGGAGCAAGATCCTGCTGGAAAATGCCTTCTCCATCAGGAAAGTCTCTGTCCACAGTGGGAAGTAAATGAGTTGCAAGAATTGCTTTGTATTTGTCACTATTCACCTTTCCTTCAACAATAACAAGCCGTCCATGGCCTTTAGCAATAAAACTACCCCAAAACATCTTAGGTGGGTGCTCTGGCGCTTGTTGAATGCATCCATTTCGAAAAGGTTCGCCTTTGCTCCATCTCACTACCACTGATTTTACCCATGTACTTCAAAATGCGCCTCATCTCCATTCATGTGTCGTCCATATCTTATGCTTGAATGCTCACGACAGCCATTTTTTCTTCATAGCTGCAGTCAATACTTGTTTCTTTTCTGGCAGTTGTGTCAACTTCAAGGAACCTTTGTCGAACTGTTGAATAATCAACATTTATGCCAGCTGAAGCCGGATCCCTCTGTAGATCTTTGCTAGTTTTCTTGTGATCCTTCACACTATTTATGGTATCGTTGTCATTGTGAGGTGTTGTCTTGCGTTTTCTTCCACATCTTCCTTGACGCAGTGCTCCACAATCACAAGTGTCGTCAGCTCTCTTCAGAATCCAACCAACAGTTGACTTTGCTAGGCTCAATTTTTTGGCGATCTTTCTGATACTCAAATAAGCATTTCTAAGAGCTACAATATTTGTCTGCTTCCTATGTGTAACATCCATTATAAATTTTAGCAATAATCATGAACTGAAGGTGAGAATTTGTCAAAAACCACATTCACTCACGCTTGCAGGAATAGCCTTACAGAACAACAGTTGTTGTAGAACTGATGAGAGTCACAGGGTAATACCACAGCTTGATGGTTGCCAGAAGTCAGATCAAACTCTTCTGGAAAGAAAAGAACCCAAGCTACATTAAGCCGGAGACTAAGACATTTGAGATAATCACAAAATTTACTCCTGTCCCAATTAATTTGCATACTACTGTGCCGTCTGGTATGTTGCTATGATGAGATGCGTATGTGTGTGTGTTTGTGTAAGTGCTGGGTATGTACTTAGATTGACACAACGTAAACCCCTAGATAAGCTAACTTCTGGACCATCAAGGCACTCAAACAACTTGCTTGAACAGTATGACTGTCCATTTGCCAAACAGAAATAATCCCCACCATCATCACCACCAGCACCACCACCATCACTACCACTAGCACCACCAGCACCACCAGCACCACCATCATCACTACCACCATCACTACCACCAGCAGCACCACCACCACTACCACCATCACTACCACCATCACCAGCAGCAGCACCACCATCACTACCACCATCACTACCACCAGCAGAACCACCATCACTACCACCATCACTACCACCAGCAGCACCACCACCACTACCACCATCACTACCACCATCACCAGCAGCAGCACCACCATCACTTCCACCATCACTACCATCACCAGCAACTCTAGCAGCACCACCATCACTACCACCATCACTACCACCAGCAGAAGCACCATTACTACCACCAGCAGAAGCACCATCACTACCACCATCACTACCACCAGCAGCACCACCATCACTACCACCATCACTACCACCAGCAGCACCACCACCACTACCACCATCACTACCACCATCACTACCACCAGCAGCACCACCATCACTACCACCATCACTACCACCAGCAGCACCACCATCACTACCACCATCACTATCACCAGCAGCACCACCATCACTACCACCAGCAGCACCACCATCACTACCACCAGCAGCACCACCATCACTACCACCAGCAGCACCACCATCACTACCACCAGCAGCACCACTATCACTATCACCATCACTACCACCAGCAGCACCACCATCACTACCACCATCACTATCACTAGCAGCACCACCATCACTACCACCAGCAGCACCACCATCACTACCACCAGCAGCACCACCATCACTACCACCAGCAGCACCACCAGCACCACCACCATCACTATCACCAGCAGCACCACCATCACTACCACCATCACTATCACCAGCAGCACCACCATCACTACCACCATCACTAGCAGCACCACCATCACTACCACCAGCAGCACCACCATCACTACCACCAGCACCACCACCATCACTACCACCATCACTACCACCAGCACCACCACCATCACTTCCACCATCACTACCATCAGCAGCAACTCTAGCAGCACCACCATCACTACCACCATCACTACCACCAGCAGCACCACCATCACTACCACCATCACTACCACCAGCAGCACCACCACCACTACCACCATCACTACCACCATCACTACCACCAGCAGCACCACCATCACTACCACCATCACTACCACCAGCAGCACCACCATCACTACCACCATCACTATCACCAGCAGCACCACCATCACTACCACCAGCAGCACCACCATCACTACCACCAGCAGCACCACCATCACTACCACCAGCAGCACCACCATCACTACCACCAGCAGCACCACTATCACTATCACCATCACTACCACCAGCAGCACCACCATCACTACCACCATCACTATCACTAGCAGCACCACCATCACTACCACCAGCAGCACCACCATCACTACCACCAGCACCACTATCACTACCACCATCACTACCACCAGCACCACCATCACTACCACCAGCAGCACCACCATCACTACCACCAGCACCACCAGCAGCACCACCATCACTACCACCATCACTACCACCACCACGACCAGGTAGCAAGGTTGCAGGTAACGTAGCAGTTTCAGTACTAGTGTTACAACACAAAAATCAATAAAGAATTGCGTGTGGCTGGTGGCAGAGAGAGCAGCACCACCAACAACTGCAATAACTATAGTAACACTAACAACAACTACAATAACACTCAAAGCAACCGCAATCGCACTCACAACAACTGCAATAACTCACAACAACTTCAACAACACATAACAATTGCAATAATACTCTCAACAAATACACTAACACACAACAAATATAACACACACAATAAATACAATAACAATACAAGAGTTGCCAAGCCAATGATGATCTTTTTTAAATCACTTGTTCTCTCTAGGCTAGAATATTACTGTACATTAACATCACCATTCAAGGCAGGTGAAATTGCAAATCTAGAGAATGTACAGAGAACCTTTACTGCACGTATAAGTTCCATCAAACATTTTAACTACTGGGAACGCCTGGAAGCTCTTGACTTGTACTCACTGGATCGCAGGCGAGAGAGATATATCATAATCTACACCTGGAAGATTCTGGAGGGACTGGTCACAAATATGCACACAGAAATCACTCCATACGAAAGCAAAAGACTTGGCAGGCGATGCAACATACCCCCAGTGAAGAGTAGGGGCGCCCCTGGTACACTAAGAGAAAACGAAATAAGTGTCTTGGGCCCAAGACTGTTCAACAGCCTCTCACCAGCCATAAGGGAAATTACCAATAGACTCCTGGTTGTCTTCAAGAGGGAGCTGGACAGATACCTAAAGTCAGTGCCAAATCAGCCGGGCTGTGGTTCGTACGTTGGACTACGTGCGGCCAGCAGTAACAGCCTCGTTGATCAGGTCCTGATCCACCGGGAGGCCTGGTCATGGACCGGGCCGCGGGGGCGTTGACCCCTGGAATGCTCTCCAGGTAGACTCCAGGTAGGTAGCACAACAAACACAATAAGACACACAACAAATACAATAACAATCACAACAAATACAATAACAATCACAACAAATACAATAACAATCACAACAAATACAATAACAATCACAACAAATACAATAACAATCACAACAAATACAATAACAAGCACAACAAATACAATAACAAGCACAACAAATACAATAACAAGCACAACAAATACAATAACAAGCACAACAAACACAATAACAATCACAACAAATACAATAACAAGCACAACAAATACAATAACAATCACAACAAATACAATAACAAACACAAAAAATGCAATAACAAGCACAACAAATACAATAACAAGCACAAAAAATACAATAACAAGCACAACAAATACAATAACAAGCACAACAAACACACAGACACAAAAATATTCCCAACAAATACAATGACACAAAAGTAATGAACTGCTCAACTAACAGAAAAACAACAAGAGACACAAACAAAGAAGAACAAAAGGAAGAGAAGAAGAAGAAGATAGGAATAAAATAAAGAGAAAAGCGGCAAGAAGCGTAACGTAATTATACTCAGGTGTAACGTAATTATACTCAGGTGTAGCGTAATTATACCCAGGTGTAACGTAATTATACTAAGGTGTAACGTAATTATACTCAGGTGTAACGTAATTATACCCAGGTGTAACGTAATTATACCCAGGTGTAACGTAATTATACCCAGGTGTAACGTAATTATACTCAGGTGTAACGTAATTATACCCAGGTGTAACGTAATTATACCCAGGTGTAACGTAATTATACCCAGGTGTAACGTAATTATACCCAGGTGTAACGTAATTATACCCAGGTGTAACGTAATTATACTCAGGTGTAACGTAATTATACCCAGGTGTAACGTAATTATACTCAGGTGTAACGTAATTATACCCAGGTGTAACGTAATTATACCCAGGTGTAACGTAATTATACTAAGGTGTAACGTAATTATACTCAGGTGTAACGTAATTATACCCAGGTGTAACGTAATTATACCCAGGTGTAAAGTAATTATACCCAGATGTAACGTAATTATACCCAGGTGTAACGTAATTATACCCAGGTGTAACGTAATTATACTCAGGTGTAACGTAATTATACCCAGGTGTAACGTAATTATACCCAGGTGTAACGTAATTATACCCAGGTGTAACGTAATTATACTCAGGTGTAACGTAATTATACTCAGGTGTAACGTAATTATACCCAGGTGTAACGTAATTATACTCAGGTGTAACGTAATTATACCCAGGCGTAACGTAATTATACCCAGGTGTAACGTAATTATACCCAGGTGTAACGTAATTATACCAAAGTGTAACGTAATTATACTAAGGTGTAACGTATTTATACCCAGGTGTAACGTAATTATACCCAGGTGTAACGTAATTATACTAAGGTGTAACGTAATTATACCCAGGTGTAACGTAATTATACTAAGGTGTAACGTAATTATACCCAGGTGTAACGTAATTATACTAAGGTGTAACGTAATTATACCCAGGTGTAACGTAATTATACTCAGGTGTAACGTAATTATACCCAGGTGTAACGTAATTATACTCAGGTGTAACGTAATTATACACAGGTGTAACGTAATTATACTCAGGTGTAACGTAATTATACTCAGGTGTAACGTAATTATACCCAGGTGTAACGTAATTATACCAAAGTGTAACGTAATTATACTAAGGTGTAACGTATTTATACCCAGGTGTAACGTAATTATACCCAGGTGTAACGTAATTATACTAAGGTGTAACGTAATTATACCCAGGTGTAACGTAATTATACTAAGGTGTAACGTAATTATACCCAGGTGTAACGTAATTATACTAAGGTGTAACGTAATTATACTAAGGTGTAACGTAATTATACTAAGGTGTAACGTAATTATACTCAGATGTAACGTAATTATACCCAGGTGTAACGTAATTATACCCAGGTGTAACGTAATTATACTAAGGTGTAACGTAATTATACTCAGATGTAACGTAATTATACTCAGATGTAACGTAATTATACTAAGGTGTAAAGTAATCATACCCAGGTGTAACGTAATTATACCCAGGTGTAACGTAATTATACCCAGGTGTAACGTAATTATACCCAGGAGTAACGTAATTATATCCATGTGTAACGTAATTAAAACTACACAAGGTTTTAGCTTTAATAACGGTACTCGGGAGTTTGTTCCACTCATCCACAACTCTCTTAACAAACCTGTACTTTCCTGTATCTTTTCTGAAACTAAATTTTTCCAACTTGAAACCACTGCTGCGAGTCCTGTCTTGGTCAGACATTTTTAACATATTTACATCTCCTTTATTTATTCCTGTTTTCCATTTATACACCTCAGTCATATCCCCTTAATTCTACGTCTTTCTAGAGAGTGCAGATTCAGGGTCCTCAGTCTATCCTCATAGGGAAGATTTCTGATACATGGGATCAACTTTGTCATTCTCCTGTGTATGTTTTCCAGCGCATTTATATCCGTTCTGTAATACAGCAACCAGAACTGTGCACCATAATATGAGGCTTAACTTAGTATATATAGAGTTGAAGAATAACTTACGCACTTCTGTTAGTTATACTTCTTGATATGAAGCCATGAATTCTATTCGTTTTATTGCAAACACTTGCGCACTGTTGTCTGGGCTAACCACAACTCCTAAATCTTTTTCCGCAGTCAGAGATAATAAGATCGACATTATTTACTTTATAAGTATCATGGTTATTTACCTTTCCAACTCTTAGAGCTTTGCATTTGCTGCTGCTGCTGCTGCTGCTGCTGCTGCTGCTGCTGCTGCTGCTGCTGCTGCTGCTGCTGCTGCTGCCGCCGCCATAGACCCACTCACCCCTCCTCCCCTCCACCCTCTGTGTATACCCACTCTCCCTCTAGACTCCCTAATCTCTCCCTGACCACCCACCCTCCATCTGAGCTCTACCCTTCCCTCCCTGAGCTAACTTTCTTTCCCTTTCTCTCTCTCTCTCTCTCTCTCTCTCTCTCTCTCTCTCTCTCTCTCTCTCTCTCTCTCTCTCTCTCTCTCTCTCTCTCTCTCTCTCTCTCTGCATACCCATACTCCCTCTAGGCTCCCTCACCCCCACTTGTTAAACAACCTTCCTTCTAGGCTCCCTCATCCCTCCATCTACGCTCCCTCATCCATCCCTGCCAACCCTCCCTCCTTCCCTCTACACATCCTCATTCCTTCCTTCCCGCCCTCTCTTCCTATAGATTTCTTTCTCGCCTTTCCTTCCCCGTCCCTCCAGGTCTCCTGGGTGCCTCATACAGTGTCCACGACAGATAGACACAATACAAAACCAAAATATAATTGAAATAAATTCGAAATATATTTTCTCGTATTTAAAATCCAGGGCAAAAAAAAATAAAATAAAAACAAACTCTAGGTAGAATCAAGCCTTTACTGGGCTGGTTGGTAACGCTCTCGCCTCACATATTGAGTGTCCATGGTTCGATCCCCGACACGGGTGGAAATATTGGGCATGTTTCCATACACCTACTGTCCGTGTTCACCTAACAGTAAGTAGGTTCCTGAGTGTTAGTGGATTAGTGTGGGTCGCATTCTGGGGGACATGAATAAAGGACCCCAGTGGAAATAAGACAGTCCTCGATGACGTACTGACTTTCTTGGGTTATCCTGGGTGGCTAACCCTCAGGGGTTGAAAATCGAAACAAATCTTATCTTAAGGAGCTGAGACTTACACTGACGATATCAAAGAAATGAGAGAAATACTGGAGTCACAATACAACGCCGTGTTCAGTGATTCGTTTTTCAGACTCGATAGTGACAACTTAAATGAGTTTTTCGCGGGTGAGACTCAAAACTTTGCCAACATCTCCATAAATTGACACCACTGAAATTACTCCAATGAAAAGCAGGGGGCGGATGATCACACTGAGAGAGAAGTCTTGGGTATGAAGGTCGTCCCTCCTGTGGAGGGTGTTCCAGGGGGCAACGCCCCCGCGACCCAGTCCTTGACCAGGCCTCCCGGTGGATCAGGGCCTGATCAACCAGGCTGTTACTGCTGGCTGCAAGTAGTCCAACGTACTCCGGCACTGATTTTAGGTAGCTCTCCAGCTCCCTTATGAAGACAACCAGGGGTCTATTGGTAATTCCCCTTATGCCTGTTATGAGACTGTTGAACAGTCTTGAGCCCCGGACACTTATTTAGTTTTCTCTTAGTATACTAATGGCTCTAGGAAGTGGTATTGAGCAATGTGACCAATAGTGTTTAGTGAAGTAGTCCACTACACAATATTGGTCACATTGCTCAATACCACTTAACTTTATCTTACCACTTAGCTAAGTTCTCACCAGTTAAATAATACTCGATCTTATTAATAATAACATGATACATAGATGGAGAAAGTGAATACTATCTTTCACAATATTATAATTTATAAATTCTTAATATTTTAGTACAATTAGAGTTTAATACTTGGTGACCGAGAGAGGGATCTGATACTAAGATATCGGGGAAGATGTTTCACACGATATTTGACGGAGGGAAATACACTAAAGTAAATACAACTAATATCTACATAATCACAGTATAAAAGTTTCCCGAGGCTTGGTTGGTAGCGCACTTAATTCACACACTTGAGTGTCCGTGGTTTGATCCCCGGCCGGGTGGAAACGTTGGGTATGTATCCTTAAACCTGCTGCCCCTGTTCACCTAGCGGTAAGTAGGTACCTTGGTGCTAATCGACTGCTGTGGGTGGTATCCTGGGGGTGGTAGTATAATATACCTCAGATAGGGCCGAACTTTGAAATGAGCTGAGGTAGGATAACACTTCTTAGCCTGTAAAATTGATCTATATAAAAAACAATAGTCTTGGTTTACGCCCGGCTAATACAGCTCACTTGGCAAAGCTCCCAGTAAGAACAGTCACACTTCTCGTCCAGGTCACAAGACCTTACACAGACTCTTGCATTTGTGGACACAGTGGTGCCTATGCTAAACTTATCTCTCTACACTCCTTCCTTGGACTTAAAAAGACCTCCAACCTCCTGTTATCTCATGGATAAACTAGTCAAAATGTGCCAGAAGGGTGAGAGTGCCACCCAATAACCACGATGAAGGAATTAGCACTCTCTCTTATTGCTCACAAACAAGGTATTTTAAACTACACTCGCAAGCTCTCACAAGAAACCCAAGACTCTTCAGTACGCTCACTTCCTGCATAAGGAGACTTACCAATATATCCCTGGTCAATTTTTAGGGAGGACCTAAAAATTTATTCACGTCAGTTCCTCATCAACTGGGCCCTGATGCATGTTAAACAATTTGTAGACAGCACTAGCAGCCTGGTCCAACAGGCCAGAAACCGGGAGGCCTAGTCTGGGCCTGGAGCGAGGGAGCAGTGACTTCCAGAACCGACTACAGGTAACCTACAGATGAAGTCACTTTACTTCAAAGAAACCACTGATGGCAGGTTCATCCACACTGCGCCAGACCCAGACTCATCGAATGCAACATTTATCAAAAAATTTCAAGAAATCCTTATCTAGTGCCTTAAATATCCTATGGAGAAGGAGCCTGGACATAGGTGTCATTCCAGAGTAATTATAAAGCACCGGTATTGCCCATTCTACAAAGTTAGTTTAGTTTAATATTTTTATTATGCACCTCACACCCATCCTGTGGGCGGTAGTCAAAAGATTACAGAGGTACATAATAGGTCCAAGAACTGGGCCCCGAAGTTACAAAGGTAATGAACTTTTACATGTCTATATCTGGTCACAATCATGACCAAGTTACAAAGGTAATGAATCACTTACACGTCTATATATGGTCACAGCCGTGAACAAATTACAAAGTAATGAGCCATTCACATAAAGTTGGCAATAAAACAATTACAAAAAAAAAAACATAGACCGAGTGTTAATATCATCCTTTATCAAGATCTTTATATGGATTTAAGAAGCAAGATTATCAATCACATGGATTCACAACAGTTGCACAAGCCATGACAGCAAGGGTTTATAACAGATCGGTCATGCATTTCGCAACTACTGGTCTATTACAACATGATGCTGGACTCAGTAGAAGACAAGCAAAATGTAGATGGAGTGTACATTAAGTTTGACCATGGAGTAATAGAACCCAAAATGAGTGCATAAGGAATAACTGGAAAAGTGGGCGGATAAATAATTTTTAACAGGATGAAATTGGTGGCTGCCACAAAGTTCTGTTCCCTACGGCACAATAGTCGCTCCATTTCTCTTTTTTTTTTTAATTTTCATATCCGACAGACAGAAACATAAATCATGGCACTGTATCATCCTTTGCAGGCGATACTTGAATCTGTATGAGGGTGACATCCGAGAGGACAACCACAGTGAATTTCCAAGTTGATATAAATCGAGCCTTCACATGGATTAATTTTAGTTACTCTGTTATGGAAAAAATGAGGAAATAAAAAAGGAATAGTGTATGAGAGAGAGCGAAGATTTAATGTGAATGACCTAGGAGTGGTAATGAAAGAGACACATTCCAAGATCATGGCAATGTTATTACCACAGGCGTGAGGAAAATAATAGACTTGATAGCTACATTATTCAAAACTAGAGATGCCAAGCCATTGACGAAGCTCTTCTAGTCACCAGCTCTCTCTGGACTGACTTATTGCTGTATATTAATAGCTCCTTTCAAGGCAGGCGAAAGTGCAGAGCTGGAGGAGTGGAGAACCTTCCTTGCCCATAGAAATTCAGCCAAGCACCTAAATTACTGGGACTTCTTAAAGCTCCTCGAACTGTATTCCTTGGAACACAGGCGAGAGAGCCACACCATACTGCACATCTGGAAAATTCTAGAGGAAATCGTTCCAAACATGTACATTGAAATTAAACCTTGTGAAAGCAAGAGGCTTTACAGATTGTGCAAAATACCTCCAATGAAAAACAGGGGCACGATAAGTATACTAAGAGGAAACTCAATAAGATTATGAGGACCAAGATTCTTAACACCTCTTGATTCTTTAGCTGTTTTCAAGAAGGAATTTGATAAGTGCCTCAATGAGTTCCTGGTCAGCCAGGCAGTGGTTAATACAGTGGCCTACATTTCAGTCAGCAACAACAGCCTCCTGTTCGACCAGGCTCGCAACCGGGAAGCCTGGTTTGTGGACCAGGCTGCGGGGGGGCGGCGACCCTTGAACCTATCAAGATAGGAAAACAGAAAAAGTGAATAATAGACAACATTGATACTTGCCTGTCAGTACACTCTGGGTTGTATGTATATAAGACAAAATTACCGCTGCCACATATATTATTCTAATAAAAAAACTGACTGCAGAAAGAACGATCTATGTTAAGTTTTTTAATTCAGTGCTCAGGGTAACACTGGTAGCGCATAATGAACACTGGTAGCGCACAGTGAACACTGGTAGCGCACAGTGAACACTGGTAGCGCACAGTGAACACTGGTAGCGCATAATGAACACTGGTAGCGCATAATGAACACTGGTAGAGCACAGTGAACACTGGTAGCGCACAATGAACACTGGTAGCGCATAATGAACACTGGTAGAGCACAGTGAACACTGGTAGCGCATAATGAACACTGGTAGAGCACAGTGAACACTGGTAGCGCATAATGAACACTGGTAGCGCATAATGAACACTGGTAGAGCACAGTGAACACTGGTAGCGCATAATGAACACTGGTAGCGCATAATGAACACTGGTAGCGCATAATGAACACTGGTAGAGCACAGTGAACACTGGTAGCGCATAATGAACACTGGTAGAGCACAGTGAACACTGGTAGAGCACAGTGAACACTGGTAGCGCACAGTGAACACTGGTAGCGCATAATGAACACTGGTAGCGCATAATGAACACTGGTAGCGCACAGTGAACACTGGTAGCGCACAGTGAACACTGGTAGCGCACAGTGAACACTGGTAGCGCATAATGAACACTGGTAGCGCATAATGAACACTGGTAGAGCACAGTGAACACTGGTAGCGCACAATGAACACTGGTAGCGCATAATGAACACTGGTAGAGCACAGTGAACACTGGTAGCGCATAATGAACACTGGTAGAGCACAGTGAACACTGGTAGCGCATAATGAACACTGGTAGCGCATAATGAACACTGGTAGAGCACAGTGAACACTGGTAGCGCATAATGAACACTGGTAGCGCATAATGAACACTGGTAGCGCATAATGAACACTGGTAGAGCACAGTGAACACTGGTAGCGCATAATGAACACTGGTAGAGCACAGTGAACACTGGTAGAGCACAGTGAACACTGGTAGCGCATAATGAACACTGGTAGCGCATAATGAACACTGGTAGCGCACAGTGAACACTGGTAGTGCACAGGGAACACTGGTAGCGCACAGTGAACACTGGTAGTGCACAGTGAACACTGGTAGTGCACAGTGAACACTGGTAGAGCACAGTGAACACTGGTAGCGCACAGTGAACACTGGTAGCGCACAGTGAACACTGGTAACACACAGTGAACACTGGTAGCGCACAGTGAACACTGGTAGCGCACAGTGAACACTGGTAGCGCACATGAACACTGGTAGCGCACAGTGAACACTGTAGGCACAGTGAACACTGGTAGCGCACAGTGAACACTGGTAGCGCACAGTGAACACTGGTAGCGCACAATGAACACTGGTAGCGCACAGTGAACACTGGTAGTGCACAGTGAACACTGGTAGCGCACAGTGAACACTGGTAGCGCACAGTGAACACTGGTAGCGCACAGTGAACACTGGTAGCGCACAGTGAACACTGGTAGCGCACAGTGAACACTGGTAGTGCACAGTGAACACTGGTAGTGCACAGTGAACACTGGTAGTGCACAGTGAACACTGGTAGTGCACAGTGAACACTGGTAGTGCACAGTGAACACTGGTAGCGCACAATGAACACTGGTAGCGCACAGTGAACACTGGTAGTGCACAGTGAACACTGATAACGCACAGTGAACACTGGTAGCGCACAGTGAACAATGGTAACACACAATGAACACTGGTAGCGCACAGTGAACACTGGTAGTGCACAGTGAACACTGGTAGTGCACAGTGAACACTGATAACGCACAGTGAACACTGGTAGTGCACAGTGAACACTGATAACGCACAGTGAACACTGGTAGTGCACAGTGAACACTGGTAGTGCACAGTGAACACTGATAACGCAAGTGAACACTGGTAGGCACAGTGAACAATGGTAACACACAATGAACACTGGTGCGCACAGTGAACACTGGTAGTGCAAGTGAACACTGATAGCACAGTGAACACTGGTAGTGCACATGAACAATGGTAACACAGTGAACACTGGTAGCGCACAGTGAACACTGATAACGCACAGTGAACACTGATAACGCACAGTGAACACTGGTAGTGCACAGTGACAATGGTAACACAGTGAACACTGGTAGTGCACAGTGAACACTGATAACGCACAGTGAACACTGGTAGGCACAGTGAACACTGGTAGCGCAATGAACACTGTAACCACATGAACACTGGTAGCGCATATGAACACTGGTAGCGCACAGTGAACACTGGTAGAGCACAGTGAACACTGGTAGCGCAAGTGAACACTGTAACACAGTGAACACTGGTAGGCACAGTGAACACTGGTAGCGCACAGTGAACACTGGTAGCGCAAATGAACACTAGTAGCGCACAGTGAACACTGGTAAGCACAGTGAACACTGGTAGCGCACAGTGAACACTGGTAGGCACAGGAACACTGATAACGCACAGTGAACACTGGTAGCGCACAGTGAACATGGTACCACAGTGAACACTGGTAGGCACAGTGAACAATGGTAACACTACAGTGAACACTGGTAGTGCACAGGAACACTGGTAGGCACAGTGAACACTGGTAGTGCACAGGAAACTGGTAGTGCACAGTGAACACTGGTAGTGCACAGTGAACACTGGTAGTGCACAGTGAACACTGGTAGCGCACAATGAACACTGGTAGCGCACAGTGAACACTGGTAGTGCACAGTGAACACTGATAACGCACAGTGAACACTGGTAGCGCACAGTGAACAATGGTAACACACAATGAACACTGGTAGCGCACAGTGAACACTGGTAGTGCACAGTGAACACTGGTAGTGCACAGTGAACACTGATAACGCACAGTGAACACTGGTAGTGCACAGTGAACACTGATAACGCACAGTGAACACTGGTAGTGCACAGTGAACACTGGTAGTGCACAGTGAACACTGATAACGCACAGTGAACACTGGTAGCGCACAGTGAACAATGGTAACACACAATGAACACTGGTAGCGCACAGTGAACACTGGTAGTGCACAGTGAACACTGATAACGCACAGTGAACACTGGTAGTGCACAGTGAACAATGGTAACACACAGTGAACACTGGTAGCGCACAGTGAACACTGATAACGCACAGTGAACACTGATAACGCACAGTGAACACTGGTAGTGCACAGTGAACAATGGTAACACACAGTGAACACTGGTAGTGCACAGTGAACACTGATAACGCACAGTGAACACTGGTAGCGCACAGTGAACACTGGTAGCGCACAGTGAACACTGATAACACACAGTGAACACTGGTAGCGCACAGTGAACACTGGTAGCGCACAGTGAACACTGGTAGCGCACAGTGAACACTGGTAGCGCACAGTGAACACTGATAACACACAGTGAACACTGGTAGCGCACAGTGAACACTGGTAGCGCACAGTGAACACTGGTAGCGCACAATGAACACTAGTAGCGCACAGTGAACACTGGTAAAGCACAGTGAACACTGGTAGCGCACAGTGAACACTGGTAGCGCACAGTGAACACTGATAACGCACAGTGAACACTGGTAGCGCACAGTGAACAATGGTAACACACAGTGAACACTGGTAGCGCACAGTGAACACTGGTAGCGCACAGTGAACAATGGTAACACACAGTGAACACTTACGCTATTCCTCTTTCAATAAATGTAAATTGTAGCAAAGAGAGATTAAAAAAAATAATAAATGAGTAGCAGACAAGTCTCTGCTAAAATGAACGAATTCGGATTTCAGTGTAAAAATTAATTCCCACCGCTGTCACCATTTATTAACGCCTCCCTCTTTACTTTCTTAATGCTTCTTGTTATTATTATTAATTTTTATTTTTATGTCTTTTAAAATACATTGGTACATTTTTTTTATTATATTCACGATAATTATTTGAAAACTGTACTTAATATTTTATCCCTAATGGAGTTCTGCCCACCCTCCCTTCCTTGTTCCTCCCTGCCCACCCTCCCTTCCTTGTTCCTCCCTGCCCACCCTCCCTTCCTTGTTCCTCCCTGCCCACCCTCCCTTCCTTGTTCCTCCCTGCCCACCCTCCCTTCATTGTTCCTCCCTGCCCACCCTCCTTCATTGTTCCTCCTGCCCACCCTCCCTTCCTTGTTCCTACCTGCCCACCCTCCCTTCCTTGTTCCTCCCTGCCCACCCTCCCTTCCTTGTTCCTCCCTGCCCACCCTCCCTTCCTTGTTCCTCCCTGCCCACCCTCCCTTCCTTGTTCCTAAATGCCCACCCTCCCTTCCTTGTTCCTCCCTGCCCACCCTCCTTCCTTGTTCCTCCCTGCCCACCCTCCCTTCTTCCTTCCTGCCCACCCTCCCTTCCTTGTTCCTACTTGCCCACCCTCCCTTCCTTGTTCCTCCCTGCCCACCCTCCTTCCTTGTTCCTCCCTGCCCACCCTCCCTTTCTTGTTCCTCCCTGCCCACCCTCCCTTCTTCCTTCCTGCCCACCCTCCCTTCCTTGTTCCTACTTGCCCACCCTCCTTCCTTGTTCCTACTTGCCCACCCTCCTTCCTTGTTCCTCCTGCCCACCCTCCCTTCCTTGTTCCTACTTGCCCACCCTCCCTTCTTCCTCCCTGCCCACCCTCCTTCCTTGTTCCTACTTGCCCACCCTCCCTTCCTTGTTCCTACTTGCCCACCCTCCCTTCCTTGTTCCTCCCTGCCCACCCTCCTTCTTCCTTCCTGCCCATCGTCCTTCCTTGTTCCTCCCTGCCCACCCTCCTTCCTTGTTCCTCCCTGCCCACCCTCCCTTCTTCCTTCCTGCCCATCGTCCCTTTCTTGTTCCTCCCTGCCCACCCTCCCTACCTTGTTCCTCCCTGCCCACCCTCCTTCCTTGTTCCTACTTGCCCACCCTCCCTTCCTTGTTCCTCCTGCCCACCCTCCCTTCTTCCTTCCTGCCCATCGTCCCTTCCTTGTTCCTACTTGCCCACCCTCCCTTCCTTGTTCCTCCCTGCCCACCCTCCTTCTTCCTTCCTGCCCATCGTCCCTTCCTTGTTCCTCCCTGCCCACCCTCCCTACCTTGTTCCTCCCTGCCCACCCTCCCTTCCTTGTTCCTACTTGCCCACCCTCCTTCCTTGTTCCTCCCTGCCCACCCTCCCCTTCCTTGTTCCTACTTGCCCACCCTCCCTTCCTTGTTCCTCCCTGCCCACCCTCCTTCTTCCTTCCTGCCCATCGTCCCTTCCTTGTTCCTCCCTGCCCACCCTCCCTACCTTGTTCCTCCCTGCCCACCCTCCCTTCTTTGTTCCTACTTGCCCACCCTCCCTTCCTTGTTCCTCCCTGCCCACCCTCTCTTCTTCCTTCCTGCCCATCGTCCCTTCCTTGTTCCTCCCTGCCCACCCTCTCTACCTTGTTCCTCCCTGCCCATCCTCCGTTCCTTGTTCCTCCCTGCCCATCCTCCGTTCCTTGTTCCTCCCTGCCCACCCTCCCTTCCTTGTTCCTCCCTGCCCACCCTCCCTTCCTTGTTCGCCTTATACCTTCAAATAGCGGAAGCGACCAGACTTGTAAATACTTAAGATTTTATATTGACCAATAATACAGAGCTGGTGCTGTATATAACAGTGTGGAATACATTACAGTATGGTCTTGGACACACTGTATGATAAACAAAATGCAGATGCAGTCTACACTGACTTTGCATAAGCCTTTGACAAGGGCGACCATAGAATAATTGTACACAAAGTGTGTGCAAAAGAAATAAGTGGAAAGAACCCAAAGAGTAACAGTAAATAGAGTGAAATCAGTGGCTGCTACAGTGAAGAGTTGTGTCTCCCATAGCACAGTACTCGCTCTATATATCTTTCTCATTCTCATATCTGACCTAGACAGGGACATAAATCATAGCACTGTATCATATTTTGCAGACGATACTTGAATATGCACGAGAGCTGCATCTATAGAAGACACAGCGAGTCTTCAAGTTGATATATACCTCGTCTTCCAGGGGGCTATTAACAACAATATGATGTTCAGCGAGGGCAAATTTCGGTTACTGAGTTACAGAAGGACTAAGGATACGAAAACCAAGGGTAAAGTAAAAGATAAACTCAGCTCACTCAATAGAGCGTAAGTATGTGAGAGACCTGGGAGTAATAATGTCAGAGGACCTCACATTCAATGAGCACAACAATATTTTTATCACATCTTCAAGGAAAATGATAGGTTGGATAACTAGAACTTTCAAAACAAGAGATGGCAAGCCAATCATAGTACTCTTCAAGTCATTCATTCTCTCTAGGTTGGAATATTGCTGTATACTAACGGCCCCCTTCGAGGTAGGGAAAATTGCAGAGTTGGAAAATGTACAGAGAACCTTCACAGCTCGTATAAACTCAAGTCTAGCCCCTGATTTTCACATTAAAAGTCACTATATATGAAAACAAGAGTCTTGGCAAATGGTGAGAGACGTCCAATGAAAGGCAGGGGAGTACAGTGAGAGAGAGAAGTCAATAAGTGTAAAGTGAAGACGTCTCTTCAACACGTCTCTTCCCTTCATGAGTACTGGGGATCACCAACAAACCCCTGGCTGTCTTCAAGATGGAAGTCCACATCAGTTCCTGATCAGCCGAGTTATGGTGCACATATTGGACGACGAACAGCCAGCACCAACGACATGATCAATCAGGCCAGCAACCAGGAGGACTGTTCTGAAACCAGGCCGAAGGGTTCGTTGCCTGAAGTGACTACAGGTAAGCTAGTTCCCTCTCTGAACACAAGATTGCCCATTCCTATATTTTCCTGTCCCTCCCCCACACTCCCTCTTCCCTCAATGGGGTACTCGTCCTCCCATTTTCCCCCTGCCTATCTACCTTCCCCCTCTCTTCTCTTCACTCTTCCCATGCCCCCTTCCTACTCCATCCCTGCCCGCCCAACTTCGTTCTCCCTGCCCTTCCCCTCCTTCATTTTTCTCTGCTGACTCTCCCTCATCACCTCCCTGCTCACCCACCCCATGCAGACACCCCTCTCTCAACCATAACTTGTAGACCCCCTTCCTTCTACATCCTTGTAGACCCCCTTCCTTCTACATCCTTGTAGACCCTTCTTCCTTTTACATCCTTGTAGACCCTTCTTCTTTCTACATCCTTGTAGACCCCCTTCCTTCCCCATCCTTCCAGACTCCCCATCCTTCCAGACTCCCCTTCCTTCCCCATCATTCCAGACTCCCTTCCTTCCCCATCCTTCAGACTCCCCTTCCTTCCCCATCCTTCCAGACTCCCCTTCCTTCCCCATCCTTCCAGACACTTCATCCTCCATCCTCGCAGACCTCTCTTCCTTCTATATCCTTGCGAAACCATCTTCCATCCTCCATCCTGCCAGACTCCCCTTCCATCCTCCATCCTGCCAGACTCCTCTTTTTTCATACAGACTCCCTCTCCCTGCCATGCTCTGTGCCCAGACCCTTCCCTCTACCCTGCTTCAGTAAATCCCTTCCCTGTAAACTCTTATTTTCCTAACCCTGTCCAGTCTCCTTCCTTCTAACTCCCAGTCGGCCCTTCCCCTCACCCTGTTGGCCATCCACCTCACCCTGTCAGC
The DNA here is from genome assembly GCA_009830355.1 of Cherax destructor. Classification (NCBI taxonomy): domain Eukaryota; kingdom Metazoa; phylum Arthropoda; class Malacostraca; order Decapoda; family Parastacidae; genus Cherax; species Cherax destructor. The sequence continues at coordinate 459,862 of WNWK01000302.1, read as the reverse complement.
CCTCCCCCTCACCCTGTCGGCCCTCCCCCTCACCCTGTCGGCCCTCACCCTCTCCCTTTAGTTTCCTTCTCTGCCAACTTACCATTTATATTCACTCAACTCTCCCCTGCCATCTGCCACCTCTTCTTCACCCCAGTGAACTCTCCCCTGCCATCTGCCACCTCTTCTTCACCCCAGTGAACTCTCCCCTGCCATCTGCCACCTCTTCTTCACCCCAGTGAACTCTCCCCTGCCATCTGCCACCTCTTCTTCACCCCAGTGAACTCTCCCTGCCATCTGCCACCTCTTATTCACCCCAGTGAGACTCTCCCTGCCATCTGCCACCTCTTCTTCACCCCAGTGAACTCTCCTGCCATCTGCCACCTCTTCTTCACCCCAGTGAACTCTCCCTGCCATCTGCCACCTCTTATTCACCCCAGTGAACTCTCCCCTGCCATCTGCCACCTCTTCTTCACCCCAGTGAACTCTCCCCTGCCATCTGCCACCTCTTCTTCACCCCAGTGAACTCTCCCCTGCCATCTGCCACCTCTTATTCACCCCAGTGAACTCTCCTGCCATCTGCCACCTCTTCTTCACCCCAGTGAACTCTCCCTGCCATCTGCCACCTCTTATTCACCCCAGTGAACTCTCCCCTGCCATCTGCCACCTCTTATTCACCCCAGTGAACTCTCCCCTGCCATCTGCCACCTCTTATTCACCCCAGTGAACTCTCCCCTGCCATCTGCCACCTCTTATTCACCCCAGTGAACTCTCCCCTGCCATCTGCCACCCTTCTCAGTTTCTCAGCCTCTCGCTCCCATCATTTTTGTGTCCCATCTTTAGACCTATGCTGCTATGTATGATAATGTATGTAACTGTATTTGTGTATACCTGAATAACCTTACTTACCTTGTCTACCCCTGCTGCCCCACCTTGTCACTGCACCTGCCAGAGTCACAACCCCTGCTGCCCCTTCCACTCTCACAGAATGCTCCCACCTTCCCCTGCCCACGCCAGGTCTGCCCACCACCCACCAATCATCCCCTTCCCCCACTTATTACTTCCCCCAATTATCACCCCCACCCATCCTCTCCCCAAACCAATCCCTGTCCCCCCACCCTACCCTCACCCACCACCAAACCCTCTCCCACCACCCTACCCTCACCCACCACCCAACCCTCTTCCCCACCCAACCCTCTCCCCAACCCTACCCATCATGTCTGCTCCACCTTAACCCACTGTCTTCCCCAGAACCCTACCTTACCCCATCACCCGCCCCATCACTGGTTTCATCACCAGCCCCATCACTGGTCCCATCACTGGTCCCAACACCTGCCCCATCACTGGTCCCAACACCTGCCCATCACTGGTCCCTTCACCCGCCCCATCACTAGTCCCACCACCCGCCCCATCACTGGCCCCATCACCCGCCCCATCACTTGTCCCATCACCCGCCCCATCACTGGTACCACCACCCACCCCATCACTGGTCCCATCACCAGCCCCATCACAGGCCCCATCACCCGCCCCATCACTGGTCTCATCACCAGCCCCATCACTGGTCCCATCACCCGCCCCATCACTGGTCCCATCACCCGCCCCATCACTGGTCCTATCACCCGCCTCATCACTGGTCCCATCACCCACCCCATCACTGGTCCCATCACCCGCCCCATCACTGGTCCCATCACTGGTAATATCACCCCCCCCAAACACTGGTCCACCACCGCCCCATCACTGGCCCCATCACCTGCCCATCACTGGTCCCTTCACCGCCCCATCACTGGTCCCACACCCGCCCCATCACTGGCCCATCACCCGCCCCATCACTTGTCCCATCACCCCCCCATCACTGGTGCCACCACCCACCCCATCACTGGTCCATCACCAGCTCCATCACTGGTCCCATCACCGCCCCATCACTGGTCCCATCACCCGCCCCATCACTGGTCCTATCACCCGCCTCATCACTGGTGCCATCACCCGCCCATCACTGGTCCCATCACCCGCCCCATCACTGGTCCCATCACTGGTAATATCACCCGCCCCAACACTCGTACCACCACCCGCCCCATCACTGGCCCCATCACCCGCCCCATCACTGGTCCATCACCCGCCCCATCACTGGTCCCATCACCCGCCCCAACACTGGTACCACCATCCGCCCCATCACTGTCCCATCACCCGCCCCATCACTGGTCCCATCAGTGGTCCCATCACCCGCCCATCACTAGTCCCATTACCCGCCCCATCACTGGTCCCATCACCCGCCCCATCACTGGTCCCATCACCCGCCCCATCACTGGTCCCATCACCCTCCTCATCACTGGACCCATCACCCGTCCCATCACTGGTCTCATCACCAGCCTCATCACTGGTCCCATCACCCGCCCCATCACTGGTCCACCACCCGCCCCATCACTGGTCCCATCACCCGCCCCATCACTTGTCCATCACCCGCCCATCACTGGTACCACCACCGCCCCATCACTGGTCCCATCACCGCCCCATCACTGGCCCATCATCCCCCCCATCACTGGTCTCCATCCCAGCCCCATCACTGGTCCCATCACCCAGCCCCATCACTGGTCCCATCACCCGCCCCATCACTGGTCCTATCACCCGCCTCATCACTGGTCCCATCACCCGCCCCATCACTGGTCTCATCACCAGCCCCATCACTGGTCCATCACTGGTCATATCCCGCCCCACACTGGTACCACCACCCGCCCCATCACTGGCCCCATCACTGGTCCATCACTCGCCCCATCACTGGTCCATCACCCCGCCCACACTGGTACCACCACCCGCCCCATCACTGGTCCCATCACCCGCCCCATCACTGGTCCCATCACCCGCCCCATCACTGGTCCATCACCGCCTCATCACTGGACCCATCACCGCCCCATCACTGGTCTCCATCACCCGCCCCATCACTGGTCCATCACCCGCCCATCACTGGTCCACCACCCGCATCCTGGCCCCATCACCCGCCCATCACTTATCCCATCACCCGCCCCATCACTGGTCACCATCACCCGCCCCATCACTGGTCCATCCACCGCCCCATCACTGGCCCCATCACCGCCCATCACTGGTCTCCATCACCGCCCCATCACTGGTCCCATCACCAGCCCCATCACTGGTCCATCACCCGCCCCATCACTGGTCCTATCATCCGCCCTCTCACTGGTCCCATCACCCGCCCCATCACTGGTCCCATCACCCGCCCCATCACTGGTCCATCACCCAGCCCCATCACTGGTCCACAGTCACTGGTCATATCACCCGCCCCAACACTGGTACCACCACCCGCCCCATCACTGGCCCCATCCTGGATCCCATCACTCGCCCCATCACTGGTCCCATCACCCGCCCCAACACTGGTACCACCACCCGCCCCATCACTGGCCCATCACCCGCCCCATCACTTGTCCATCACCCGCCCCATCACTGGTCCACACCAGCCCCATCACTGGTCCCATCACCAGCCCCATCACTGGCCCCATCACCCGCCCCATCACTGGTCTCATCACCGCCCCATCACTGGTCCCATCACCAGCCCCATCACTGGTCCCATCACCCGCCCCATCACTGTTCCTATCACCCCACGCCTCATCACTGGTCCCATCACCCGCCCCATCACTGGTCCATCACCCGCCCCATCACTGGTCTCATCACCGCCCCATCACTGGTCCCATCACTGGTCCTATCACCCGCCCCAACACTGGTACCACCACCCGCCCCATCACTGGCCCCATCACTGGTCCATCTCATCACTGGTCCCATCACCGCCCCAACACTGGTACCACCACCCGCCCCATCACTGGCCCATCACCTAGTCCCATCATGGTCCCATCACCCGCCCCATCACTGGTCTCATCACCAGCCCCATCACTGGTCCCATCACCAGCCCCATCACTGGTCCCATCACCCGCCCCATCACTGGTCCTATCACCCGCCTCATCACTGGTCCCATCACCCGCCCCATCACTGGTCCCATCACCCGCCCCATCACTGGTCTCATCACCAGCCCCATCACTGGTCCCATCACTGGTCATATCACCCGCCCCAACACTGGTACCACCACCCGCCCCATCACTGGCCCCATCACTGGTCCCATCACTCGCCCCATCACTGGTACCATCACCCGCCCCAACACTGGTACCACCACCCGCCCCATCACTGGCCCCATCACCCGCCCCATCACTGGTCCCATCAGTGGTCCCATCACCCGCCCCATCACTGGTCCCATCACCCGCCCCATCACTGGTCCCATCAGTGGTCCCATCACCCGCCCCATCACAGGTCCCATCACTGGTCCCATCACTGGTCCCATCACCCGCCCCATCACTGGTCCCATCACCCGTCCTAGCACTGGTACCACCACCCGCCCCATCACTGGCCCCATCACCCGCCCCATCACTGGTCCCATCACCCGCCCCATCACTGGTCCCATCACCCGCCCCATCATGGAAACTAGTGCTGCACATACAAGTAGAGAGATCTCGTTTGTCCCCATTCCCATAACTCTCCCCCCATTACTCCAACCCCATCAGTCCCCATAATCCCCACTCTCTCTCTCCCAATAATCCCCACTCTCCCTCTCCCCATTATCCCCACTCTCTCCCCATTATCCCTCCTCCCTCTCCCCCATCCCCCACTCAACGTTGTTCCAACTCCCCATCGATTTCCTCCACCTTCAACGTCAACTAACACTACCACCACCGCCCATGCTAGCACCACCGCCCATGCTAGCACCACCGCCCATGCTAGCACCACCCCATGCTGCACCACCCAGCGCCACTCCCTGCTAGCACCACGCCCATGCTAGCACCACCCCATGCTAGCACCACCGCCCATGCTGCAGCACCACCCATGCTAGCACCACCACCCATGCTAGCACCACCACCCGTGCTGCACCACCCCCTGCTAGCACCACCCCATGCTGGCACCACCCCATGCTAGCACCACCCCCATGCTAGCACCACCACCGCTGCACCACCTGCTAGCACCACCACCCATGCTAGCACCACCGCCCATGCTAGCACCACCACCCATGCTAGCACCACCGCCCATGCTAGCACCACCACCCATGCTAGCACCACCACACATGCTAGCACCACCGCTCATGCTAGCACCACCACTCATGCTAGCACCACCACACATGCTAGCACCACCACTCATGTTAGCACCACCACCCATGCTAGCACCACCACTCATGCTAGCACCACCGCCCATGCTAGCACCACCACCCATGCTAGCACCACCACACATGCTAGCACCACCGCTCATGCTAGCACCACCACCCATGCTAGCACCACCGCTGATGCTAGCACCACTACCCATGCTAGCACCACCACCCATGCTAGCACCACCGCCCATGCTAGCACCATCGCCCATGCTAGCACCACCACCCATGCTAGCACCACCACACATGCTAGCACCACCACTCATGCTAGCACCACCACCCATGCTAGCACCACCATCCATGCTAGCACCACCGCCCATGCTAGCACCACCGCCCATGCTAGCACTACCACCCATGCTAGCACCACCACCAATGCTAGTACCCCCACCCATGCTAGCACCATTACTCATGCTAGCACCACCGCCCATGCTAGCACCACCGCCCATGCTAGCAATACCACCCATGCTAGCACCACCACCCATGCTAGCACCACCCCCATGCTAGCACCTCCGCCCATACTAGCAATACCGCCCATGCTAGCACCACCACCAAGGTAGCACCACCACTCATGCTAGCACCACCACTCATGCTAGCACCACCGCCCATGGCAGCACCACCACCCATGCTAACACCACCGCCCATGCTAGCCATACCATCCATGCTAGCACCACCACCCATGCTAGCACCACCGCACATGCTAGCACCTCCGCCCATACTAGCAATACCGCCCATGCTAGCAAGACCACCTATGCTAGCACCACCGCCCATGCAAGCACAACCGCCCATGCTAGCAACACCACCCTTGCTAGCACCAACGCACATGCTAGCACCACCGCCCATGATAGCACCATCGCCCATGCTAGCACCACCGCCCATGCTAGCAAGATCGTCCATGCTAGCACCATCGCCCATGCTATCAAGACCACCCATGCTAGCACCACCAACACCCATGCTAGCACCACCACCCATGCTAGCACCACCGCCCATGCTATAACTCTGGATAGTAACTATAACTCTGGAGGTTAACTATAACTCTGGAGGGTAACTATAACACTGGAGGGTAACTATAGCACTGGAGGGTAACTATAACACTGGAGAGGTAACTATAACACTGGAGGGGTAACTATAACACTGGAGGGGTAACTATAACACTGGAGGGGTAACTATAACACTGGAGGGGTAACTATAACACTGGAGGGGTAACTATAACACTGGAGGGGTAACTATAACACTGGAGAGGGAACTATAACACTGGAGGGGTAACTATAACACTGGAGGGGTAACTATAACACTGGAGGGGTAACTACAATACTGGAGGGGTAACTATAACACTGGAGGGGTAACTATAACACTGGAGGGGTAACTACAATACTGGAGGGGTAACTACAACACTGGATTGTAACTATAACACTGGAGGGGTGACTATAACACTGGAGAGTAACTATAACACTGGAGGGGTAGCTATAATACTGGAAGGGTAACTATAACACTGGAGGGTAACTATAACACTGGAGGGCAAATATAACACTGGAGGGTAACACTGGAGGGCAACTATAACACTGGAGGGTAACACTGGAGGGGTAACTATGGAGGGGTAACTATAATACTGGAGGGGTAACTATAATACTGGAGGGGTAACTATAATACTGGAGGGGTAACTATAACACTGTAGGGTAACTATAACACTGGAGGGTAACACTGAAGGGATAACTATAATACTGGAGGGGTAACTATAATACTGGAGGGGTAACTATGATACTGGAGGGGTAACTATAACACTGGAGGGTAACTATAACACTGGAGGATAACACTGGAGGTAACTATAACACTGGAGGGGTAACTATAAAACTGGAGGGTAACTATAATACTGGAGGGGTAACTATAATACTGGTGGGGTAACTATAATACTGGTGGGGTAACTATAATACTGGAGGGGTAACTATAATACTGGTGGGGTAAGTATAATACTGGAGGGGTAACTATAACACTGGAGGGGTAACTATAACACTTGAGGGTAACTATGCAACAACAGAATATGAAAGGTAAATATTAATTCTCATTATATTTTATTATTCACCTCTTCGCCTTCCTCCTCTTCATCTGTTATTTTACTTTCTTATACACAGCTTGTCGTACCGCCAACGTTATATTATTACTTAATATGTTTAACCTGACTTATCTACGTGTAATATTGGTTAATGTCAGTAATATGAATTTAACTATTTGTATCACACATTAAAAGTAAGTCACTTTGTCTGGCTTTTATGGGTTTGTTCTGGGTAATTTACACACGTGTTGGTATGTATGATAATTTGTGCAGCTGTATTTATGTGTTACCTGAATAGCCTTACGAAGTTGTTTTGATGGGCGGACAGAAAACGAGGAGCCACCACCAGTACTGAGGGACTATGATGGTAACATTCTCACGAATATATTTTAGTGTGTCTGTCACTTTACTGACAGTACTGAGTCACAGTAAAAGATATTAACAATGTGGACACGGACGATAGCTACATGTTTGTCTGTCATATTCCATCAGGCAGGATTGGTTTCATAAATGAAGTAATGCAATCTGTCAGCCTAAGCTGGAGACTAACGAAACGACATTGGCATAGAATGACGGGTTGTTATTGGTAAGGTTGCGAGTGTCTAGTAGGTCGTTGTCAACACAGTGATCCAGGTTGGTGCCTTTGTGTCGTGTTGAAAACATTGTAGAATGATACTTAAGTGATACATGATTAGGTAATATTATGTATACAGACTATAGATGAAGAAGTGATACATTGGTACTGAGTACTGGAAACAGCACCAGCAGCAGTATCCAAAACAGCCCCTTCCCCTGGCCACCACCAGCAGCGTCACCATTACCACAAGAAGAACTTCAATCATAACTTAATAACGCCATAACCCCTACCACCAGAGGCACCACAACCCCTACCACCAGAGGCACCACAACCCCTACCACCAGAGGCACCACAGTCACTACCACCAGAGGCACCACAGTCACTACCACCAGAGGCACCACAGTCACTACCACTGCAAACACCATCACAGGGAGGACCTGTACCGCTAGAAGCAGTACTAACAGCATCACAAGACAAATCACCAACAACAACACTAGGAGCAGCAGCACCCCATCCACTACTTCGTGCCTCACGACCACCATCATCAGCACCATAATCAATAGCAGCAGCAGCAGCAGCAGCAGCAGCAAGAACAACAACTACAATAGCAGCAGCAGCAGCACCAAGAACAACAGCTACAACAGCAGCAGCAACAGCAAGCAACAACAATAACAATAAGAAATACATCATCATTACCCCCACAAACACTGACGTAGGATAGCAAGAGCAGGCCATACCAGGCCATACCAGGCCATGCCAGGCCAGCACATAAACAATGCATCTTATCTGTCCAACGTGTTTTTGAAGTTACTCCAGGTGATGACCTCCATCACTTTACTTGACAGATTGTTTACTCGTCTACAACTCTATTTCCAAATAACTCTTTCCTATATCCTTTCTAAGTCTGAATTCATCCAAACCTGAATCCATTGTTTCGAGTTATTTCTTGGCTAGTTATCCTCATCACCCTATTTATATCTCCTTTACTAATACCTGTCTTTCACGTGTATACGTCTATCATATCCTGCTCATCCTACGACTTTCCAGAGAGTTAGGACTTTCACTGTATTTTCTTATGAAGGATTCCTTTTATCATCACTATTTTTATCTACAGGTTGATAAATAAGACACATGACCAACACCTGGATATGAGCTGTGAGGCGGGCTTCTTCAGTCGAATACAGAGGTGACTTAAATAATGGAGAGGATGGAAGAAGTGTTGGGTCCCTCAGCCTACAGGAGAGGCACGAGGATGGAGACTTGTATACTAGAGCCAGAGGTGAGATGCAGCAGTTGGAGACGGCATCACAGATGAGTGGGGCTCACTAGTGGATTAATTTTGTCATCCTTCTCTTCACGTACCATTCTGTAGTGTGGATACGCAATGACGACGGCAACAACAGCGATAACTGCGGAAATACCACTACACTATCACCAGTAACAGCACCACCATCACCATCATTAACAACAGCAACATTATCAACAACACTAATACCAACAAAAGGCATCTGTAACACTGGCAGGCAGCAGCAGCAGCACCGTCTTCAGTACATTAGCCATACCAGCAGAAGCACTGTCAGCAACACACGTAATTAACAACACACATCATCAGCAACACACGGCATCAGCAGCAGCACACAGCATGAACAGCAGCACACAGCATCAACATAAGCACAGCATCAACATCAACACAGCATCAGCAACATCAACATAGCATCATCAACATAGCATCAGCAACATCAACACAGCATCAGCAACATCAACACAGCATCAGCAACATCAACACAACGTCAACACAGCATCAGCAACATCAACACAGCATCAGCAACATCAACACAGCATCAGCAACATCAACACAGCATCAGCAACATCAACAGAGCAACATCAACACAGCATCAGCAACATCAACACAGCATCAGCAACATCAACACAGCATCAGCAACATCAACACAGCATCAGCAACATCAACACAGCATCAGCAACATCAACACAGCATCAGCAACATCAACACAGCATCAGCAACATCAACACAGCATCAGCAACATCAACACAGCATCAGCAACATCAACACAGCATCATCAACACAGCATCAGCAACATCAACACAGCATCAGCAACATCAACAGAGCAACATCAACACAGCATCAGCAACATCAACACAGCATCAGCAACATCAACACAGCATCAGCAGCAGCAGCAGCAGCAGCAGCACAGCAACATCAACACAGCATCAGCAACATCAACACAGCATCAGCAACATCAACACAGTATCAGCAACATCAACACAGCATCAGCAACATCAACACAGCATCAGCAACATCAACACAGCATCAGCAACATCAACACAGCATCAGCAACATCAACACAACATCAGCAACATCAACACAGCATCAGCAACATCAACACAGCATCAGCAACATCAACACAGCATCAGCAACATCAACACAGCATCAGCAACATCAACACAGCATCAGCAACATCAACAGAGCAACATCAACACAGCATCAGCAACATCAACACAGCATCAGCAGCAGCACAGCCCCTGGTTGAGTTATCGTGAGAGAGGACATGTCTCTTACATCTTCTAAATTGCGCACAAACCTCTTAAATCTCTGGAGTGGAAAGGTGTGCGCACTTTATTTAGAGTGAGTGCATACCTGCACGTGTGCACACGCACGTATGGGCGTGTGCACGCACACACATGCGTGCACATTTTGCTATTGAACTGATCTACATGTGTGCACGCTTGTTAGGTATCCCTTATAAGGGATACCTTATATTGGTCGCCTGAATTTCATTTTTCTTCATTTTTTCTTCCTCGACGACGAGGTTTCAAATTTTCAGTGGTGAATAAAGCGCGTCAGCAGTGACGTCAAGTGAACCTTTAATATGACAAATAGAGATAGAAAATGGATGAATTCTAAAAGCCCATCGCACAATACAAACATTATGTAACCTCACGTTATTAATGTAAGACTGTGGCATGTCATCACTAAACACACTAGCACGTTGTCAAATGTCTAGATAAATCTCAAAGTGTTCCAGTGACAATGGTGGTAGAATTACCCACAATATGTTAGGTAAGAGGACACAAGTGCAACTAATGCGGTATTTTATTGTGGCAACGTTTCGCTCTCCAGGAGCTTTGTCAAGCCGATACAAACAATACATGGACACAGAGGGTATATATAGGCTTTAAAGTGAGGTGTAAGGCTCAATATTGTGCCTCTGTATCGGCTTGACAAAGCTCCTGGAGAGCGAAACGTCGCCACAGTAAAATATCTCATTAGTTGCACTTGTGTCCTTTTACTACACTAATGATGCTATTTGAGCTACGGTGAGTAATAACATCCTGGACTTAAAGAGAGAGAGAGAGAGAGAGAGAGAGAGAGACTTAGCGTACTACAAAGTCTGAGTTCTGTAAAATAGGAGCAAAGGTTTAGCAGATTTTTATTTTGGTCTTCAAAAGGCCAAGTTGTGTTTATCATCCCACATAAACTTCACCTCAGAACTTATTGAGTTGCGGAAGTGTGGCGGCAACAACTTGGGAGGAATTAGGGCATATCTGGCAGCATAAGTGCTTGTTGTTACTAGCAGCTATCTTAGCTTCCACAAGTGTTACATGTCCTCGTCTGGCAATGACTCTTAAATGCTGTACGTATTTTGGCCTGACCAAAGTCACTGGCCAGAGTCACAGCAAAGTTGAATTAAGAATTGAACTAAACGTGCAGAGCATGTAGTCATGACTGTAAATATCTATAATATCCAGGTAGGAATCAACAATTAGAGTCATTGTTAACTTGTTACGTTTCTCATTCCAGACGAACTTGTAAGACAATTTTACAGGCAACCTTGAATAGTCAAGGTTGATATATATTTAGCCCTTTTAGAGAGACCTGCTAAAACTCTTTCAGTAAGACCATTCTTGACAGATGTGGCACCCAACACGAGATCTATATCATCAGTTGTAGGGAGTGGGTAGCCATCTGGTAGTGTCACTAGGCGATGAGTTCAACATTTCAGTGAGTACAACTCTTTGTCATTCAACTCCACTCATCAATATTAGACGGACAATGTAGCGCACTCAGATCCTCCATACCTGTCCTTCACCCTCGGTGTGGATCCTGCCACACTGTGAACACTGTTCTCCAACAAAGAGGTGTCTCCTATCAGGAATAACCTCTCCCTCGTACAATATGAACAGTGAAGTTACGGCTATACCTTATACCAATGAGGCACGTTACCACCCAGTACTCTTTTAAGGGTAACGTGGACAATGAGGCACGTTACCACCCAGTACTCTTTTAAGGGTAACGTGGACAATGAGGCACGTTACCACCCAGTACTCTTTTAAGGGTAACGTGGACAATGAGGCACGTTACCACCCAGTACTGTTTTAAGTAACAGTAACGGTAGCCCAGTGTAAATAAACAAAAACAGAAGTTTAACTAAAAAAATAAGAGATAATTAAAAGTTAACAGAAAAAAACTCTGAATTTAACAACGTCTAGGTTCAGGGAACACTGAGTAAGATACCACATCACTGAGTAAGATACCACAACAACACTGAGTAAGATACCACAACATCACTGAGTAAGATACCACAACAACACTGAGTAAGATACCACAACATCACTGAGTAAGATACCACAACAACACTGAGTAAGATACCACAACAACACTGAGTAAGATACCATAACAACACTGAGTAAAATACCACAACACTGAGTAAGATATCACAACAACACTGAGTAAAATACCACAACAACACTGAGCAAGATACCACAACAACACTGAGTAAGATACCACAACAACACTGAGTAAAATACCACAACACTGAGTAAGATATCACAACAACACTGAGTAAAATACCACAACAACACTGAGTAAGATACCACAACAACACTGAGTAAAATACCACAACACTGAGTAAGATATCACAACAACACTGAGTAAGATACCATAACAACACTGAGTAAAATACCACAACACTGAGTAAGATATCACAACAACACTGAGTAAGATATCACAACAACACTGAGTAAGATACCATAACAACACTGAGTAAAATACCACAACACTGAGTAAGATATCACAACAACACTGAGTAAAATACCACAACAACACTGAGTAAGATACCACAACAACACTGAGTAAAATACCACAACACTGAGTAAGATACCACAACAACACTGAGTAAAATACCACAACAACACTGAGCAAGATACCACAACAACACTGAGCAAGATACCACAACAAAATCTTCCCAGAAATTTCAAGAGTGTATGTAATATTAATCAATTAACACAATGATGTTCCACACATTTAAACACATATAGATTGTCTTAAAATCCCTCCCTCAGCTATTATTAAGTACATTAGTATCTCTTCCAACATAAATCCTAGTACACTCATGGACTGGTACTAGGACCATACAGATAAACTTCCGTGTACACTCATGGACTGGTACTAGGACCATACAGATAAACTTCCGTGTACACTCATGGACTGGTACTAGGACCATACAGATGAACTTCCGTGTACACTCATGGACTGGTACTAGGACCATACAGATGAACTTCCGTGTACACTCATGGACTGGTACTAGGACCATACAGATGAACTTCCGTGTACACTCATGGACTGGTACTAGGACCATACAGATAAACTTCCGTGTACACTCATGGACTGGTACTAGGACCATACAGATGAACTTCCGTGTCCACTCATGGACTGGTACTAGGACCATACAGATGAACTTCCGTGTCCACTCATGGACTGGTACTAGGACCATACAGATGAACTTCCGTGTCCACTCATAGACTGGTACTAGGACCATACAGATGAACTTCCATGTCCACTCATGGACTGGTACTAGGACCATACAGATGAACTTCCGTGTCCACTCATGGACTGGTACTAGGACCATACAGATGAACTTCCGTGTCCACTCATAGACTGGTACTAGGACCATACAGATGAACTTCCGTGTCCACTCATGGACTGGTACTAGGACCATACAGATGAACTTCCGTGTCCACTCATAGACTGTTACTAGGACCATACAGATGAACTTCCGTGTCCACTCATGGACTGGTTCTTGGACCATACAGATGAATTTCCGTGTCCAATCAGGACTATTACTAAACAATCAGAATTATCTTGAGTCTACACACACGACTTGTAATAAATCAGACAAGGGAAACTAAACAAAATCTGACAGTGAACATTATAAGTCCACACATTGAGTGTCCATGGTTCGATCCCCGGTACGGGTGGAAACATTGTGTGTGTTTCCTTACACCTGCTGTCCCTGTTCACCTAGCAGTAAGTAGATACTTGGGTGTTAATCGACTGGTGTGGGTCGCATCCTGGGGGACAAGATAACGTAAGCTGCCCGAAATGCTCTGCATAACCAGGGACTTTCTACATAATATGTCAGTGATAACAGCTATGCTCTGTATAAGCTGTATCATGTACTTGTAGAAATAAAGAGTATTTATTTATTTATTTATTTGTCGCCATTCAGGTAAAGCCATACGCCCACAGCCATCCTGCGTATAAATGTGAAAACACCACTAAATATAACATTCTCAGAAGCTAACTTATATTCCAAGTCACCAAAATGATGACGGTGTCCACAAGAGATGAACTTAAATCGAAATCATAGCGGCACCAAAATAATAGCAATGTCCACCCAAGATGTTGGAGACTATGAATAATGGACTTCAGAAGTCAGTGCCTCTGACTGAGGCCCGGGTCTTCTCCAGTTAGTGACCCGGCAAGTCAATGCCTCTGACTGAGGCCCGGGTCTTCTCCAGTTAGTGACCCGGCAAGTCAGTGCCTCTGACTGAGGCCCGGGTCTTCTCCAGTTAGTGACCTGGCAAGTCAGTGCCTCTCTTTGGCATGATAGTTTTCCAAGGCCACCAGCGACCACTGGCTGTTTCCTCACCTGATAAATAACGACAGACTTCACAAATCTTCCAAACATGAGACTTAGTGTAAACAATTCCACGTAATAATAACAATAACATTATGATATTTCGTTTGATAAATAGTTAATTATTAACAATAATACAAATAATCAATAACTAGTATTGATATGAAGGCATAGTGCATATTATTATCCCAGCTTCTTGATAATGGTCAAGAGAACTTTGCACTATAACTCATTCAGGGTTATCTTAACATACGTACAGAAACACATAATATATAAAAAAATTTAGTTATGATAATAGGAAATACATACAGTCATAAAGCAATGTATTGTGTATATGACACAGGCAGGTACCCAGTGTGAGTAGTGGTACACCTTCCAGAGGAGAGGCACCCCTCCCAGAGGAGAGGGACCCCTCCCAGAGAAGAGGCACCCTTCCCAGAGAAGACACCCCTCCCGGAGGAGAGGGAACCCTTCCAGAGAAGAGGCACCCCTTCCAGAGAGGAACCCCTTCCGGAGGAAAGGCACCCCTTTCAGAGAAGAGGCACCCCTTCCAGAAGAAAGACGTCTACTGCTCGGCACAAGCCGCTCAAGCCCCGCCACCGTCTTATCCAGCGTCGTGGATAATCAGGATACACGTGGATAGTCCTCAGATGATAGCCTCGGTCTGCACTTTAAGCTATCTGTCTTTCACATGAACTCTTATGTATGTGTGTACTGCTAGGTAACATAAGCAGCAGTCCCGTCTTGCCCAGAGCACTGGACCAGACGCTAACACCGCGTTGCGCACTACATATCACTTTTGCGCATATTAAAGGTTGTAAGAAAGCGCAGTTTCCAGCATGTTGTTGTATAACGCTGTTTTTACTACGTAAGGAAGAGTTACATTATTTGCTGTTACTAATGTGTTCTTCACTATTTTCTGTCTTGTTTAGCTACTCTTATCAGCCTGGGGCTCTGATGATACAGTGCCAGGGTGGAGTGATCTGCTTGCTCTGCACAAATACTGAAAACCAGAGCATACACTGGGACGTCCTCCATTGTGCGTGTGTGTACTCACCTAGTTGTGGTTGCAGGGGTCGATTCATAGCTCCTGGCCCCGCCTCTTCACTGGCCGCTACTGGGTCACTCACCAATAGCGGCCAGTGAAGAGGCGGGGCCAGGAGCTATGTGTGTGTGTATGTGTGTGTACTCACCTATATGTTGTTGCAAGGGTCGATTCACAGCTCCTGGCCCCGCCTCTTCGCTAATCGCTACCAGGTCCACTCTTTCCCTGCTCTAAGAGCCTTTTCATACTTCAACTTGAAGCTTTGTATGGATCCTGCCTCCACTACTTCACTCTTTAGATTGTTCCACTCCTGACAACTCTAAGGCTGAAGAAATACTTCCTAACATCCCTATGATTCATCTGAGTTTTCAACTTCCAGTTCTGTCCCTTGTTTCTGTGTCCTGTCTCTGACACATCCTAGCCCTGTCCACTTGGACAGTACCTCTCAGTAGTTTATACGTCATTATCATGTCCTCCCTATCCCTCATGTCCTCCAGTGTCGTCAGGATGAGTTCCCTGAACCTCTCCTCATAGGAGATATCCGTTAGTTTTGGGGCTAATCTTTTTGCAATCTTTTGCACTTTCTCAAATTGCATGACTAGGTGTGCGTTGCATACTGGTGCTGTATATTCCAATATGGATCTGACGTACACGGTGTACAGTGTCGTGAATGAATCTTTAGTTGTCAAAACACTATTCTTAGGTTTGACAGACGCCCATATGCTGATGTACACCTCAGGAGATGTGCTCGGTATTATACTCACCCCAAGATCCTTTTCCTTGAATGAGTGTGTATGTGTAAATTTCCACCAATATTCCATTGCACCTGGTGCTCTTTATTCCATATTCTTAACCTTATCTTACTCTCTTCCCTCGTCCACTACACCAAAGTCGTCAAGTTCGGTTTATTTACGATCCTCTCAAGTGAATACCTGACAACTCTGGTTTGGTTGCGAACTGTTGAACCTTTTTGAGTTTCTGCAAGTACTTGACCATGGAGGATACCCAGGTGTAATGGAGGATACCCAGGTGTGATGGAGGATACCCAGGTGTGATGGAGGATACCCAGGTGTGATGGAGGATACCCAGGTGTGATGGAGGATACCCAGGTGTGATGGAGGATACCCAGGTGTGATGGAGGATACCCAGGTGTGGTGGAGGATACCCAGGTGTGATGGAGGATACCCAGGTGTGATGGAGGATACCCAGGTGTGATGGAGGATACCCAGGTGTGATGGAGGATACCCAGGAGTGATGGAGGATACCCAGGAGTGATGGAGGATACCCAGGTGTGGTGGAGGATACCCAGGTGTGATGGAGGATACCCAGGTGTGATGGAGGATACCCAGGTGTGATGGAGGATACCCAGGAGTGATGGAGGATACCCAGGAGTGATGGAGGATACCCAGGTGTGGTGGAGGATACCCAGGTGTGATGGAGGATACCCAGGAAAAGGAGGAGGAAGAAAGAAGACAAGGAGAGGAGGAGATGGATAAAGACCAAGAAAAGAAGTATAGGAAGAGAAAGACGAGAAGGATGGAGAATGTTAGAGAGTAGGAAGAAAGTGAGTAAGAAAGAGGAGGTATAAAGGAGGTGAATTAGAATGAGTGTCCAGGGAGATGGTAGAAGAATAAAGTTGAGCAATAAAAGAAGGAAGAAAGATAAGAAGGCATTGAGAAGTGGTCAATGATGGCACCGTAGAGAGAGAGAGAGAGAGAGAGAGAGAGAGAGAAGAGAGAGAGAGAGAGAGAGAGAGAGAGAGAGAGAGACAGACAGACAGACAGACAGACAGAGACAGACAGAGAGACAAACAGACAGACAAACACATACACACACAGACTACAAACAACAAGCTAGTGTCTATCGACAAGTGCCTTTGACAATTGGTAAAACACACACACACACACACACACACACACAAACACACAAGAAGAGGTATGATAAAGCTCATGGAGCAGGGATACTGACCTAGTAGCGACCACTGAAAAGGCGAGGCCAGGAGTTGTGAATCGACCCCAGCAACCATAACTAGGTGAGTACACACAAACAGAAAGACTGTGGCTTGCTAAGAGTATTTTACATTTTATCCGGCATATATCACACACCCATGCCCTCCCGACCAGTGAACCAGATGCTAAGGTGTTTAACGAGCAGGGGCCCAATCGTTATACCAGTACCTTGGTTCAACCAGCCAGTCACAAGGAAGCCAGCCTATGTTGTGAAGCGATGTGGTACACTTGTGAATCATCCTTGGCAAACTTACCTTCCCTGACGGTCCCCACGGTTTTCACCGTGTCTTTTGCTTGCATTTGCCTCATGGTACATAGCTGTATATACTGTACATAAGTTATATGTTGTTATCGTTCCACAACCAGGTGTGCAGGCCAGTAGACTACACCTGTGTTCGTAACAGACATACACACAGACATACAGACACACACACAAAAAGACAAACAGACAGATAGACAGACAGACAGACAGAGAGACATACACACATGCAGATAGACAGACAAACAAACAGACAGAAAGCCAGACAGAGACAAAGAAGGGTAAGAAACTATGAATAAGGGAAAACCACAAGGAGAGGAGTGTAATTCCAGAGGGAAGGAAGCAAGGAAGCAAGGAAGGAAGGAAGCAAGCAAGGAAGGGCAGGTGAAGAGAAGACAAGAAAAAGTACAAGCTGTAAGAAGGATATTAAAGAGGGGAAGAGGGGAGACAGAGAGAGAGAGAGAGAGAGAGAGAGAGAGAGAGAGAGAGAGAGAGAGAGAGAGAGAGAGAGAGACAGACAGACAGACAGAGACAGAGACAGAGACAGAGACAGAGAGAGAGGAAAGCAAGAGAGGGGAAGAGTGAAGAGGAAAATGATGACCTTTCTAAGAGCAAGTTACACAATGTTGATGGTGATGATGATGATGATGATGATGATGATGATGTTGTTGATGGTGTTGATGGTGGTGATGTTGATGGTGATGATGGTGGTGATGTTGATGGTGTTGATGTTGGTGATGTTGATGGTGATGTTGGTGATGTTGATGGTGATGTTGAGGATGTTGATGGTGATGATGGCGACTATATCTTACATAAGTTTGCAATAATTTAATAATAAACAAACACGATGAAATATATTTTTTTCGTTAGGTTTAGAATTATTTTTTTTGCAAAATTATTGCATACACAAATTTTCGCTTGCCTTATTCGGCAAGAAGACCGTTGATATTTAAGCCAAAATAGCAAGTTTTACCTATTCAGCACGACATATATATGTATATATATATATATATATATATATATATATATATATATATATATATATATATATATATATATATATTTTTTATATATATATATATATATATATATATATATATATATATATATATATATATATATATATATATATATATATATATATATATATATATATATATATATATATAATAGATGCCCCCTTCCTCTAAGGGAAAGAGTGGCCCATGACGGCCCCTTAGTGAAGGCCCGCTCAGGGGCGTTCTACAGGAAGTGTGGGAGGGGCCACAGCGCATTCTGTGAGCGCTTGAGCGCACCCTTCAAGTCTTAAGGGCATTCTGAGAACACCTGAACCCATCCTGTGAGCACTTGAACCCATCCTGTGAGCACTTGAAACCATCTTGTGAGCACTTGAACCCATCCTTTGAGCACCTGAACCCATCCTGTGAGCACTTGACGGAATTCTGTGAGCACTTGACGGAATCCTTGAACCCATCCTGTGAGCACTTGACGGAATTTTTGAACCCATCCTGTGAGCACCTAAACCCATCCTGTGAGCATTTGAGCGCATCCTGTGAGCACGTGAAAGCATCTTGTGAGCACTTGAGCGCATCCTGTGAGCACCTGAACCCATCCTGTGAGCACTTGAACCCATATTGTGAGCACTTGAACCCATCTTGTGAGCACTTGAACCCATCCTGTGAGCACTTGAACCCATCCTGTGAGCACTTGAACCCATCCTGTGAGCACTTCAACCCATCCTGTGAGCACTTGAGCGCATCCTGTACTTGAGAGTCACTTGAGCGGTGCTCAGCGTTACCTGAGCGTCGCTGAGCACCACCTCTGCCCTGGTGGCGGGCGGCAGCTACTACCTTCTGGTGGTAGTAATAATTCACGTGATATTTTGGCCTGGCTTGCTGGGTGGGCGGGTGGGTGTGGAGGGTGGGCGGGTGGGTGTGGAGGGTGGGCGGGTGGGGAAGGTTGGCGGGCGGTCGCTCGGGCGGGCGGGCGTTTGGTGGAAGGTTGCCTCCTCATTCTCACCCCCCCCCCTTCATGCTGGTGAAAGGCTTTGGATCCTGGGAACTGGAGCTCCCCTTTCTCTTCTTAGAATCATAAGGGTTTACGGTTTTTACATAATGATAATAATAATAATAATAATAATAATAATAATAATAATAATAATAATAATAATAATAATAATAATAATAATAATAATATTCATCATCATCATCATCATAATCATCATCATCAGATGGTGATTAGCATCTTTACCTACCATGGTCATAGACCGGGCCGCGGGGACGTCGATCCCCGGAATGCCCTCCAGGTAGGTAAAATGGATGGTCATTCATGGGTCTGTTTACCTACCATGGATGGTCATTCATGGGTCTGTTTACCTACCATGGATGGTCATTCATGGGTCTGTTTACCTACCATGGATGGTCAATTAGCAAGGACTCATTTAAAATTAAGTCCTTTCTAAAAATTTCTCTTATACGTCTAGAGATATATTTTTTCATTTTTGTTAATGTAAAAATTAATAATTTTGTACCAAAAGAACCTTCGAAAACTTACCTAACCTTATTATAACAGGGTGAGTGCTTACCATGGCTGGTCATTCATAGGTGAGTACTTAAAATGGATGGTCATTCAAATTTACTAGAAATCTGTCAATTAAATATTCGCTAATACTTAGAGAGGAAGAGCATTAAGGATTGAGTGAGCGAAAGGAAGTGCACGAGGAATTGAGATAGAGGTCGAGGGACTTAAGGATGAAGAGAGGAAGGATTAGAGTTTTTCTTTTAGATTTTTGCCACCGAAGTGGCTAGTTTATCGATCGTGTGGAGGGTAGGCTAGTTTATCGATCGTGTGGAGGGTAAGCTAGTTTATCCATCGTGTGGAGGGTAGGCTAGTTTATCCATCGTGTGGAGGGTAAGCTAGTTTATCCATCGTGTGGAGGGTAAGCTAGTTTATCCATCGTGTGGAGGGTAAGCTAGTTTATCGATCGTGTGGAGGGTAGGCTAGTTTATCCATCGTGTGGAGGATAAGCTAGTTTATCCATCGTGTGGAGGGTAGGCTAGTTTATCCATCGTGTGGAGGGTAAGCTAGTTTATCCATCGTGTGGAGGGTAGGCTAGTTTATCCATCGTGTGGAGGGTAGGCTAGTTTATTCATCGTGTGGAGTGTAGGCTAGTTATCCATCGTGTGGTAGGCTGTTATCGTCGTGTTGATGGTAGGCTAGTTTGTGGGGAGTCTATTTCGTGTGGAGGTAGGCTAGTTTATCCATCGTGTGGAGGTAGCTGTTATCACGTGTGAGGTGGCTAGTTTATCCATCGTGTGGGGTAGCTAGTTATCCATCGTGTGAGGTAGCTAGTTTATCCATCGTGTGGAGGGTAGGCTGTTTATCATCGTGTGGAGGGTAGCTAGTTTATCCATCGTGTGGAGGGTAGGCTAGTTTATCATCGTGTGGAGGGTAGCTGGTTTATCCATCGTGTGGAGGTAGGCTTTATCCATCGTGTGAGTAGGCTAGTTATCCATCGTGTGGAGGTAGGCTAGTTTATCCATCGTGTGGAGGGTAGGCTAGTTTATCCATCGTGTGGAGGGTAGGCTAGTTTATCCATCGTGTGGAGGGTAGGCTAGTTTATCCATCGTGTGGAGGGTAGGCTAGTTTATCCATCGTGTGGAGGGTAGGCTAGTTTATCGATCGTGTGGAGGGTAGGCTAGTTTATCGATCGTGTGGAGGGTAGGCTAGTTTATCGATCGTGTGGAGGGTAGGCTAGTTTATCGATCGTGTGGAGGGTAGGCTAGTTTATCGATCGTGTGGAGGGTAGGCTAGTTTATCGATCGTGTGGAGGGTAGCGCAGAGAATAAGAGAGTGTGAGTTGTGAAGGATGCTCTTTGTACAGTGTGTATTCAGTGTACAGATGGTAGTTATGTCTCTTCAATTAAGAACCTGCTGATTTAAAACTTTTTGTTGTTGTTATTGTGTGAGAGTGTTGTTGTAAACAAGATCAGCACTCCTTGTTGTGATATGTTTGGGTGCGGGAAGGTCATTGACATAATTTAGACCCATGTGTCCTGGTTAGATAAAGGAGAAGGCCGCCCACCCTTCGTTGACCAGCTAACCCACCCCGTGGCCTGATCGCTAAAGCTCTCGCTTCACACGGCGAGGGTCTGCGTTCGATTCCCAGCTCGGGTAGAAACATTGGGCGTGTTTCTTTACACCGGTTGTCTATGTTCACCCATCAGTAAAATGGGTACCTGGGAGTTAGTCGACTGGTGTGGGTCGCATCCTGGGATAAGGACCTAATTTGCCCGAAATGCTCTGCATAACAAGGGACTTTCTATATAGTAGTATGTCACTGATGTCAGCTAGGCCTGTATACCTTGTACATGTACTTGTAGTAAATAAAGATATTATTATTATTATTATTATTATTTATCACCACCCACCCAACTATACCCACTGAGTACCGACTGGTAACGTACCTCATCGGCTGCCAAATAATGGCCACTGATCACCCACCAGCAGCCAATTTTATGGCCCCATCCACCAGCCAATCTGCCCCACATGCTTTTATGCTGCATGGCGCTGCCCTAGGGTATTACGGAAGAGTTAGAGATCTTACCGCTGCTTACCCTAGTGGGTTGCCAACCCAGGTGGCTTCCCATTCCGGTCGCCTGTGCCTATCCTTCCAACTAGGGAGGGTAGACCCTTAGAGATGTCTTAAAGGTGTCTTCGACCTGGCAGAGGCTATGCATCGGCTACTGACTGAAATGATTTGTCCTGGAAACTGGTCTAACGGTTTAGGCTGTCTTATGTCATCGAGGCCAGAGGATTAAAAGGATGTGCTAGTATACGAGGCCTCCTACAGCGAAACTTGCCTATTCCATGTTTCGAGGAGATAGGATGTGGATGGGTTGTGTGGTTGGGGTGGCGAAATGCGACTGAATTGCAGTCATGAAGTTCCAGATGTCATGAATCCTGAAGGAGTACAACCCGCTGGAGTTGTTTCCAAAGGCAACACAATCTAAGCTAGAGAATGCGCTGAAATGATTACGTAACAATGGCCAGACCAGTTACTGGTAACCCACTTCTAGTAAGGGTTAAGAGGAATGTGGCGTTGAGGAGAACTCTAGGTTAAGGGAAGCTGGTGGTGAGGTGCTGAACCAGGAGTATAATTTGTTTAAGTAACTATATAACCACACATTATAGCACTAATAAACCCAGTGTATTTCTTTCATCTGGACTTCAGAATTATCCACTAAGAACTATTCCTCTTCTTGTAGTTCTGCTAACCCTAATAATGAGTTATATAGAGGAGAAGAGATTCTCTCACACCCTTTTGTAGAGAGTGATAATCTAAGCGGCTTGCAAAGTGGGGGGGAGGAGTATCTCTTCTCTCCCCTGGATAAGTAAGTTTTTAACTGATTGCTTTGGTCAAGAATTTAGCTAAGTTGTGGAAAGCTATAAGAGGTCACTTAATTGGTATGTTACTAATTAACTCTGACAGGGGTAATAAAGAAAGTTGATAAATTAGACACCATTTATCTACAATAAAGAAAGTGCAATCTTTACCCCTGGTATGAGCGAGTTAATAAGGAAACGAAGGAAAAATATGGGAGAGTGGATAAGTGAAAGGAAGAGAAATTAGATGAGCGAGTGGCACGACTGTATGAATATGAAGTATGGAACATTATGAGAGGGAATGTGAGGAAGGTACAAGGAGGGACGGTGTGAGGGAGATACAAGGAGGGACGGTGTGAGGGAGATACAAGGAGGGACGGTGTGAGGGAGATACAAGGAGGGACGGTGTGAGGGAGATACAAGGAGGGACATGGAGAAGGGGCCACACTGAAAGCAAAACAAACAATAAGGAAACAGGTAAAGGCTAATGTGAATTAACTAGTTCATAAAAGCTTGTGGGACCAAATGAGTGAGAGAAGACGGAAATAAGGAAAGACGTGAATAAGCGAAGACGTGAGTGAGGGAAGACGTGAGGGGAGGAAAAACGTGGTTGAGGGAAGACGTAGGAGAGAGACTAGTGGCGTCTGATGAGTTGCATAAGAGCGGTGTGGCATGCACTAACCCCCTACCTGCTTCACTGCTAGTAGTTTACTATCTTTATTATGAACCCCATACCCATCCTGTGGGTGGTAGTCAAAAAAATACAGAGGTACATAATGGGTCCAGGGACTGGGCCGCAATGTTTTGATAGCTGAACAAGTTACAGTAGAAATGAACTATTTACGTTTATATATCTGGTCACAAAAAGTAATGAATTATTTATGGCTTCACTACTAGACTCACGCCTTTGTAGAGTGGGGCTATATCGATGGATCTTAATGACTGTAGGATGACTCCAGCGTCCAGGATCCTTCTCTATAGAATATTTAAGGCACATGATAAGGACTTATACAACTCTTGATGTAATATGGAGTTCCACGGGTCAGAGCCTGGGGAGTGCATTTTCATGCAATTGATGGTTTCTTCGAAGTCAAGTGGGTTTAGGATTATAATAGAGATTATGGAGATATCTGTGGTGTTTTGTGTCTCGTTTATGAAAAACTCATTTGCAATGTCAATCGTCAGATTAAGTAATGACTTACCGAACACTGAATCGTATTGAGAATTGACCATTTCACTCATTTCTTTGTGGTAGTCAACGTATGTTCCATCTCCTTCACTCACAGTCCCGATGCTAGTTTATTTTTTTCCTGGATTTAAGGTATGAGAAGAAATATTTTCGAGTTCTCTCAGTTTCAATTATGACTTTTTGCTCTCACAGTCTCTCATGGACTCTTTATGATGCATTCAGTTTGAGCTCAACGTTTTCTATTTCTCTAGCCAGTCTTGTTTTTTTTTTTTTGTTCTTTAGAGAGTCTTCTGCCTTTGAGGAGCTCTGTTATCCGTCGTCTTCGTCTATAGAAGACATGCCTCTTCTTTCCATCATGCATCTTCTCCTCCTGTTCTTTCGTATTGATATGTGTCTGGAGCATACTTCGAGTCCTCATCCTCTCAAATTACTGGTGACAGGTGAGGAGCAGGTGACCAAGCAGTCTCTCATGACAGGTGAGGAGCAGGTGACCAAGCAGTCCCTCATGACAGGTGAGGAGCAGGTGATCCAGCAGTCCCTCATGACAGGTGACCCAGCAGTCCCTCATGACAGGTGACCCAGCAGTCCCTCATGACAGGTGACCCAGCAGTCCCTCATGACAGGTGACCCAGCAGTCCCTCATGACAGGTGACCCAGCAGTCCTCATGACAGGTGACTCAGCAGTCCCTCATGACAAGTGACTCAGCAGTCCCTCATGACAGGTGACTCAGCAGTCCCTCATGACAGGTGAGGAGCAGGTGATCCAGCAGTCCCTCATGACAGGTGACCCAGCAGTCCTTCATGACAGGTGACCCAGCAGTCCCTCATGACAGGTGACCCAGCAGTCCCTCATGACAGGTGACCCAGCAGTCCCTCATGACAGGTGACCCAGCAGTCCTCATGACAGGTGACTCAGCAGTCCCTCATGACAAGTGACTCAGCAGTCCCTCATGACAGGTGACTCAGCAGTCCCTCATGACAGGTGACCCAGCAGTCCCTCATGACAGGTGATCCAGCAGTCCCTCATGACAGGTGATCCAGCAGTCCCTCATGACAGGTGACCCAGCAGTCCCTCATGACAGGTGATAATGCAGTCCCTCATAATGGGTATGAAAGAGCAACAACTCTTTTTGAGTTCTCATGAAAGATGAGCCTTTAGCGCCCCATTGTGCCGGGAGAGGTGCCTCCCCCCTGCACCTGGAGGCTCTACAGACAGGAGACGCCACCATCACTCACGACCCACTCCACCATTACTCAATAAAATCATCTGTTTATTTGACAGCAAATCATTCGATTGATATTATGGTCGCTGTCAGAGGTTGTGCACTGAGTCTGGTTCTGTTCCCTGGACGTGTTCGTTGCCATAACAATGGTGGAATTGTTTGTATATATTTTTTTTTTAATTCAAGAATGCTTGGTGGAACGTAGTCTATACAAAATATTCAGAACGTTGCATATGTGTCCATTTACCTAGATGGACTGTCGGTATGTCTATACCTAATAGACTTTCCTAAGAGTCCTTCACCTACATCAAATCCAAATTTTAACAATATCGATGGGAATCCCCTAGGCTACAACTTACCCTTTAATTGTTTATTTTTAAATATAACATAGCACTCAGTGCCTGTATATACCATGCCCATACATTCCTACTGAATACATTAAAAAAGTTTTAAACCCGTATGGGTCATACAGCATTTCTAGTAGAAACATGTGGACCTGTCCTCTCCTTCCTGGGATCGAACCTGATTACCTCCTATTCCACAGGCGCTTTGTGACCCTTATGGGTTTAGTGCTTCCTCCTGATTATGATAACGATAATAATATTAAGCTTATTCATCAAAATCAAATAAACTAGGGCGTCAACGTCCTAACTGTTGCTGTGTAGGAGGTAAAACATTGAGCAGGCAACTTGCTGGCCAAGTTTGAGTTCAATGCAGAAAAACAAACAATTAGAGCAGTTCATAGTTTGTTTATGTTACTTAGTTTGTTAGGTATAAAGCACCAGTCATTAAGAGAGAAATTATATGAACGTTAACTTCAGTCAATTTTAATATTTTAAATAGTGATTAAAGTAAACTGTATATATATATATATATATATATATATATATATATATATATATATATATATATATATATATATACTGAAACGTGTTATAGAGTATGTTGTATAACATGACTACGTAGGTACTAACCTGGCTGAGGACGTGTGTACCTGCTGCTTCTATGGCCTACTCACCCAAGACTGAGAACTAATATCTTCACAAATTCACTACGTTAAGAAGCGTCATGCAGCATGTGACTCGTGTTGCTTTACTGTGAGAATATTACCTTGTATAGCAACAACAATGTCAACTAAATCAACACTACTCTCAGACAGACTCTGGAAGCCATACTTGTTCAGCTGGAGACAATATTATTGACAAAATGTATATATAATCTATGATAAAGTTTCTTAAAGATTATTTTAATAACTATTTTAGGTATTACAATGTTCTTGTCTGGCTGTGAAAAAGTACCATGCAACGTTAATGAATGAGGTTAATGGGGTCATTAAGGCTCCATGGAACTTTTCCACTGCCAATCATGAATATTTTGATACCTAAAATAGGGATTAAAATAATATTTCACCATATATATGCTGAGAGACATACACCTCTCGGTGTATAAAATCTATAATTACATTAACATGTATTAATATTTCACAAATAATTAAGCTCTTGTGCCATGAAAGCGAAGAAATTCGTCCTTAAAATCAATTTAGGTAAGCGAAAGCCTATCATCCAGTGCCTCTCTTCTCCAGAGTATATACATGGAGTGGCATGCATCTCTCACTGTATATATGTGAAGAATTGTCTTTCATTCATAGTTTAAGTATTAAAGTATCCTTGGACTGGTATTGAACAGGTTATATGCAACCTTAATGACCCTCATGTAGTAGATAGGCTTTAAACCTAATAAACCAACCAACCATTCCTCTATGTGTTAAAAATCGCTAGAAATATTTGTATAAGATTTTCTTGCCAAAAATACTTACATACTGAAGTCATGAATGAAGAACGAACACGTTCAAATATTACCTTTCAGAGTAGCACATACATATATAAATACAAGATAACAAAATATAACCAACATAAACAATTGTCACACACGGGAGACTGAAGAACAGATTCTCTGGCTGACATGTTTATTAACGTTGAGACAGTTGCTGGCACAGCGTGAGAGATAAGATAAGATAAGATTTTCTTCGGATTTTTAACCCCGGAGGGTTAGCCACCCAGGATAACCCAAGAAAGTCAGTGCGTCATCGAGGACTGTCTGTCTTATTTCCATTGGGGTCCTCAATCTTGTCCCCCAGGATGCGACCCACACCAGTCGACTAACACCCAGGTACCTATTTGCTGCTAGGTGAACATAACAAGAGGTGTAAGGAAACACGTCGAAATGTTCCCACCCGCCGGGAATCGAACCCGGGCCCTCCGTGTGTGAAGCGAGAGCTCTAGCCACCAGGCCACCAGACCACCACGGCTCCTGTTAACGTGGTTATTTCTGCTGGAAAATCGGGTAGTTTTAATAAGCAGGTGCGTCTCAGGCTTCGCAGAACATTTCTAAATACTCGGGAATTTCGTTTTATTTATTTCTAAAAGAAAAAGTGGACTGAAAATTGGCTTGATGTGGATTTTGCTACGAGGCTGGAGCAGCCTCTACACCATGATCAGGTAATCTTATTTTGATGTGTTTTTAATAAGGATTAGGCATTAGAATATCGTTTAACACAGTTACCTACTCGTTATAATAACATTTGAAGATAAGACACATGTGCTACAGTTGAGTATCTATTGATGAAACGTTTCGCCTACAGTGTAGTCGAAACGTTTGTTGGAGAAATAGTTTTTGAGGTGGTGAGTCCCTCAGCCTGGAGAAGAGTTCAGCTTCATGGAGCTGATTTCCGCAAAACAAAAATAAATAAATTAGATATAACTGCCTTAGGAATGTCGGACTGACATGCAACTCGCTCCAAAATAAACCATTAACCTCACTATTTTTAGAGCTGTAATTCAAAGGTTCTTCATTTCCCTCCATACATTTTTTTCACCAGCCTGGGTACTAGTAAAGTGTCCCGTTAAAACCCACATCAAGGCTATGTGCTGAGGGCTCCCTATTTCCATCTATAATGACTATCGTGTTAGGTAAAAAGGACACAAATGCAACTAATAGTACATTTTATTGTGGCAACGTTTCGCTCTCCAGAAGTTTTTATTAAGCCGGATACAGAGGGTATATATGGGCTTAGAGTGAGATGTAATCTCAGTAATATAAGGACTATCGTGTATTTTGTAGCCGTCTGAGGCATATGCTGGACACCAGCATATGTTTTTCCATCGTTTTTATGCACAGTAACTCCGGTGGAGTGCTCTTGATTCAGGGAATTGGAGCTACCCTCAACTTCCTTAGATCAGACTTGATTACCTCCCATCACCTATTTCTCAAAGTATGATCCTAACGTGTTTAATGCTTCCCTATAAATCCAATAATTATAATAACTAATAATAATAATAATAATAATATATGTACACGGTAGAATAGGACATACTTGAAAAGGTGGAGAAATTTGAAATCTGCTACAATTGAGATTTTCGCCTATACACAAAATTGGGTAAATGTAAATTTAGAGAGGATATAAGAAAATATAAACATAACACCAATTAGCATCATTGAAGCAAATACTTTAGATAACTTTTAAACTAGATTAGTGTAAGTGGGACCTGCCTAGCATGGGCCAGGATTAAAGTATAATTGATGTTAGCACTTTTAATTACCTCTAAGCTCTGCTAACCTACCAAATAAAAAACTAATACTTGGAGGAGGTCGAGTATTTTCTCAGCAAATTGTATTCTTGATTATTTTTTTTTAACTTATCCTACTTCGGCTGACTTCAAAGCCGAGCCCCAGTGCCAAGCCCCAGTGCCGAGCCCCAGTGCCGAGCCGCAGTGCCGAGCCCCAGTGCCGAGCCTGGCACTGTAGTACCAAGCTACAGAAATTTATAAGGTATTTAGACATCGGTTATACATAAGACAGTGGTGTACAGGTATGGTAATGAAGGGTTAGGCATCATGTGGGGGCGATGAACATACCAGCTGTGTTATGCTTAGGATATACTTGGGAAATACATCGACTTATGACGTGATTACGTGTGATGGTTTCGTAGTTATGCCAAGCTATATACAAGGAGATAAATACTGCATGCTGGGATCGTACCTATGCTAGGATATATTTATTTGAGATATATATGCTCATGTCTTTTGCTAGAATACATTTTGGAGGGTAATGTATTGATGTTAAAGTTTAGGATACATTTGTGGACAATAAAATGCATATGTGGTTTTGCTAGGATACATTGGCGTCATGCTGGAATACATTAGGATAAATAAAATGCACCGGTGTCATGATTACGCAAGAATACATGTAAGAGGATAATGTGCCTGCACCGTAGGTAAGACACATTAAGGGTGATAATCTCCAGGTTTCGTGTTTCTGCTACGATACATTTCAAAAGTTTATGGGATAATTTCACGTTATTCTGCTGCCTAGTGCAAAGACGCCTTGGGGGCTTCAAATATGAGGTGTGGAAGAAGCGTTAAATACTGGCTTATTATCTCGATAATCACTCTCATAAGCTCACACTAGGAAAAATTAGTCAAAATTGCAAGTGTGGCGGAAGTGCGAGGATTGCAGTCGTGCGAGACGAAATGCTTCCGAACCATACCACGGGTGGGGTTCGAACCCGCGGTCAGAGAGTCTCAGAACTCCAGACCGTGAGTCATGCTTCCGAACACTTGTTGTCAAACAGGTTCATTGTGCCGTTAGGTTCACTTAGCAGCTGTCATCTTTACGTCCTTATTAATTAATTATGAACAGTCGCGAGTAATCAGAATCGACGAGAAATACAAATGGGATCTTGTTGGTATTTGATGAGGGTGAACAATCATAGTGCACAATCGTTGTAGTGAGCAGACAGAGTGATAGGCTGTATATACTTAGGTGTGTATCTCAGTGTATATATTCTGACGGCTTATTCAATACCTGTTTTAAGTATTCAAGCAATATTGTTGGTAGTTTACAGGTGATTTGTGGACTGAATTATCCAAGTGCATACAGCAAGTTTTAAGACTAGTAAACACTTTAAAAGTGAAAAGTGGAGAAAGTGAGGCAGGAATATAGTGAAGAAGCAGGGATATAGTGAAGAGACAAGGAGAAAGTGAGGCAGGGATATAGTGAAGAAGCAGGGATATAGTGAAGAGACAAGGAGAAAGTGAGGCAGGGATATAGTGAATAGACAAGGAGAAAGTGAGGCAGGGATATAGTGAAGAGACAAGGAGAAAGTGAGGCAGGGATATAGTGAAGAAGCAGGGATATAGTAAAGAGACAAGGAGAAAGTGAGGCAGGGATATAGTGAAGAAGCAGGGATATAGTGAAGAGACAAGGAGAAAGTGAGGCAGGGATATAGTGAATAGACAAGGAGAAAGTGAGGCAGGGATATAGTGAATAGACAAGGAGAAAGTGAGGCAGGGATATAGTGAAGAGACAAGGAGAAAGTGAGGCAGGAATATAGTGAATAGACAAGGAGAAAGTGAGGCAGGGATATAGTGAATAGACAAGGAGAAAGTGAGGCAGGGATATAGTGAATAGACAAGGAGAAAGTGAGGCAGGGATATAGTGAATAGACAAGGAGAAAGTGAGGCAGGGATATAGTGAAGAGACAAGGAGAAAGTGAGGCAGGGATATAGTGAAGAGACAAGGAGAAAGTGAGGCAGGGATATAGTGAATAGACAAGGAGAAAATGAGGCAGGGATATAGTGAAGAGACAAGGAGAAAGTGAGGCAGGGATATAGTGAAGAGACAAGGAGAAAGTGAGGCAGGGATATAGTGAAGAGACAAGGAGAAAGTGAGGCAGGGATATAGTGAAGAGACAAGGAGAAAGTGAGGCAGGGATATAGTGAGGAAACTGATATAAGGAGGTTCCTTGACGCCCTGGAGGTGCTCTTGGTCAAAGGAATTTGACCTGACCTTCCATTCATTGGTTCGAACCTGATCGCCACCTAGTGCTGTATAACTCCCCTCTACGGGTTTAGCGCTCGCCCATAAATGTAATGTAATGCTAATCAATGTAGTGAGGGTGAAAACAATGGTCATTAGTGAAGGGATAGAATGAGAAAGGTAGCAGAGAAAGATGCTGTGAGGGCAGACAGGTAGCATAGGGAGATATAGTGTGTAAGCAGATAGGAAGCATAGGGAGATATGCTATGTAAGCAGACAGGTAGCAGAGATGCTGTGTAAGCAGACAGGTAGCAGTGATGCTGTGTAAGCAGACAGGTAGCAGAGATGCTGTATAAGCAGACAGGTAGTAGAGATGGTGTGTAGGCAGACAGGTAGTAGAGATGCTGTGTAAGCAGACAGGTAGCAGAGATGCTGTATAAGCAAACAGGTAGCAGAGATGCTGTATAAGCAGACAGGTAGTAGAGATGCTGTATAAGCAGACAGGTAGTAGAGATGCTGTGTAAGCAGACAGGTAGCAGAGATGCTGTATAAGCAGACAGGTAGCAGAGATGCTGTATAAGCAGACAGGTAGTAGAGATGCTGTGTAGGCAGACAGGTAGTAGAGATGCTGTGTAAGCAGACAGGTAGCAGAGATGCTGTGTAAGTAGACAGGTAGCAGAGATGCTATATAAGCAGACAGGTAGCAGAGATGCTGTATAAGCAGACAGGTAGCAGTGATGCTGTGTAAGCAGACAGGTAGTAGAGATGCTGTGTAAGCAGACAGGTAGCAGAGATGCTGTGTAAGCAGACAGATAGCAGAGATGCTGTATAAGCAGACACGTAGCAGAGATGCTGTGTAAGCAGACAGGTAGCAGTGATGCTGTATAAGCAGACAGGTAGTAGAGATGGTGTGTAGGCAGACAGGTAGTAGAGATGCTGTGTAAGCAGACAGGTAGCAGAGATGCTGTATAAGCAGACAGGTAGCAGAGATGCTGTATAAGCAGACAGGTAGTAGAGATGCTGTGTAGGCAGACAGGTAGTAGAGATGCTGTGTAAGCAGACAGGTAGTAGAGATGCTGTGTAGGCAGACAGGTAGTAGAGATGCTGTGTAGGCAGACAGGTAGTAGAGATGCTGTGTAAGCAGACAGGTAGCAGAGATGCTGTGTAAGCAGACAGGTAGCAGAGATGCTGTATAAGCAGACAGGTAGTAGAGATGCTGTGTAGGCAGACAGGTAGTAGAGATGCTGTGTAAGCAGACAGGTAGCAGAGATGCTGTGTAAGCAGACAGGTAGCAGAGATGCTGTATAAGCAGACAGGTAGCAGAGATGCTGTGTAAGCAGACAGGTAGCAGAGATGCTGTGTAAGCAGACAGGTAGCAGAGATGCTGTATAAGCAGACAGGTAGCAGAGATGCTGTGTAAGCAGACAGGTAGCAGAGATGCTGTGTAAGCAGACAGGTAGCAGAGATGCTGTATAAGCAGACAGGTAGCAGAGATGCTGTGTAAGCAGACAGGTAGCAGAGATGCTGTGTAAGCAGACAGGTAGCAGAGATGCTGTATAAGCAGACAGGTAGCAGAGATGCTGTGTAAGCAGACAGGTAGCAGAGATGCTGTGTGGACAGAAGACAGTGATGGGGATCTAAGGATACAAAGGATCATGAGAGGGGAGAGGCGGGAGAGAGAGAAAGAGAGATAGAAGTGAAGGGAGAAAATAAGAACGTCATGAGGAGAGGGGAAACATTTGAGAAGAAAATGCGGTTATCAGAGGGGAGCTGCGAACAGGGAAAGGAGGAATAAGGGAAAATAAAGAAGAGGGGAAGAAGGAAGAGCGTGCAAAAGGGGAACCTTGAAGACGTGAGGAGAATGATGGGAAAATATAGGTGAAGTTAGGGAGAAGAAGCAACGTATAGAGGGAAAAATATAGCTAAGAGGAAAATGAAAATAATATGAAAAAAATTGAAGAAAATGAAGAGAAATAATGAAGAGAATGCGAGAAAAATTATGTCAAGGAAATTTTGAAAATCTGAAATTTTTTTTTTTTATCAAGAGGAAAGACAAATGAAAGATGGAAGTAAAAATATCAGTAGAAGTAATAATGAGGGAAATGTGAGATGGAAAACAAAAGAGAAGGAATAGAAAATATAAATGAAGCGTCCAAGAATACTGGTGGTGCTGGTGTGGTGCTGCTTCTGAAGGTGGTGGTGGTGCTGCTTCTGGTGCTGGTGGTGCTGGTGTAGTGCTGCTTCTGAAGGTGGTGGTGGTGGTGGTGATGCTTCTGGTGATGGTGGTGCTGCTGCTGCTGCTGCTTCTGAAGATGGTGGTGGTGCTTCTGAAGATGGTGGTGGTGGTGGTGGTGGTGCTGCTTCTGGTGGTGGTGATGATGGTGGTGGTGGTGCTGCTTCTGGTGATGGTGGTGGTGCTGTTACTGCCGATGCTCATATAATAATGTTGCAATAGACACTGAAACAAGAGAAAGATGAAAATAGATCACCACCACTTAGCATTATCAGTTCCATCAATTGTCGTAACAGCGAAAAAAACTTCATTGTAATTGTGTATGTGAAAAACAGCAGCAGCAATAACAGCAATAACAGCAGCAGCAGCAATAACAGCAATAGCAGCAGCAGCAGCGTGGGTATGAACTATACGGTGTATAATGAACACATTCACCTGCAGAGTAACGGTGTGCCAAGCACCTGGTTAGTAGGGGTGTGAATGTTTACATATGATGTACCAAGCACCTGGTTAGTAGGAGTGTGAATGTTTACATATGATGTACCAAGCACCTGGTTAGTAGGGGTGTGAATGTTTACATATGATGTACCAAGCACCTGGTTAGTAGGGGTGTGAATGTTTACATATGATGTACCAAGCACCTGGTTAGTAGGGGTGTGAATGTTTACATATGATGTACCAAGCACCTGGTTAGTAGGGGTGTGAATGTTTACATATGATGTACCAAGCACCTGGTTAGTAGGAGTGTGAATGTTTACATATGATGTACCAAGCACCTGGTTAGTAGGGGTGTGAATGTTTACATATGATGTACCAAGCACCTGGTTAGTAGGGGTGTGAATGTTTACATATGATGTACCAAGCACCTGGTTAGTAGGGGTGTGAATGTTTACATATAAGATAAGATAAGATTTCTTCGGATTTTTAACCCCGGAGGGTTAGCCACCCAGGATAACCCAAGAAAGTCAGTCTGTCAGACTGTCTGTCTTATTTCCATTGGGGTCCTTAATCTTGTCCCCCAGGGATGCGACCCACACCAGTCGACTAACAACCCAGGTACCTATTTACTGCTAGGTGAACATGACAACAGGTGTAAGGAAACACGTCGAAATGTTTCCACCCGCCGGGAATCGAACCCGGGCCCTCCGTGTGTGAAGCGAGAGCTCAAGCCACCAGACCACCGGGCCAAGCACCTAGTTAGTAGGGGTGTGAATGTTTACATATGATGTACCAAGCACCTGGTCAGTAGGGGTGTGAATGTTTACATATGAACGGGCGTCAGTAGACGTACATCAACAACAGTCAAGTTAGATACTGATGTAAGTTCACGGGGGAAAGCGCTTATACCGTGAGGAAGGAATAACGAGCAAGTGTTATGCAGAATACTGCATTGTTCTATATCAGCACTCCCTCCCCCAACAAAACAAACTCTCCATGCTATGCAACAATGCAGTATCCTGCATAACAGTAAGTTTATTTACACACAAGTACACATAAGTACAATTATCTTACATAGTGGAAATTACCCAGGACAACTCAAAAAAGGTCAGACAAAGTGACTTATTTTCATTAGGGTCCTTGTTTAAGTAGTTAATTGGAGACAGTCAGGTCTGACCTAATGTGTACGGTTAGCAATGCTTGAGAGCGCACGTGTCACTGTAAATAAATTTATATTGTATTAATGTTTGCATAGCAGAGTTTTCGCGTGTTGAGCTACAGTTCTTGGGCCAGTCCCTTCCGTTGGTCGTCCTTATCTGTCTCAGTCTAATTTACGTCCCAGCCCGTGAACGCTGCTAGCTTCTATTTTTTTTCCTGATCTAGACATTTAACTCAACTGGTTTAAAGGTGAAGAATTACTTGCTGACGTCGCTGTGACTCATGTTGGTGTTCAACTCCCACGTGTCCCCTGGTCCAGGTCTCCCATGTGTCCCCTGGTCCAGGTCTCCCATGTGTCCATTTGCTCCCGTCTTTCCAACCTTAGATTTGTTACAAGGGTTTTGGCAGGTTCTTCTTCACGAGGAACGCATTTTCCACTCCTACAGGTCATTTTCATTTCCTCAGAATTACCTTTGATTTACGCTCATCACCTATCACGTTTTCGAGGCTCATGACAAACATATTTAGACACCTCAGAGGTAACGAACTCATAGTGTATCTAGATGACGTAATCGTCATGTCTGTAGACGTGGAGACACAACACAAAAGACTTGATTTGGTGCTCGGTAAGCTGGAAGAAGCCAATCTAAAAATTAAACCGTGTAAATGCCAATTTTTCCGATCAGAGATCAAGTTCGTGGGTCAGGTAGTCACTCCTAGAGGGGTTACGGATGACCAAAGTAAAGTAACCGCTGTACAAAATTTTCCATCTCCAAAAATTGGTGATGCCGTAAGATCCTTTGTGGGCTTAGCAGGTCTTTACAGATCTTTCATTGCCAATTTTTCTTCTATAGCGGCTCCCCTAGCTGAGTAGCTTAAGAAAGATGCTCCTTTTGTTTGGACCTTCCCTCAAGAAAGAGCATTCCAAACTCTCAAAGAAAAGCTAACTTCTGCTCTTACTTTGAAATTCCCAGAGTTTTCAAAGTCTTTCTATCTAACAACGGATGCTAGTGACATTGACATAGGTGCCGTCCTAACTCAGAAGACCGATATTAAATACAACGGAGTTGCATTTGCTGATCGTGTCCTTACAAAGGCTAAACGTACTTATACAGTAACTGAACAAGAAGAATTAGCTATAGTCTGGTCTTTGAAACACCTCCGAGACATTATATATGAGTACCCTGTTCATATCTTGACAGATCATGCTTCACTGATTCCTTTATTCCAGAATAAACAACCAACTGGAAGATTAGCCAGATGGTCCTTGACTATCCAAGAGTTCAGGCCAGCCTTCGAACACATGCCTGGCAAATCAAATGTTATCGCAGATGTTTTATCTCCACACATTAGTACAGTAGTAGCAGATCCTCCATTCACTGCTGAGGAAGTAAAGAATGCTTAAAGAACAGATCCTATATGGTCTGGTGTGATTCGGTTCCTTCTGCAGGGAGATCACACTCTGTGAAGCCACCAGCACCTATCAGTGACTTTGTTATAAACCAAGATTTACTGTATCGCATAGCCGATCTGGGTATTTCTAACAGAAGGGTACATCAGTTAGTAATTCCACAGTCACTAGTGATTGTAGCCTTGCAGCTAGTTCACGATGTACCAGGTGCTGCACGCCCTGGTATGGATCGTTCTATAAAACAAGCCTGATTGAAATACTTACGGCCTCTTATGGCAACCGACATTTCTGAATATGTTAAGAAACGTAGTGTTTGCATGCACCACAAAGGAAATGTTAGTGGTCCCAATATAATCCAGGTGTATCCCACTAGATTTGTTGACCAATTTCCAGTGTTCCCTCCAGGGCAACAAGCATCTGTCCTCCCATGTGTTTCCTCTTCCTGGTCCCTCCGCTCTCACAGCAAATTCCATCACATGCAGTATTACATACAATGAGAAAAAGAGACACAGACAAACATAGGTAGGTCCATGTTTCGTCTCTGAAAATCACTCAGAGTTAAATATTCTGTGCTTTTGATGTTGCTGATGTTTTCTAGAATACTTGTTTCATGTGTGGCATCATGATCGTTCCCTCCAGCAGTCCTGCTTCGTTCTTCTCAATTTAGGTGCCAGTCTGAAGGCGACTCTCACTACTTATTCTAGTTTTCTTCATGTTTTGCCAAGTGGAGGCGAATGTTCGAGGGGCAGTAGTACTCTGAAGTATTCTTTACTGCAACTTCTAACCGGCCATCATTTTTGCAGTTTTTACAGTGTGACGTGAGCTGCTGATGTGATGTTTGTGTCTGCTTCGGGAGATAGGTTATGTGTGGTGTTTACTCTCAGCCCTTTTACGTTGCCTCATACATCCTGTCCTCATTGCACTACATTAGTTTTCTTACGTCTGTACAAGTTGTATCATGTAGCTGTGTAAATAAAGACTATATTATTATTACTGCCTTACCCGCGTCAGTTTCATAACTCTTCCTGTGAACATTTCAGCCTCATTTAAGTCATGGCGGGTCAGATTAAGTTATATGAGCAAATAAAAAGGGATATTTAATCACAGATAAGAAAATTGCAAAAAGAGGCAACGGGTTGGGTAAACATAAGTCAGGAAACGTTCATATCTGCACGAGTATTACTCACTGGTGGTGTGGAAATGTCTTGGAGATGCAATATTACAGGGAAGTGTGTGCTCACCTAGTTGTGGCTGCAGGGGTCAAGTCACAGCTCCTGGCCCCGCCTCTTCACTGTGTGTGCATGTGCTTACCTATTAGTGGTTGCAGGGGTCGATTCACAGCTCCTGGCCCCGCCTCTTCTGTGGTTGCTACTAGGTTCACTCCCTGCTCCATGAGGTGTTTATCTTATCTCATCTTGAAGCTATGTATGGATCCTGCCTCCACTACGTCACTCTCCAGATTATTCCACTTCCTGACAACTATGTGGTGTGTGTGTGTGTGTGTGTGTGTGTGTGTGTCATCGTACAGGCTGCGGCAGAAGTTGCTTCACTTTCAAAGATCACAACAATGTCTCTAGCACATCTGCTAGGAAAATGAACTATGGATGCCAAGCCAGTGATGATTTTTTTTTCAGATCGCTTGGCTGGAATATTGCTGTACACTAACGGCCACTTTCAAGGCAGGCGAAATTGCAGATCTGGATAATATACAGATAATTTTCAATGCATGTATAAATACAATAAAGCACCTAAATTACTGGGAGCGGTTGAAGTCCCTTGACCTGTACTCCTTGGAACGCAGGCGAGAAAGATACATGATAATATACACTTGGAAAATTCGAGCGGGACTAGTTCCAAATCTGCAAACGGAAATCACTCCCTAGGAAAGCAAAAGACTCTGCAGGGGAGCCATAAGTACACTTAGAGTGTCAGGGGGCTCAGATTGTTCAACTGCCTCCCAACATACATAAGGGGGATTACCAATAGACCCCTGGCTGTCTTCAAGAAGGCGCTGGACAGGCACCTAAAGTCAGTACATGGCCAGCCCGGGATGTGAGTCGTACGTTTGTTTGCGTGCGGCCAGCAGTAACAGCCTGGCTGATAGGCCCTGATCCACCACGAGGCTTGGTCAAGGACTGGGCCGCGGGTGCGTTGACCCTCGGAACACCCTCCAGGTATACCAATATTAATTATTTGTAGAGTTGACCGCACCGATTGTGAACAATTATTTTAATAAGTTGGGCGCATAGTGAGTTGATAACACGACTTATGCCTCACCCGGATGTGTTCACTGAGAGTTGATTTTAATCCCTTGATTCAAGATTAACTAGTGGTTAATTGGTAACATGTATTCTTAATGACCGTCGTGTAGTAGCTAGGCTTTAAACCACTAGTGGTGCACAGGTGTCATGCATTCTTAAAACCTAGCTACTACACGAGGGTCACTAAACCGCTAGTGGTGCACAGGTGTCATGTATTCTTAGTGACCCTCGTGTAGTAGCTAGGCTTTAACCCTAATAAACTAATCAAAGATGCACTTAGACATTTTGTTGTTGTAATTAACGTATTTCGACCAGCCAAAGAATCATTCATTAGGCTTATGGTGAGACTTTTTTTTTTTACAATATATATGTGGTCTCTTGAGAAATATTTCACAATATATGCCTACTTTAAGAAATATTTCATAATACCGATATTTGCTGGGGGGATTTTTGAGAGAGAGAAACGTCGCAATACCTGTCGTCTCTGAGAAATACATTCGGTTCGTTTCTTACACGAGGGAGGGAGAGAGGTGCCTTGAGGCTGATGAAGGTCTCTTGATCCAAGGGATCGGAGCTTCCTCCCTTCCCTCCCTTTCTAAGGATCAAACCTGATTGCCTACCATACCCAATATGCTGTATGACCTTTAATGGAAAAATCAACACAGATGCGGTATAATGCGATCCTTCGTCGACTGCGTTTCGCCCACAGTTATGTGGTCGAAACGAAACGTGCGGGCGAAACGAAGTCAATGAAGGATCGCATTATGCTGCATTTGTGGTATTTTATTCCATTTATCTCCATGACCTTTACGGGTTTAGCGCTCTCCCCATGACGAATAATAATAATAATATTAATAATAATAATAATAATTTATGGGTTTAGCAACTTGTTACTTGTGAAGCAGCAGAGTAATATTAGGTAAGGTTTGTCAGGAAAGAGGACAGGTGTTTCCTGACGCGGGTCTTAGTCCACATGACCCGCAGCTGGAGCTTTTGGTCATCTGACCGAGGCCTTCCCCTGGCTTACCCCTCCACCCCCTTTTAAAACATTTAGGTTATAGTAATATAGTAATATTTTGGACTTGATGTATAATTGATGGAGTTTTGGACTTGTTAATGACATGTTTAGAACTGGTTCAAGGGGGGTTATTAGGGACTAATGTAATGGTGATATCTATATAAACTTTAATAATATAAATATATAAACGCTTCGTAATTATTGATATAATAATAATTTTATTATTATTATTATTATTATTATTATTATTATTATTATTATTATTATTATTATTATTATTACTATTGTTGTAGTTATTATTATTGTAGTTATTATTATTATTATTATTATTATTATTATTATTATTATTATTATTATTATTAATCACTGGCTGTTTTACATTTGCTTAGATACAGAAAAAAACTGAATCGGAATTTTGTGTTCAAGTTGGGTTCGGGTGGATGAATTGCTGCCTTATATGCCTGTGTCTGGCACTGTGCTCCCCACTGGTGCAGGCTGACCTAACCTCCCCCACCACCACAACACTTTCACCTCTGGCTCCTCCCTCACACACTCCCTCACTCTCCCCACACACTCATCTCTCCCGCACACTCCCTCGCTGATGATGGTACCTGGAGAGGTACCACTGTGATAGAATATGACAGAAATATACCGAACTTTTGTTCCCAGTGTAACTATGGAATATGAGAGAGAAATGTAGCTAACTGTTGATCCCACTGTGTAACTGTGGAATAATACATAAGAGACATTATAAACTCTTGTTCCCACTGTGTAATGATCGTTCAGTTTAAATAGGGTAAAAGCACACTACTGACTTATCCAATTTTGTTAAATTTGTAAAAGATCTCCCATACACTCGCACGTTCTCTCCCACACATTCCTCCTCCCACACAACTTATTCCTCATTCAGCCTTTCACACCTCTCTTAATTACTCACACTCTAGGCTGGCTTACTCCTCCACACCCCTTTCACTCATTTCCACATTTCTCTCTCACACACTTCCACATTCACCTATCCTCCCCCCCTCACTCCCTCCTCTCTCATTCCTCCTCCCTCACTCTCTCCTTTCTCAGGAGACCCGCTCCCTCACGCCCCCTCCATCATCCCTCCTCCCACATTATCTCCCTCACTCCTCTCAATACCTCCCTCACTCCTCTCAAGACCTCCCTCACTCCTCTCAAGACCTCCCTCACTCCTCTCAAGACCTCCCTCACTACTCTCAAGACCTCCCTCACTCCTCTCAAGACCTCCTTCACGGACTCTCTCTCTTTCTTAATTTTCCTCCTCAAACCACATTACCTCACATTTCCCCACCAACCCATAACATTTCCCCATCCCACTCCTAACCCTCCACATATTCCCACCCCCCTCATCCACCACGCACACTCCCACTCCTAACCCATACTCCCACTCCTGACCCATCACATTCCCATTCTTAACCTATCACACACACTGCCACTCCTAACCCATCACACTCCCACACTTCACTCACCTCACTCCCACTCATAACCCACCTCACACTCCTACCCTTTACCCACCTCACACTCCTACCCTTTACCCACCTCACACTCCAACTTCTAACCCACCTCACACTCTAACCCCTGACTCACCTCACATTCACCTGACAAACTATCTACAAACCATAGCATTGCACCCACCCACTCCCACTCCAAACCCATCTCTCCTCAGTCACACACAAAGTAACCACCTCCCCGGAGCATAGTCCATCACAACCCCACCTCACACGCAAACAATAACTAATTACAACCCACGGTTAAAACCTGGTAATAACATTAAATTGTGGATAAAGGCAGCAAGCACTAGGGAGACGCTGGTGTTGAGAAATATCAGTGACGGCGTTAATAATATAATACAAAACGCAGGAAGTGATAACACACTCACATGCCTCGGTAGAGCATAGGTCTAATGTGAAAGACCTGGGAGTGATAATGTTAGATGTCACGTTCTGTGGGCACAACATTGTTATTAGTGCAACTGCAAGGAAAATGATTCGTTGGATAACTAGAACCTTCAAAACGAGATGCCAAGCCAGTGATGACACTTGAGGTCACTCGTTCTCTCTAGGCTGATATATTGCTGTGTATTAACGGCCCTCTTCAAGGCAGACGAAATTGCAGAACAGGAAAATGTACAGAGAACCTTCACAGTTTGTATATACTCAGTCAAGCACCTAAATTACTAGGAGCACTTGGAGCCCCTCGAATTGTACTTTTTTTTAGAACGTAGGAGAGAAAGATACATCATAATCTAAACCTGGAAGATACTGGAGGGATTAGTCCCAAATCTGCACACCGAAATCGTTACATATGAACACAAGAGATTTGGCAGACAGTGCAGGATACTCCGATTAAAAGTAGGGAAGCGATGAGTACACTGAGAGAGAACTCAATAAGTGTAAATGGATCACGACTCTTCAACACCCTCCCTTCATGCATAATGGAGATCACCAACAATCATCCTGGCTGTCTTCAAAAGGAAACTGGACAGATTCCTCAGATCAGTTTTTGATCAGCTGGGCTGTGGTCACAGCATACGTTGGAGTGCGGGCCGTGGGTACCAACAAGGTGATCGATCAGGCCAGCAACCAGGAAGCCTGGAATACAGACAAAGATTTATTTCAGCATAATACAATGTTTGTACAGAGATGGGTGACAGTTGTGCATGCAGAAAGCCCATAGTTATGCAGAGCATAACTGGGACTACCACGGGAGCGGTGACCCCCTTGAAGCAGGTGACCCCCTTGAAGCAGGTGACCCCCTTGAAGCAGGTGACCCCCTTGAAGCAGGTGACCCCCTTGAAGCAGGTGACCCCCTTGAAGCAGGTGACCCCCTTGAAGAAGGTGACCCCCTTGAAGCAGGTGACCCCCTTGAAGCAGGTGACCCCCTTGAAGCAGGTGACCCCCTTGAAGCAGGTGACCCCCTTGAAGCAGGTGACCCCCTTGAAGCAGGTGACCCCCTTGAAGCAGGTGACCCCTTGAAGCAGGTGACCCCTTGAAGCAGGTGACCCCTTGAAGCAGGTGACCCCCTTGAAGCAGGTGACCCCCTTGAAGCAGGTGACCCCCTTGAAGCAGGTGACCCCCTTGAAGCAGGTGACCCCCTTGAAGCAGTTACAGCGAACCCTTCTGTTAGGAAGCCCACATGCTTCTTGAACACGCTTTGCCCCGCCAGCCTCGGAACACAGCCATCAGCTGACCTCACAATAGTATATTTAGAGTGAACAAAGTCCCACGACTGAAAAGTTTCCATAATACAGTGTTCGAAGTGTTCGCTCAAGTGTCGTTAGCCACAAGCCAGGCATCACAAGCCAGGCATCACAAGCCAGGCATCACAAGCCAGGCATCACCAGCAGTAAAGCAACGTTCATCAGAGAAGTGTATACGAAGTCGAGACAAAACGAATCTTATACAAGATCAGCGCTCTATGACAGTCACGAATACAAGTCAACCTTATGTGAAAAATTCTAACCACGCAAGTTAAAATTTATGTACTCTTCCATATAAACTTGTGCATGAGAGAGGAGAGGAGAAGAGTAAGTAAGCATGACCCTGTTATAAAGAAAAATCCAGAGGCTTGAAGGGATTTCAATCGCCAGCAGCAGTAATCTCGGTAATCTCATAGCCAGAACGTTAATCCTAGAAGGCTTCCAACATGTTTGTGACTGTCATATACAACCACCAGTCAAATACAACCACCAGTCAAATAACAAGACGACCCAAGTTGGAATATGACACATTAAGATAATAAATAGAGGCCATGCTCTTGGTCTTAAGGGATTTCAACCACGGTTAAATAGATTGAGACAATAAGGAGTTCCTCGACTCGGCAAATAAAAACTTAAAAAAAGAAACAGTAAGTCAGTAAAGCCACGAAAG
This sequence comes from Cherax destructor, assembly GCA_009830355.1. Classification (NCBI taxonomy): domain Eukaryota; kingdom Metazoa; phylum Arthropoda; class Malacostraca; order Decapoda; family Parastacidae; genus Cherax; species Cherax destructor. Next base: position 415,791 of record WNWK01000302.1, on the reverse strand, counting down.
CGAAAGACGAGGAATAAATCCTAAATAGTGAACACAGTGTTCTCCTTCATTGACAAATAAAGTCTAAATGGATTATAGAGTTGCCCTTGTAGCGGACGCTCGCTGCATACTGATGTTCTGGTGATGAGTGGAAATGTAACAGAGAAGTAGATGAGGAGATGAAGTGTCTGAGAGAGGTAACCATGGATGCAGATCCTGGCCTATATGATGACGATTAAGACACATGTGCAGCAGCTGGGTGTCTTTATTGTTGAAAAGTTTCGTCTATACAGTAGGCTTCTTCAGTCAAATACAGCAGGTGTAGTAGTGAAAGATGATGTAATCAGTCCATCAATCTTGGAGAAGTGGTGTTTGAGGTGGTCAGTCCCTGGAGAACTGATCACCTCAAATACCACTTCTCCTAAGTTGATGGATAGATTACATCTTCTTCTTTCACTACTACACCTGCTGTATTTGACTGAAGAAGCCTACTGTGTAGGCGAAACGTTTCAACAATAAAGACACCCAACTGCTGCACATGTGTCTTAATGGTCAACTTGTCAGTATTTAATACCATTTTCAACATATCTGGCATAAATGTAGTGGGGTACCGACCTTAGTCGTCAAATCAGGCAAGAAATTATGCAACTTTCTCACCAGAAATGTAAGAATCATCAGATATGTTCTTATGTGAGCCAGGACAATAGACATGGGTACTGTGACATCTACGTTAATTGGCGGTCCAAACCAAAACTCAAGAACAAAAGAGCTTTAATTTTTTTTTTAGAGCACATCCTGTGTCAGAAAACAGATAAGAAGAGGAAGTAGAGAGGATGATCTCAAAGGGAGGAAACAGGAAGGTCATTCAAGTTGTACACAACAAAGCAAAAGTAATATTAAAGCTGCTGTGGCTGAGATTATAAACAAATGGAGGACCAATCATATGAAAGTAATAATTAAGTAAGTAGTCTCCTGGAAAAACTTGATACATCAAGTTTAATTGACCTTATAAAGTGTCGCCAGGGATACTAAGAAAAGGAATCTAAACCCTGGGAAAGCCATTTAACAAGATCTTAGATAAATGAATTAAAAAACAGCAAGAAAATTGGCATATGCCTGGAAAATGGAAAATATATGTAATGTTTAAGAAGGGAGACTTAATATCACTGGAACGTATACCGCGAAAAGCTGTGGGAAGCTGATAATATATACAAGATCGTAAAATTCTCAATGAACACAAACAAGTCTTTAGTATCGAGAAGTTTTTTTTGTTCAAATCTAATAGAGGCCAATGATAATGCATTAAAAATAATAATGGGGACTATATTGTACTTTGCTGAAAAAAAAAAAGTTTGAGACAGTACCACACACACAAAACCCGCAGACTGCAGTTATAATGAGCTCAGGTTACCAAACATAAAGAATGTCATTGTAAAGATTTCTTCCAGACATTCTTCAACACATGTATAATACTGTTTTATAAGTATGTATCTCAGGTGTTGAACCGTCATCTTGTCAAACAAAGTGAAGTTAGAGAAAGTCCAAAGGTATTTATTTACACTGCTACTGGAGTTCCGGTATTAATCTCTTTGCCAACCATTGGATCTTTGTTGTTTATTTGTTTGATCAGTTGAGGGCTCCATGCTGGTGTCAAGTACTCCAAGACGGGGTTAACCTACGTGGTGTATATTGTTGTAAATGAATCCTTGTTCAGATTCCTGAAAGCAGTTTTAAGATTAGGTAGCTTCACATCTGCTGTTGACCTCTGCAACTAACTGGTTGCAGAGGTCGATTCATAGCTTCTGGCCCCGCCTCTTCGGTAGTCGCTACTAGGTCCACTGTGTGTGCGGGGAGGTAGTATATAAAATGCTGCAGGTTTAACACTGGACACTGAAGGTATTCTGAAGAGTATATCTCGATGTGTGTACACTGAGAACAATAATGCATGTATATCTGGAGGTATATCTCAATACATATACACTTAGAGTTTGCGTTGATCCCCATAGGCTCATATTTGGAACTAAAATAGCCTTAAATGGTGGTGAACAGGTTACAATGAGCCTTTACGACCCTTTCTGTAGTGGATAGCCTTTAAACCTAATTAACCAAGCAACCAAGACTGGTCCTACTGGTTTAGGAGCGGGTCACGGGGGCGTTGACCCCCGAAATGTTGTTGAGGTAGTCTTCAGGTATCCAGCGCCACTCTGAGAGCCTCGGCTTCACAGGCTTCCATAAGGGGTTATTAAAAGATTTCCCGCGGGAGCTTTAAAGTGTTGGCTAAGTTGTGCCAGCAACTGTGTGAGTACCTGCCTGCCTGCTGGTGTTGTTGTTGGCGATGGTGTTATTGTTGGTGATGGTGTTGGCTAAGTTGCGCCAGCACCTCTGTACCTGCCTGCCTGCTGCTGTTGTTGTTGGTGGTGTTCATAGGACTGTGTCGTAATGATGGATATGGTTGATTGGTGGTGCAGCTGGTGGTGATGTGATGGTTTTGGAGGCAGTGATGGTGATGGGAGTACCGTTGGTTGAAACTGATCAAGTTCATTAAGTGAATTATAGACGACTGCGTGTGTCCTTTTGGAGAGCATAAGTTGTACACTGTGTTAAATCGTAGTGAACATCCTACCCCTGGAGAAGACATCCTACCCCTGGAGAAGACGACGTAACTCATGACGTCCTCAAACCCTCAAGGGCTGCTGCCTCACTTTATTACTTAACTTACACTCATGCTGTCTCCCCATAACTCCTAATTCTTCTATTAACAGTTTCATTCTTATTCCTTAACAGCAACAAACAATTTTATAGATTCATCTATCGTTAAAGATATTAACTCTGACTTTATTATTGGGAAAAGTGTATGTACACAAATTGTATTACCACTTTTTTTACTGTACACTCATCTAGTTTGCTATATATATCTTTATTTAAAAATTCTCCATTTTATATTGCAAATACATCTTTTTTTAGGAGAACTATCCTTAATTAATGTTAGTGGTCTCTTAATCACCTGGATAATTGCTTACCTATGTAATGTCTTCTCTCTCCTCTACCAAGGTTTTCAAGGTAAGACTTAATTAAGAAATTGACATTGTGTACACAACAGAGTTGTATATGCTGTTAGCTATGTTGTTGTCACCACCGTCCAACAGTACGTAAGAAAATAAGATCTCTTCTTGATGAACTTCTGATAGTATTTAATCGATTAGGACTTGTCTTAACTGCGTCTCAAAGATAGGTTAACTTTTCTCATGGCTATTGCTGGCTACAGCCCCAGTTGTGATGCTAATACAAACATAGCGAGTGTTAAATATGACCTTTGATCGTTAATTCATTATTCTGTACCCGTCTAAATATTAGCAGCAGAAAAGTCTCTTCGCCTCTTAGAGCTAATACAAAATTAAATACTGTAGGGTGTTGGAAGCCTACCATGGTATATTAGGTACAAGTTGAAGTATTCCCAATGGTAGTCGCAGGATCATCACTTTGTAATTGGTAATAAGATGCTTGGAAATAAACCAAGAAGTGTCACTAAAACTCTTACCATGTATTTAGAAATAAGCAAACACATATCCAAATGTATAACAGAACCATACAATATTAACTTGCATAAGCAGCATGAAATCTTAACGTTATATACAAGAGGAGGACTTCACTTCCCTATCTAGTACCATTTAAGAAGTATATCACCAGCAGTCACTTGTTTAAATTAATTACAAAAGAAGAAACGTGTTGCCTACCTTGTAATGTATAAACATCAGTAATGGTTCTCAAGACAAGTCCACTATATGGGCTGCATCTGCTCTTATTAACTCACTTCCTCAGATAAGAGGTACAGGAAACATCTTATGTCAAGGAAAAGAATCAACTACTGGGCTTCTTCTACATTGCCGAGTTGATTGTTTGCCACCGTAATGACACTAAATACATGACACTGAGTTGATGATTAGTGAGTCAGTGTCATCACTGGACACACTTGTTGCAGAAGCCAGGTATACATGTGCAAAAACCAACCTTAAAATAATTAATGTGTAATATGTATTTCATACCACTGATTTAATCCTACTTAATAAAGTTTGTATGGTTTGTATGTATAGGTTTTAATAAGCAGTTAAGTAATGAATTTGAAATTTACAAGAATGCAGTTAGATCCATTATGATAACATGAACGTTGATAAGCATATTTACGGTGCAACTTACAGTGTCAACAGTGATGCATGTAAATGTATGGTACACAGTACCGACAAAATGATGAATTAGACACATATGAAACATCTGGGTATCTTTATTGTAGACGTTTCGCCCTCCTCTACAACACAATTATCATCAAAGACTACGGTGTTCTTCACCAACTCCAAGACTGACGGACTCATTACCTCGTCTTTTGTATATACTTCTTCTGTCTTCCCTTTTGTCCTTTAATTTGTATTGATAAAACCATTGGTTGGCGAAACGTCTACAGTAAAGACACACAGATGTTGAACATGTGTCTTATTCTTGAAGAGTGATGGATGATGGAGTAGCCTGCAGTACTGCTGGTGTATGTTGTAGTATGATGGATGATGCAGTAGCCTGGAGTACTGCTGGTGTATGTTGTAGTATGATGGATGATACAGTAGCCAGGAGTACTGCTGGTGTATGTTGTAGTATGATGGATGATGCAGTAGCCTGGAGTACTGCTGGTGTATGTTGTAGTATGATGGATGATGCAGTAGCCTGGAGTACTGCTGGTGTATGTTGTAGTATGATGGATGATGCAGTAGCCAGGAGTACTGCTGGTGTATGTTGTAGTATGATGGATGATGGAGTAGCCTGGAGTACTGCTGGTGTATGTTGTAGTATGATGGATGATGCAGTAGCCTGCAGTACTGCTGGTGTATGTTGTAGTATGATGGATGATACAGTAGCCAGGAGTACTGCTGGTGTATGTTGTAGTATGATGGATGATACAGTAGCCTGGAGTACTGCTGGTGTATGTTGTAGTATGATGGATGATGCAGTAGCCTGGAGTACTGCTGGTGTATGTTGTAGTATGATGGATGATGCAGTAGCCTGCAGTACTGCTGGTGTATGTTGTAGTATGATGGATGATACAGTAGCCAGGAGTACTGCTGGTGTATGTTGTAGTATGATGGATGATGCAGTAGCCTGGAGTACTGCTGGTGTATGTTGTAGTATGATGGATGATGCAGTAGCCTGGAGTACTGCTGGTGTATGTTGTAGTATGATGGATGATGCAGTAGCCAGGAGTACTGCTGGTGTATGTTGTAGTATGATGGATGATACAGTAGCCAGGAGTACTGGTGGTGTATGTTGTAGTATGATGGATGATGCAGTAGCCTGGAGTACTGCTGGTGTATGTTGTAGTATGATGGATGATGCAGTAGCCTGGAGTACTGCTGGTGTATGTTGTAGTATGATGGATGATGCAGTAGCCAGGAGTACTGCTGGTGTATGTTGTAGTATGATGGATGATACAGTAGCCAGGAGTACTGCTGGTGTATGTTGTAGTATGATGGATGATGCAGTAGCCTGGAGTACTGCTGGTGTATGTTGTAGTATGATGGATGATGCAGTAGCCTGGAGTACTGGTGGTGTATGTTGTAGTATGATGGATGATGCAGTAGCCTGGAGTACTGCTGGTGTATGTTGTAGTATGATGGATGATACAGTAGCCAGGAGTACTGCTGGTGTATGTTGTAGTATGATGGATGATGCAGTAGCCTGGAGTACTGCTGGTGTATGTTGTAGTATGATGGATGATGCAGTAGCCTGGAGTACTGCTGGTGTATGTTGTAGTATGATGGATGATGCAGTAGCCTGGAGTACTGGTGGTGTATGTTGTAGTATGATGGATGATGCAGTAGCCTGGAGTACTGCTGGTGTATGTTGGTGGTGATCGTGTTTGTCAGGAGCAATGGGTAAGATGCCTAGTGGACGATCCAGGCCCTCTCCATCCCTCGAAAATATCACATAATAAGATGCGATATGTAAGAAGCACATATTTTTTCAATCCTCTATAGGGATACATACTATAGAATACACACTATCAGTATCACTTATGAAACAAAGTAGGACCCAGCCCCAGGACTGACTTGCAGAACTCCACACACACACTGCTAGCTCTGGTGATGCCTTAACATAACCACCTACACTTTCATTCCATCCCGATAATCGGTTTAAACAAGAAAAAAAGACATTGAGGTGGACGAGGGGTAAAAAACTCAGATCCCAGGTGGTACTGGAATGGTCTGTGCAGTCAGTACATGCGCCTTTACCATGTGCCTTTAATGTGCGCCTTTACCATGTGCCTTTAATGTGCGCCTTTACCATGTGCCTTTAATGTGCGCCTTTAATATTCGCCTTACACGTCACCTGCCCACCTATTGCCCTCGTCCAGTCATCACCAGACACGTCACCTGCCCACCTATTCCCCTCGTCCAATCGTCACCAGACACGTCACCTGCCCACCTATTCCCCTCGTCCAGTCATCACCAGACACGTCACCTGTCCACCTATTCCCCTCGTCCAGTCACCACCAGACACGTCACCTGCCCACCTATTCCCCTCGTCCAGTCATCACCAGACACGTCACCTGCCCACCTATTCCCTCGTCCAGTCATCACCAGACACGTCACCTGCCCACCTATTCCCTCGTCCAGTCACCACCAGACACGTCACCTGCCCACCTATTCCCCTCTTCCAGTCATCACCAGACACGTCACCTGCCCACCTATTCCCCTCGTGCAGTCATCACCAGACACGTCACCTGCCCACCTATTCCCCTCGTCCAGTCATCACCAGACACGTCACCTGCCCACCTATTCCCCTCGTCCAGTCACCACCAGACACGTCACCTGCCCACCTATTCCCCTCTTCCAGTCATCACCAGACACGTCACCTGCCCACCTATTTCCCTCGTCCAGTCATCACCAGACACGTCACCTGCCCACCTATTCCCCTCGTCCAGTCATGACCAGAAATGTCATCTGCCCACCTGTTAACCTCGTCCAGTCATGACCAGACACGTCACCTGCCCACCTATTCCCCTCGTCCAGTCATGACCAGACACGTCACCTGCCCATCTATTCCCCTCGTCCAGTCATGACCAGACACGTCACCTGCCCACCTATTCCCCTCGTCCAGTCATGACCAGACACGTCACCTGCCCATCTATTCCCCTCGTCCAGTCATGACCAGACACGTCACCTGCCCACCTATTCCCCTCGTCCAGTCATGACCAGACACGTCACCTGCCCATCTATTCCCCTCGTCCAGTCATGACCAGACACGTCACCTGCCCATCTATTCCCCTCGTCCAGTCATGACCAGACACGTCACCTGCCCACCTGTTAACAACCTGACAAAGAAATATTTACAATTTTTAATTATAAAACTCTTTGGGATTTCCTTTGCTGTTTTCAGCACTGTGGTTGGTAATTGAACCTGTCCTGACACTACCAGTGAAAACCGTGTTCATTATGACGTTGCCTGGGCTTCCCCAAGACACCGCGCTGCGTATATATATATATATATATATATATATATATATATATATATATATATATATATATATATATATGCAGAAAACCACTATGAAAAATAGAAGAATTCCAAGCGCTTTCGTGACTACTCACATTATAGTTCCTTGATAATGTGAGTAGTCACAAAGCGCTGAATTCTTCTATTTTTCATAGTGTTTTCTTGCATATTTTGATATCACCTGTTTACTGTGATCTTTTTGCATATATATATATATATATATATATATATATATATATATATATATATATATATATATATATATATATATATATATATTATATATATATATATATTATATATACGTATATATATGTGTGTGTGTGTGTGTGTGTGTTTACCTATTTATTTTTACCTATTTGTGGTTGCAGGGGTCGAGACTTATCTCCTGTCCCCGCCTCTTCACTGTCCGCTACTGGGTCCCTTCTCTCCCTGCTCCATGAGCTTTATCATACCTCGTCTTAAAGCTATGTATGGTTCCTGCCTCCACTACATCACTATTCCACTTCCTGACTACTCTATGGCTGAAGAAATGTGTGTGTTTGTGTGTTGTGTGTGTGTAGCCCTCACAGTCGTGAGGTACACTCTTAATGTTGATATTTTTAAGAACATATGTAATATTAATATTTAAGAAAAGTGTATCAGCTGGTGTCGGCCATTTTTTTTTTCACCGATGCCGTAAAAATGGTCGATACCCGCCGATACCGACACTCTGGCACATCCTAGTTATTAACTCTGTATATCCCCCTTTTCAACACCAGTCAAGAATACTTTAATCCATAAAATACTGATTAAAGTAACAGCTCAGTATATACAGTACACTGAGAGACATGTATCTCACGGTGTATATATCCTGTGGGAGATGTGGAATTATGGCAAAAAGTCAGCGTATATACACTGAGATATACACACCTCAGTGTATATATCCTTGTATTATATTCTTCCATTATAGTGTCATCCTGTTTTTATATATATATATATATTTTTAACATACCAGTCGTGGCTCACTTAGGTGCGGTGACCCGGAAAAATAATATATTTTCACCGTCATTTATTCAATTACTGTCTTGCCAGAAGAGTTCTGATCTCACAGCTCACAAGACCCTTCAAACACAATGTCCCCACCCCTCCTTCAGAGTGCAGGCACTGTACTTACCCTCCCCACCTCTCCTTCAGAGTGCAGGCACTGTACTTACAATCCCCACCTCTCCTTCAGAGTGCAGACACTGTACTTACCCTCCCCACCTCTCCTTCAGAGTGCAGACACTGTACTTACCCTCCCCACCTCACCTTCAGAGTGCAGACACTGTACTTACCCTCCCCACCTCACCTTCAGAGTGCAGGCACTGTACTTACAATCCACACCTCTCACACAACATCTCAAGTCAAGAAAAAACAACTACTTGCCTCCACTCACTCCTAAAACGCTTACAAAAGCCTGTTGGTGCTAATACAAACGTAGTACTCGAAACCTATTTAAGCCCTGTCTCCAACTTTACCTAGGACAACGTCTTATCTTTCCTTCTCTCCCTCCTAGATTTATACTCCCTCCCAGTCATTCTATTTTACTCCATCCTTTGTAAATGTCCAGGCCATCCTAACAACCCCTCCTCAACCTTCTGAGTAATAGTTTTAGTAACGCCACACCTAATATTTACAATACTTGACATATATACCGTAGTTATGTTTAACTTTTTCATTCACGGTATTTTTGGGGGGTTATTTTATCAGTTTTATCATATATTATGGAGATGGAAAAATAAACACAAATGCAGTATAATGCGAACCTTTATTGACTACGTTTCGCCCACACAGTGGTCTTGATCAAGTCACAAACCTGGGTAAAGAGTGCATGGGTATATAGTGTGGAGAGTCAGGTGGAGAATGTTGGTTAGGTTATATTAGAGACAGTCCTGTATATAATGTGTGATATCTTGTTCTTTGCAATTGATTTAAGAAAGAGATTACTAATGACTGAACTTCAAGATATGTGGTAATAAGTGAACGCATCTTCCATGGAGGGGTAAAACGCATGGGTTGATTGTCTGACAAAGTCGGAAATGCTGATAATTAATGTTGAGGTCGGGAAACAACTTGGAAGAACGATCACAAGCTTAGTTCATGTTATGTCCCAGAAAAGTATAATAACGATAAAGCAGTTAAACCTCCAGATTTTCTCCCAGAAGAGAACAATGGTTTTAGTTGGTTTACGGTTACTGCACGAGGGTCATTAAGGATGCATGCATGCAACATGTACACAATGTAATGTAACTCAATGTATATACTGAGGGATTTAGGGGGAGTTAAGAAATCACTTATATAGCTAGCCAGCTAGTGTCGACAAGGTAGCTAGCCAGCTAGTGTCGACAAGGTAGCTAGCCAGCTAGTGTCGACAAGGTAGCTAGCCAGCTAGTGTCGACAAGGTAGCTAGCCAGCTAGTGTCGACAAGGTAGCTAGCCAGCTAGTGTCGACAAGGTAGCTAGCCAGCTAGTGTCGACAAGGTAGCTAGCCAGCTAGTGTCGACAAGGTAGCTAGCCAGCTAGTGTCGACAAGGTAGCTAGCCAGCTAGTGTCGACAAGGTAGCTAGCCAGGTAGTGTCGACAAGGTAGCTAGCCAGCTAGTGTCGACAAGGTAGCTAGACAGCTAGTGTCGACAAGGTTAAGTGGGTGCAAATCTTCAGGTGATCCGGATTTACCTAGACTTCGGTAAGGTCTTTTATCGTGATCCATGCAAGAAACTGATTACAAAATGGAACAAATGATATATTGTATAACCCAAAATTATTATTCATAATAAAATCAATACTATTTTTCACGAATCTTGATTCAATTACATTCCTTTCAACCATAGACAGCTTAATACAACTTTCTCGGCCTTTTGAAAATCACTTGGGTGTATAATGGAGGATGAGAAGCCTCCAGGATGCAGATAGAAATGGATAACTTATAAACAAGAGAGTTTACGTAAACAAATATATAACAAAGAGACACAAGTCACAATTGGCATTTAACAGTAATTAGCGTTGAGCTCCATGTTCACGATTTTCATAAATGGCCTAAATAAGTGACTATATAGCAACATAGTGTTTGCTGGAGACACAAGAATAAGCCGACAAATAAATTATGTGAAGGCTTAGGAACCTCGGAATGATTTGGATGTGATAATTTTAGCGGAAAACTGATAAATGTAGTTCAACATGGATGATTGTAACGTCCATTTTTTTTTAAACATCGATTTTAAAGGCCAAGAGCAGTTGTCCAACCTCATTTCTTTTCA